>OX366519.1:14753233-15353233 GCA_947256265.1 Acronicta leporina | reverse complement strand
GCCACACTAGGGGCTCTAGGTTCGGTTATTAAGTCGAGCAAAATAATTAGCATTATTAAAGTTTTACTACATTATTAGAGTTTTATGGTATAATTATCCATCTGCATCAGCTGTTCTACTACTCATCACAATTGTTTTAGCTATTTAAATATGAAAACGTCTTACAAACAAACAGACAGACTTAGTTAGTTTCGGATCTATAATATTAGTTATGAAATATCATTTTCCATTTTGGAAACAAGATGTACGTAATATGTATATACCCTAATAGGTCTGCAACCCGCAGCCCGCCAAGTTCTCCTCTGTGAAGTCGTGAGTTATTAGCGCCCCCTAACTTGGACAAGCACTCCAATTGAAATATAGCCTCGCCTTGCCTTGCCTTGCCTCAATGTCCACTGATCACAACATATTATTCAAAGTATGAATTGCACTGAAAACTTGGCTGTGAAATGGCAATGCATTTCCAGGATTATTTTATTCAGTTACTAGCGACCCGCCCGCGGTTTCACCCGCGCTACCCCGGTCCTAAGAGTCATAGCGTGATGTTAAATAGCTTAAAACCTTCCTCTTGAATCACTCTATCTATTAAAAAAAACCGCATCAAAATCCGTTGCTTACTTTTAAAGATCTAAGCATACATAGGGACAGACAGCGGGAAGCGAGTTTGTTTTATAATATGTAGTGATATTTTTCCAACCGTTCAGAAATTTCGACCGCGCGTTAGGCCGTTTAGTACAAACATCGTACCTACCTACCTAAGCTGTGTGCACCCAATGTCATCAATGTTGTAGTGATCACTATGGAAGTTTATCCAATCCTGAAAGGGATTTACTTAAATATTGCGTGCCCCATCTTAGAGGAATGATAGATTGGGGAACAGTGTGATAAGACAACGTTGCGGACTGAAAGATGAGAAGATTTTTTTTTAAAGCTTACTAGCAATTTGGGTCGCACATTACTAGTATTCTTGTTAATCCATCGTGCTAAGCTAAAATGCTTGTGTTACGAGTGGGTTCACGTTGGTAGTGCAATGGGTGGGTATCGAACCGACAACCACATGATCGCAAGTCCAACGCCCTAGCCATTAGGCTACCGACGCTTCAACGCTTCATATTGAAAAGAAAATGCTGAGATGGTTTGGACATGTTGATAGAATGAATGAAAGACGTTTAATGAAAGGAATTTATAAGGCGATTGTCAGTTGCAGCGTCTGAAGAGGTCGTTCTAGAGGGACATACGACATACTGACGAGCTCCTCTAAATGGACAGGTGCGTAGTACTCGCAACCGGCTCGTATGTATTAGAAGATGTATTAATATAGGAGAAGCAAAAGAAGTATGCAAGAATCGTAGTAAGTGGCTGTCTATAATTTATGAATACCCCTGTGGAGAAAGGCCTGAGTGCATGGTATGTATCTTAGATCGCGCCTACCAGGAAAAACAGAACTCAAACGCATTCAGGTCAATAGTAATGCTCTTATACATTTACTTACGCAATGAATACAACATCTATGAATGCTGCTGTTATTCAGGATATTAAACTCATTAGATTAATAAGTTGTTTAATCACCCAGCAAACTGAATTCAACTTCCACTAAGAGACCATTGATGTGTTTTTTTTTATGGCATAGGAGGGCAAACAAACAGACGGGTCGCTTGATGGTAAGCGATTACCACCGGCCATGGACACCCGCAACACTCGATCGGAGTAGCAAGTGAGTTGCTTGCCTTTTAAAAACGTATCCTCCGGTATCCCCACTCATTCGGCGAAACACAAGGTAGGCGTTGTTTCACGACAGTTTTCTGTGAGGCCGTGGTATCACTCCGGGCACTAATCAGGCACAAATCCTAACTCCGAGCTGCTTCTGACAATTCCTCTGAACAACATAATTGAACACCAAAATTAAGTCATACACTACAAAACCACTCACTAAAATCACGTACTCAAATGAATGACTTCATTGAAGTCCACACATCTCACACTTGCATAAATAAATCATTGCTATTGTCTTCACAACTATACACAATGCGATTGATTTGAAAACACTGGAACTATGAACATAGGATATGTTTAGTTTTGTTAGCTATTTGCTTTGTCACTTAGACCTTAGTTGAAGGGTAGCCTGACGCTTCAACTAAGGTCTAAGTGACAAAGCCAAGAGCTAAAAAAACTTAGGTCTTAAGGGTCGGGCGCAGCTTGAATTGCTCACAAAAACGTAATACCAAAATAAATCGTAATCCAAACAATATTTTATCAAATTGTTTAATATTCGGATTGAGATGCCGTTAATCCAGGTTTCTACCGTCACTAGAAATAAACGACCGGAAAATCGTTCCAAACTTGGTAAAGTATTAGCAAAAAATGCATTTTTTTTTTCTAAAGCTTACTAGCAATGTGGGTCACACATTACTTACTAGTATTCTTGTTAACCCCTCGTGCTAAGCTAAATGCTTGTGTTACGAGTGGGTTCACGTCGGTAGTGCAATGGGTGGGGTTCGAACCGGCAACCACATGATCGCAAGTCCGACGCCCTAGCCATTAGGCTTTGCTTACATTTATCTCCAGTTGAGTATTTAACTTGTACGTGTAGAATAGTCTGTAAGTATAAGTTGGTTATTGAATAAATAAATAAATAAATTTCTGACGAAATGGTAGAGCAGAAACCTAGATTAATGGTATTTGAATACAAATAATAACACACATCGATTAAATTGTGTTTGAATCACGATTTACATTTGTATAAGAAATTCGGTCCGTCCGGACTCTTAGGTATTTAGCCTATAAAAAAGTAAGTATTTATGTTTGTTGTTATCAAAGATGAAAATCTTTCTAGGCTTGCATTCTATTTAAACTTCACATTGAAATTTCTCCCAACAAAACGTTCGTTAACTGTCAAAATCGCAAAACTCCTTATTTCCTCTTTCAGCTTCGTTCGAATGCGGACGATATCGTCCCTTATGTTACATAATTACGTTAGGGATCGCTATTTACATATATTATGGGAGAAATTTACAACACATTATCTGCGAACCCATCTTGCCTGCTTAGTCAGTTAATGGGCATGTTTATGGAGTTCCCGGAACAGTTTCGAACGAGTTTGGTATGTCTAACTACAGTTACTATATTTGGCAATTAATTCTTGAGGGTTATAACAGTCTTGAATACAGAATGTTCGAGAATTCAACAGAAACTTTACTGCCTATATATTTCTTTTGAAAAATAAAAGGTTTCTCCTGTGGTACACTACACGTCCGACCAACTAGTTTTTTGACATTAGCCGAGATCGAGAACGAGAATCGTAGAATGGAAGAGCTACTCATTCTACTGTGATACAATTACGAATGAAAGTACGAACCAAGTGGCACTTATTCTGAAAATCACGTATCGCTCAGCAACTGACCGAACGTGTGAAGCATATTCAAAAATTTTACTATTGCAGAAATTGTGATTGATCTCATGACCGAGTCTCCCATAAATTATCCCGAGACTGAGGATGTTTTTTTAGCCGAGATTAGACGAAACACGGGCCGAGATCTCAGTCGGTCCTTAGTAAATAGACACAAGGTACTACCTAGAAAATTACATGTGGAACATAATATTTGTGGGACTGGAACCAAGATATGCAAGGAACAAAAATCACTATCAAACATTTACTGTCCCACTGCCAGGCACAGGCATCCTCTCAGATTCAGAGGGGGTTAGGGTACAAATTACCACATTGGCATTAGTATTAGTTGAAGACAGAAAACTTCATGAGGAAACAATCATGCCTAATCGTCGAATAAATAAAATAATTGGTATTAGCCAAATACCAATTATTTTATTTTGTTTATTCTGTCCATTATTTTGCTTATTATTAAATTACTTAACTGTGTTTATTTACCTACTTTTGTGGTAATTAATTATAATGACATAATATGGGACAAACAAAAACAGAATATTTTTATACATTTAATGAATCAAATATGAAATATGTACATCCTTTCGATAAGCCAAAAGGACAAACCGCGGGCGGTCGAAAGCTGAAGCACTTTAAATTGTACCTAAGTTCGCATACACAGCAGTCGTGTAACGAATTGAAAAAATATTTGTGTAATAGTAGTCGCATGCGCACGCCGACGGCGCTCAAATGCAACGTAACATCGTAATTATATAAAATAATTATAATTATTTGCTACATTATAATTAAATGTGATTTATTATTTTAAGTACTGCATTTAATTTAGTTCAGTATGCGCGTGTGGTTGATACTCGTAGTTTTTTTATCAATCGGATACTGTGTATGTAAGGAATACTTAGATAAACTCGGTAAGTCATTTATTTTTTAAAATAAAATTAATTTGCCTAATATAATAAAACTGCCTCATTAGCCAAGTGATCCCAAGCGCGACTGCTACCCTAGAGGTCCTGGGTTCGATTCCCAGGTCGAGCAAAGTGTTATTGGGTTTTTCTATGAAATTCCCAGTAGCAGCTCGGAGTTAGGAATTTGTGCCCGGTTAATGGCAATAGGCTCACCCCCTATTACATGGGACCTAAACATACCGGCGAACTATGGGTGTACATTAGTACGCCTCTGCCTAACCCTTCGGGGAATACAGGCGTGATGGTATGTTTATGTTTATGTATATAAAATAACACGAAACATAAAAAATAATGTTGGATATGATCGTGAAGTAAAAAAAATAGCAAAATTCAATATAGTCGTAAATCAAAATCGCAAAATTTACTTAATTTACCGCATAACAGATTACCTATTGAATTTACTTGTCATGTCTTAAATCACCTACAAGACACAATTACCTTATTCCTACCATCTGGTAGCCAATAAATCGTTGCCCAAATATCTGTAACACCAACAACAATAGCCTTCAATGCGGTCCTCGCCTCACAGCAATCGCTTGTAATCCCTTTATAGATTATACCTACCAAGATACCGAGGGTCTGTTGACACAAGTATCCCGTTACTCAAGGTTAAAGCTGGAAGACATAACAAGGGACATAACATAACTTAACATACCATCACGCCTGTATTCCCTCACGCCTGTATTCCCCGAAGGGTTAGGCAGAGGCGTACTAATGTACACCCACAGTTCGCCGGTATGTTTAGGTCCCATGTAATAGGGGGTGAGCCTATTGCCATTAACCGGGCACAAATTCCTAACTCCGAGCTGCTACTGGGAATTTCATAGAAAAACCCAATAACACTGCTCGACCTGGGAATCGAACCCAGGACCTCTAGCGTAGCAGTCGCAGTCAGGACCACTAGGCTATTGAGGCAGTCTAGTAATAAGGGACATCGTCATAATAATTTAGTTCTTAGTCTTGGATCAAGTGGTGTATTGTGTGTTTTAATCTATGATTAATGATATACTCAAAGTTAAATGCTTTGGGTATTGAATGAAACATTTTTGTTAATTAATAACGATCCGCTCCTAATTGCAATTCGATCCGTGATTAATCGTTAATAATCAACAAAATATAAGGTAGCTGTTAGTAATTTTAAGACATCCACCATGGATGCTGTAAAGGATCCGAAATGTCGGGAATTAAATAATATCAGTACAACGTGATAAAATCCGTAAAAAACATTTAATTTCAATGTCTAATTCGCGTAAGTGTCCGAAATCAGTATGTTTTAGGTATTTAATTAGACAAATTTGAAATAGGTACTTTGGAATTATCAAAAACTGGTAGCACATCCAACTAGTAACATCAACATCAACATCCAAATAGTGCGTTTCATAGGGAACGAGCAAGAAAGTCCATAGATACTACTTTGAACAATTATTTGTTTTTCTTTTGCCTGCATGTAGGTTATGTGTGTACAATTGCCTTTAAAAGGAATAAAAGTGATTGTAATATCTTGTATCCAGAAATTGGGTTGCGATAATCTGATGGCAGTCACTTTGTGTGAAATATATCAGCTGCATCCGGGCAGACTGGAAGCCTATGGAGGATCCAGTTTCGAGACCTGCCCACGGTCGACTTTTTTCTGCAATAAATAGCTTATTTAGCTATTGCATGACATCAAAAACAAATAATTCATTGAATAAGAAATAAAATATCCAGTTTGGATAAATTGTAGTACCTAGGTACTTAATTGTATAATTATTTGTAATATTATTAATTAATATGTAGGTACTTATATTACCCATTTATCAATATTAGTAATATATTAGGTTTCACAGAGAGTGTTTGTCGTCTGACCTAAACTAAGCAATGATTTGTAACCTGAAAATCTAAACTCGAATTGGCTTCGCTTGGCACAGCTCTGATTAATTTTTCATGACGAATTATTTAACACCGTCACAGAGTATATGTTATTATTCTATCCTCCTAAAAAGTCAACCCCTTAATTTGATATTCTTTAAGAGCCCACTAGAAAAGCAGGACGAAAGCGGTCTCCGACCCACTTGATCCCGGCCTAATATATTTTACGAGCAAAACCACGAGAAGAAAAGGGTTAGTAAATTAAATTAATCCGAGTTTAAGTATGCACAGGTACACAGGATTTGCCAGCATATATTATTAATGTGTCCTTTAGGGAGTCGGCAGAAATGATAAACGGAGTTGAGCCTTTCCACGGTTCGTTGGATTCGATATCAAAAATTCCCGCGCTATAAATATTTATGAAATTACATTGAGGTTGGATGTACCATCGTACTAGATACGCTAGAACCTTGTGTCTGCCAGAGAGCTAATGTCACTCTAGAATCTTTTACACAAAAATACATGATTATACATTAAATAAAAAATACATGATTTACACACTTTTGATTTTCTTTCCTGTCATCGTTGACTTTTTATTCTCTTATATAAATAGATTGACAATGTAATCGTGATCAGTTTGTAAATTTGAAATTTGATTTTCAATTCTACAGAATGATCGCCATCGAGGCTTAAAAAAGGTTGTTGTGCTTGCTCCATAACTCGCGACTTACAGTATCATGTATTGTAATGTTCAATGTAAAAGAGTGCCAGTACCGAGGTATTTTATATTTTAACAAAACACAGCCTTTGTTAGCTGCCATTCAATTTGCTGGCGATTGTTTTTTGCCTTTTAAATAGGACATTATCTCTCGGCATGTCATCCTGACCCGGTTTTCGAAATACGCGTTTTTTTTTCGATTTGTATGAGAGGGGCCGAAAGGGGATGAAATGGGGTGAAAATGGTAGTGTCATGGCGTATTATTTGTTTACGGTTTATTAGAGATAATTCCACGATTCGATATTATCTATCTTTCTCTTGTTTTAAAAAAAAATTGTGTAACTATAAGCTGTTACCCACGGTTTCATCCGCATCCCAAAAGTAAGTACTTAATTCAGACATTCAAGGAGAATATTTCTACCTATAAGAAAGTAAAGTACCTTCTTTGATTGTCCATTGTAGCCATGATCGATATTATACTGAATAAATAATAACCATTTGGCCGCAGAGTACGTCCGATGAACGGGTGACCAGAAAATGGAAATGGTGACTATCTCAGGGTAGCTATATGGAGTGAGATCGAAGATTATGGTTAGATGTACGCCCTGTATTCTCCGATGGGTTAGACAAAGGTGTACTAATATGCACCAACAGTTTGCCGGTATATTTTACTTCAGACACGCGTACATCGTGTAGCTCAACCATTATTTAGGGAGCTCAACGACCCATAGCACGACAATACTAGCTCAGCAAGACATTTGCGTAGGTCATCAATAAGTACTAACCATACTCTTTTAACGCTCTTTAAAAGTCGTTACTCTTAGCTGAATTGGTCGAGCATGTCATCAACTAAATTCAAAATTCTACTTCTGACATTAAATTCACTGCAAAACAAATAATAATGCACATTTATTTCATAGTCCAAGTAACTTCGGCAAATTCTGCTTGTGTTTGACAATGGAATATTACAAAGATTCGACTATAGCTTCCTTTCCCTATTCTTTAGCAACATAGAGGTACAATGTACTATCGTGCTAGAGTCACCATGTGAAACAAAAGATATATTTTTATTGTTTCCACGATGATGGCGAAAATCTATAAATATGACGCCGGCACTGTGACTTAAAATCACCTATTGTATAGATTTTTATTCAATTCAAACTCGCGTAATAAACTCAACGAGTTGTAGTACGTACTCTACAACTGATGGAACAACAACCTACCGCCCAGTGCCAGTGAACATAAAGACTCAATACACCAACGTTTCCGTCATCAGACGATGTTTTTAATACTTTCATCTCTGTAACGAACTTCCATTTGTAAATAACGTTCTTCTTTGTGTAAATAAAAAAGTTGTTTTTTTTTTCATTAACAATAGAAGGATGTTTTTGTAAAAAAAAATCCTACGAATTGATCTACATTCCGAAACGAAAATATATAATAAATAAAAATATAAATGTAAAATCCCTTTATTTCTTGCAGTTTACATAAAACACACGCTAGCAAAACTTACCATAAACTGTCAAATGTTCCCAAAGGATAATAAACTGTATTGTTTCGAGATTAAATTGAAAATCGATTGAAGAAATCTGACAGTTTTGGATGATGTACCTACTAACGACTACAAAAATCGATAAAAAATTTAAAATTTAAAATCATTTTAAATTTTTTAATATTAAAATTTGTTATAATTTATTATTAAAAAGACACAGGAGGTTGTACTGTAATGTACTCGTACACCCAAAGTAGGTATGCCGGTTTTTTAAGTCCAATGTAAAAGAGGGCGAGCCTATTGCCGTTTTCCGGGCAAAAAACTTAACTAAGAACACTAGAGTAATTAGGCAGTTAATACAGCATAAATTTGTATTTAACTACTTATACCTATTTATATTATATAAAGAGTATCGTCTGTACTTAACACCGTGGCGTCTAGACTAGTTAATTGCTATCTTAATTAAGAATCTTAAAATATTGTATTGACCGTCTGTGTATCCAACTCCAAAGGGCATAAAGCCAGCTACTATTAATACTTCTATTTTAAATCTGAACTGAAACTTAGTTTGTAAATTGTGTGGGCTATAATATTTAGTCCTTTCGGGAATGGATTCGCGAAAACTGCTTCAACTTAACCAAATAATATTGAAAAAATAAACGTTGTACACTAAATTTTTGTCCTGTATCACGGGTGCGTTTACAAACATAAATTACCACATACACATACACCCAGACCCGGTTGTAAACCCAGATCTTACAGGTAGTTCTGGGTTATACAAATATTTGTTCTTTGTCTCAACACGCAGCTTAGAAGCCGATCAGCCACTACGACAAACGTGCCGTCAAAACCTATGATAAATGATATTTCTGTAAATAGATCTTTTAAAGAGACTTTTACAAGTCTATGTTTTACATTTTTTTGAACTAGATGGCGCCGGCATTTCCTAACTGACGACCTCTGAGAAGAAACACCGAAACAAACTCAGAGAATCATGGTCTCTTTTAATAGTCCAGACAGTAATAGTTGATATTACATTAATAATATTATGCGAGTGTTACGATGTAGGGCAATATCTGGACAGGCCTTTTGAAGAAAGAGCCATAGCAACTTTGAGTTGACCTGTCCTAACTGATGGCACGCATACGTCAGGCATCGTGTAGCTCAACCATTATTTAGGGAGCTCAACGACCTGTCGCACGACGATACCAGATCAGCAAGACATTTGAGTAGGTCATGTAAGATACTCAAAGCTGTCAGAAAACGTTAATATAAATTTAAAAGTAGCGTACACAGTACTCACATTACTAGTTAGTACTCTCGTTATTACTCCTAGTTACCTAATAAGTCTTAAATTAAACGAAGAGAGGCTTGTGACTAAAATAACTATGTTTGGATAGTGTCCATTCTTGGAACAGCGACTTCCCACCGTACTTCGGAAAACAGGTAAAGCGGTAATAGTGGTAGTCAGAGCGGGAAAGACCTGAGAGTCAGTCTATCCTTAGCATAAGGGCACTGCTCAGAAATTGAATTGCAGATGGCTGATGACAGTTGCTTCATATAAAGTGGATAAGACGGGTTATACATACTATTCCTTGCTGCCTCTCAGATAGGTATCTTGTAAGAGGCGAGAACATATCTGACTTGCTCGGTGGTAGGACCTCATGGGGTCTGACTGGCTGGTGACCACTCTTACGTCGGAGTCTGCCGTAAAGCACCTTGGTGTGTGTGTTTCAAATTTTGGCGTAAGAGCCAATTCCCAGTTGGTTCCTGCGGCGTTGGCAATCCAACTCAGACACTTGCAACTCCTCTGGTGTTGTAAGTGTCTACGAGCTAATGCTACTTACCACCAGGTGGCTCGACAATTCGTTTACCGACTTCACTACCTAGTATAAAACAAAGTCGCATCTCGCTGTCTATCTGTCCCTATATATGCTTAGATCTCGCAACGGACTTTGATGCAGTTTTTTTTAATAGATAAGAGTGATCCAAGGGGAAAATTTTAAGCTATTTAACATCCCCCTACGGCTCTTAGGAACGGGTCAGCATGGGTGAAACCGCAGGCGGGTCGCTAGTGATTAACAAAAAAAGTAAGACTGGAAGCGAGCCCAATAGCTGAGTAAATAAGTACATCTTCTATGTCAAAGACAAAATCATTTCAATATAGACTACTAGGTAGTACTTTTTGAACTTCAGTTTTACATTATAGACAGCTCTCGAAACGTCCGCCCTTCAGCGCCTCTTAGTGTTTTCGCTGGGAAGAAGAAGCGGCGCAACAAACTCCCCAGCAACACATTTCTGTAAGATAAGTTACTAAGGCGTTGCACAATATAGAATTCAAATCATTGTTTGGGGTACTTAATAATTTATTCATTGCTACATGTCAGCTGGCGCACATGTTTATCCAAGCAGTATTTATAATGTTATGTATGAACTAATTGCATACGTTCTTCATTTCCAGACCGCTACATAATATCCTGCCACACCACGGACTTCGAGTGCTTCAAGCGGCAGTACAAGGCTTTGCGGGATAATGTCCTGCTAGGCAACGATAGGCTGGGCATACCCACGTATAAGCACTATGTATTCGCGTACGGAGGGGGCACCTGCATCAAGCTGACAGGCTTGGAGGAGAGCGAGCTTGCAGCTATCAAGTAAGACATTATAGTTCAGTATTTCCCAAAAGAATAGATTATCAGCGTAGTGAGCGAATATTGAATACACACTATCACGCCTGTATTCCCCAAAGGGTTTAGCAGAGGTGTAGTAAAGTACACTCGTTTCGCCGGTAGCCGGGAGCAAATCCCAAATTTCGAGCTGCTACTGAGATTTTCATAGAAAAACCCAATAATACTTTGCTCGACCTGGGAATCGAACCCAGAACCTCTGGCAATCTAGTGGATGGGTCCAGAAAATTTCATGTAAACTGTTCTTAATTCAGAGTCATATGGTTATGGACTTTTTTCTCCATATAGCAATAGGTAAGAACCGAATTTGAAAAGTTCAGTAGTCAAGATAGACGGACGTAATGGGATCGCTGGGAGTCGATGGATGCAGGCGGCATAATAACCTGTCGTTTTGGAAGTCTTTAGGGTAAGCCTGTGTTCAGCAGTGGAGTTCAATTGCCTGATATTATGAGTAGTCGAGGATCATTCTTTTTTTTTATGTGATAGCAGGCAAACGAGCAGACGGCTCGCCTGATGGTAAGCGATCACCGCCGCCCATGGAGTCTCTGTTATAGTGAGTACTCTGTGGCTAAAAGGTGTACCTACTTAGTAATTTGTATATTCTCATATGTTTCACCCACTTTGGCCCACTCCTAAGGGTCATAACGTGATTTCATATCTTCTTCAAGAATTGGAGTAATGCAATATAATTTTTTTTAAACATTAACTACCTACCCAATTGTCTTTACGGACTTCGTGTTTTTGCGGATAATTTTAGACGCGAATATTTATGTTGAGTGACTGTATGAAAGTTTGTTTTGTTTCTAGGTTTGAAAGTGAGACCAGGAAATTCACCATAGTACTAGAACTGCCCCTAAGGATTCAACAAGTCAAGGACACTATCAAGACCTGCGCCAAACCAGAACGGGGTGAGTTGGGGTTTGAACTGTGTTGAGTGGAATGGAAGAGATTTTATGGTTCAAATTTAACACCGAGATTTTGTGAGGGAGGAATAATAATAAAGCTATCTGAGCTATTTTGAGCTATATCTATATAAATAAAAGAAAGTCGTGTTAGTTACACCATTTATAACTCAAGAACGGCTGAACCGATTTGGCTGAAAATTGTTGGAGAGGTAGCTTAGAACAGGAGACGGACATAGGATACTTTTTGTCCCGTTCCCGGGGGATGTGATGACAGACCGAATTCCACGGGGGCGAAGCCGCGCGCAGAAGCTAGTCTTTTTATATAACATATCACATAGGTATATATTACCCATTGAGAAGGTCTACTTCTTCTCTCTATAACTGAAAACGAATGCACCAATTTCGTTGGAACGAGACTCACGAGACTGCTGAAACATGGAGAATACATTTTGAGGGCTCTTTTGATATAACTATATTATTATAGTTAGCCACACAATACCATTGATTTGTGAAAGACATTTCATTGGCTTATAAATTATATCAATTATATTTGTAAATAGATCTTTTAAAGATACTTAGGTAAATTTACTATATTTTTACTTAAAATTACAAAATTCTTAAAAAATGTTTTACAAAGTCTAACTCCAGAGGGGGGATACACTCTGGTAATGGGACAGTAAATTGGTTTATGGTTAATAAACCAATTTGCTAATTAATTTAATGACGACATTGTAATGAAGTCATCTTATGAACGCCGAAACCAACTGGTCAATAAGGGCTAACGCGCACTTGTGATTTTTAGTCTACGGATAGTTTAGTCGCTGTAGTAGTCGTGTATAATTTCATGTCGAATTCTAATCGTCAAATGCGCGCACTGCCATATAACTCCATAGTGAATCCCAGAACGATCAAACTATCGCCTGACTAAAAATCACAAGTGCGCGAGCGCTCTAAATGAATGAATGTCAACAATCATGATTTGAATTGAGATAATATTGCAGAGTATGAATCAATCAATGGATAATATGTTCATTTTAAAAACCATTTTTTGTTTCAGGTTTTAGCAATGTTCAGCCACGAATAGGTAAAATATATGATTTTTGAATAAGACAACTTTTTACGAATTTAAGAACGAAACTTAATAAAAAATATTTTTTACGATCGCGTAAAAGTAGAATTACAATGTTCTTATAATATTCGGTATATATATAAGTATCAGAAACTAATATGATTTTATTTGACATTATCGATAAACATATATTGCACATAATTAATTAATTAACTTGATTATTTAATAATTGGGTCACATTGCGATGGCTGATTAATTTTAATTAATTATGCAACTACACTGAACCAATACTTTTAATTAAGTTACCAAATAGGGAAATATTTCATGGAATTCAAGTTCAAGTTCAAATGTTTTTATTTCAAATAAGCTTTTACAAGCGTTTATGAAACGTGATTCTAGTTGCACTTTTCCAAAAGGTCGATCCTATGGAGAAGAATCCGGCAAGAAACTCCATGGACACTCTTTTAAAATAAATGAATTACAAACTTGACTGGTACAATATTGCGATAACAAGATGTGAGGACGTTGAAGGATGTCCAAGTTTGACCGAGGTCGACTATATTAAACGAGAATAACCAACAGCATATTATTAATATTATGTATTTACTATTAACATATAAAAACTGTACATAATATCAATTATATTATTAAAAGAAACAATTACTTTTAATCCAAATATAAAAACTATAATTATATTATATTATAATTATAAAAACTATATCGAAAAATGCGAAGTAAGAAAAATTAGAGTAAATAATTATTATTTTTATAATTTGCAGGTCCTTTGATGAGGTTCACAGGCAACGGTAAGTAAATAATCTAATAAGAATGTAAGTGAGCCGTGTCTGTACATTGCTTATATTTACAAAAAAACTAATTTGGGGGACTCAGAATCGGTAACACAATCCATTTCTATTATTTTTGGAACTTTTGTCTGTCTGTTTGTCTGTCGGTTTGTCTGTCTGTTTGTCTGTCGGTGTGTCTGTCGGTTTGTCTGTATGTTTGACCGCGCATCAAATGATAACTACTGAAGAGATTTGGAGGAAGTGGGCAGGAATTCATAGCCTGTTTCTTGGATTAACATTTAGACTATTTTTAATTCAAATCGGTTCTCTCTATCAAAAGTTATTAACATTTTAACCATTGAAAACGCTGAATTTTAAAAATAACCATTGAAGTCAATTTATTTTTAAAGTAATTCTGTATTAGACTAGCACAGATCAAACATTATAACAGAATCAAGTAATAAAATAAAAAAATACACTTATAGGGACTAAATAAGATAAAACAAGAAAATAAAGCAGATCAATCAGAAACCATTATTGTGACCAGGAATTGATTATTAGTACAGTTATCCTAACTCTACTTACACAGGGAATCACGGGGCATACATAGGATTTATCCAGCGAGCACAAGCCGGTGTAAAAACTAAATATTTGAGTAGGTTATAGGAGTAAACAAAGAATGACAACTTATTTTCTAGCGGACTAACACGACATCGTTATTACCTCAATGAAATTTGATTCGATAACAGGTGTCATTTTGAGTTGACAATTTTGACAATTATTTTTTTCTTCTCTAAAGCATCCAGCGATATAGTAAGTAACTTATTTTATAATTTGAAACCTCCATAGTGTAGATACAGTGCGCACACTATATTTGAGAAAGTAACTAAAGAGTTTCCATTTATTCAAATAATTAATTAATATACCCTAAGAATATACCACATATGTATGTATAATAATAAAAAAAATGCAACGTGCGTTAATCTTAATTTACTGACGCCGAAACAGTTATTTGAGATTTTTGTCTATGTAGGTACCTATGTCTGTTTATATTTCCATGCTTCACGTCAATACCACGTGAACAAAATTTTGAAATTAAGTAATTTATAGGTCAGTAATACGGTATTCAGAGGTCCATGGCGCTAAGTGTATTAGAAATATGGAAAATCAAATTTTTCGAGGTGGTTAGTTGAAACCTGGAGAGGACAACGTCTCTCAGGTCAGCTAGTGTTAAATAAAGACTAAATAACCTAACACAATTTATGCCATCACGCCTTTGTTCCCCGAATGGTAAGGCAGAGTGGATTTATGTAATGGGATAGGGGGGCCAACGAGCAGACGGATCACCTGATGGTAAGCCATTACCGCTGCCCATGGACACCCGCAACTCCATAGGTGTCGCAAGTGCGTTCCCGGCCTTTTGAAAGGGTTTGGGCCCCGTTTGCCCCCCTACTGCCTCAATAGCCAAGTGGTCCTGACCGCGACTGCTACGCTAGAGGTCCTGGGTGCGATTCCCAGGTCGAGCAAAGTGTTATTGGGTTTTTCTATGAAATTCAGGAATTTGTAATGTTTGTAGGAATTTGTGCCCGGTTAATGGCAATAGGCTCGCCCCCTATTACATGGGACCTAAACATACCGGCGAACTGTGGGTGTACATTAGTACGCCTCTGCCTAACCCTTCGGGGAATACAGGCGTGATGGTATGTTATGTTATGTTGTTTTTGTGGGATAGGGGGGCCCTATCCCACAAAAAAATGTGCATGCACGCATACCTGAGCGCGATCGGTACATGATTGGTCAAATGATTAAATAACTAGCAAATCAGACAACCAAAGCAAACAATAAAATAGGACTGCACTTTCATTTGTAATCTAACAAGTAACTTCTGCGATTCTCGCTCTATATATCTAAGTTATATTATTTTATTCGCGGTTTGGACCAAACTCGTCTCGGTAGCTTTTGCCCGCGGCTTCGCTCACCTGAAGCTATATTAAGATTTAAAAATAAAATCTAATAACATATTAATCATTAACCATGAATTATGATCTCTTCTTTGTATGGGCCGCTATACATCAGAGAGGTCAAGCTGTATATCAGAATTCGTTTAATTAATTTAGATAACAAGTTCACCAGTTTTGAATTTGGAATATAATTATACCTACTTCTAACAGTGATGACAAAAATTAAAATCTATTCAGTAGTTTTTGCTCCAATCCGTTACAAACAGACCATGAATTTTAATACCCACTTTAAATATTTTCAATGCTTATTCATAATTTTATAATAGTGGAGATTTGCTCTAAAAATATGGCATGTACCTATATAAATGAACACCTTATGTATCTAGTTACCTACTATGCCCGTGTATCTGAGATGTTGTTCATGTTCAACCACGGATTAATTGATCCGAGTTCAATGGCACCACATAACCGTCTCAGGAGCTCTCCTGGAGCCATTGTTTAGAAGCTATTGTTCACTTCGAGGACTAAGCAGATCCAGGGATGAATTTGTTGAGATTAACACTTGATACAAAAGCTGATATGACGAAATCTTTTGTTAAGTAAAGACGCTTAAATGGGGTGTTACTTTGGGCTATATTTTTTTAAATTTATTCACCCATGTAACAGATCGATCCATGGAAGTTAGTAAGTATCCCTGGAATGGAATTAATGCTTTTATAGATAAAGAAAGTAGAATATAACTACCTCATAAGTCTCGTGATCGAAAATACGAATACTATGCTAGAGGACCTGGGTTTGATACCCAAGTCGAGCAGTGTTATCATGTTTTTTATGTAAATTCTCTGTAGTAGCTCAAAGTATAAATTCGTGCCCGGTATAAGCGCAATAGACTTGCCGCCTATGACACGGGATTTCAACTTACTGGCAAACTGTGAGTATTCCTTTCGACACCTCTGCCGAACTCTTCAAGGAACACAGGCGTGATAATATGTTTATGTTTTTCTTGCAATTGCATACTAAACTATTCACGAATAACATTAGATATTTTCTAGAACGCACGCAAGTGACAGATTTTCAAAATTCGAAACATTATCTAAGGTTAACGAAGCGATTTACAGGTGTTCATAATGTTATTCAAGTTTATTAATAAACTATACATACATACCTACATACATAAAGTCACGCCTCTTTCCCGTAGGGGAAGGCAGAGACCACAGACTTCCACTTGCTACGATTCTGACATACCTCTTTAGCTTCATCCACACTCATCAATCTTTTCATACATGAACGTCGGTTTAGGGTAATCTTGACCGAGCCATTTTTCAGAACGTCCTCAATCTGATTTCGGAACGTTCGCCTAGGCCTTCCTCTGGGTTAGGCTGAAAGTAGGGATTACTCGACTGTTTGCCGTGGGTGTCTATGCACCGTTATTAATAAACTATACTATACAGATTTAAAATATTTAAAGAACCTTATAATTAGTTTGATCTGAAATTAACAGTGAGTTATTCATTACAAATAATTCTGTTGGGTTGTTCTGCTTCAATTAATTAATTCGTTACAAACAAAAACAAAAGTCACATCTTTGGGCATCTGATCGGGAATTTGAATCGGTCCCCTGGCGATACAAATTCCAGACATACCGAATACGGGTTGTTTTTTGAATTGGTGGAACGTACTTTAAGTATATTCAGCGCCCCTTGTGTAGAAAAATGGAACACTTTTAAAAGTTTCGCTTTTACCTGATCCTTCATTTCATTTTTAATTTTTCATATCAAAATATATAGGTACTGTTTTTAGAGTTCCGTCCCTTAAAAGGAAAAAACGGAACCCTTATAGGATCACTTTGTTGTCCGTCTGTCCGTCTGTCTGTCTGTCACGAACCATGAATCAAAACCTACTGGGTACTTTCCTTGAACTCAGAATCTTGAAATTTGGTACAAATCAACGTCTTAAGCATAAATTTTTAGTTATATCATATAATAAAAATATTTTTAAGTACGGAACCCTCGGTGCGCGAGTCCGACTCGCACTAGGCCGGTTTTTTGCATAAAAACTGCATTAACGGTTTTCATCATCATAAGGCAATAAATTTTTGACTTTGACTTCCAATATTTAAACACTTTTCTTGGCCTGGGAATTGAACACAGGACCATTCGCATTTACAGATCACTAGATTAATGAGACGTTAAAATTGATGTGTTATAATAAAAACGCGTAAATTTTCCAGCAACTATCGGCGTCACATATCCTTATAAACTGAAGAAGAGAAATAATCTGGTGTACATGGAGCTAGCAGACGAGAACCTGGACGTCATACTGGACATACCTGATCTCAGCCACTTCCATTTAAACAGCGTAGTTGAGGGTATGTACACTCTACTAGTGCTTGCAGGCTATTCCTACCAACCACATCTACTACAAAGACGTCGTTATATTCTCGAAAAAGAGAATAAAAAACTATCTCCGTTATTTTTTTATCTTGGGAGAGCCATGCTGCGGCATGAATGGGCCGGCTCTACCGGAGTGATACCACGGCCTCACAGAAAATCGGTGTGAAACAACGCTTACGTTGTGTTTCGCTGAGTGAGTGAGGATAACAGAGGCCCAAACCTTTTTAAAAGGCGGCAATGCACTTTTGTCTCCTCTGATGTTGCAAGTGTCCATGGGCGGCAGTCATCGCTTACCATCATTTTCAAAAGAGCGTTTTTATTTCGAGATTACTTTAAAAACTTTTAGAGACCTCGAACTCGTTGTTGTCCACAGCTAAGTTGTACGAGTGGTCCGAGTGGGCGTACGAGGTGGTCCAGCACGTGGATGCTGCTGAGTACTTCGCTCTGCCCTACACAACGCAGCTCCGAACCCTCATGGACCATATCCCGCTACACAGGTAAGTATTCATTTACTAGATACTACAAATTCATTCATTTCTAGAGGGGAGAAGGCCCTTCCGTGCCTCAGAGAGCACATAAAGCCGTCGGTCCCGGTTGTCATACAGATCTATGACTATCAATGGAGGTCAGAAACCCTAGGACATGCGGTCTATCCTTCGAATATCGGTATTATCCAGAAATTTCGTGGCAAAGGTCTGTTTGCAGTCTCTTCGTTATTCGGCCCTATACAGTGTCAAACTGAAAGCCATTTCTGAATAACCCTTCGGTGACCACGGAAGCGATACCATGATAATGTTTTTTTTTATGGATAGGGGCAAACGAACAGATAGATCGCCTAATGGTAAGCGATTATCGCCGCCCATGGACACCCGCAACACCAGAGGGCCACAAGTGCGTTGCCGGCCTTTGAAAGGGTTTTGAGCCTCCGGTATCCTCACGCACTCGGCGGAACACAACGTAAGCGTTGTTTCACGCCGGTTTTATGTGAGGCCGTGGTATCACTTCAGCCGAGCCGGCTCAATTGTACCGAAGCATGGCTCTCCTACAGTAAAAAAATAGTATTGTTTAGTTTTTAAGCTATATTTTTAAGTTAATAAAATCATTAACAAACTTATTTTTCACTACATTACAGATTCATTATGCTGTATCCAGAAGAGGAATATCGTAACTTAGATTTTTCTTACTCAGATACAACATTAGTGACTAATCCATGAACAAAAAAATTGCCGATTCATTCGCATCGTACATCGTGGATATTAAACAAGCAAACACAGCCGTCACAGTTTAAAAAACAAATGTCAAAATATATTTTATTTATACTCAGCATTCATTAAAAATACCTATTAGTTTCAACTGCCTCAATAGCCGGACCGCGACTGCTACGCTAGAGGTCCTGGGTTCGATTCCCAGGTCGAGCAAAGTGTTATTGGGTTTTTCTATGAAATTCCCAGTAGCAGCTCGGAGTTAGAAATTTGTGCCCGGTTAATGGCAATAGGCTCGCCCCCTATTACATGGGACCTAAACATACCGGCGAACTGTGGGTGTACATTAGTACGCCTTTGCCTAACACTTCGGGGAATACAGGCGTGATGGTATGTTATGTAGTTTCAACTTAATATCTCCAACTAATTAAAATAAAACATTGTTTATTTTGTTGCCCATAATTATATTACTTAAAGTGACTCTCTTTGAAAAAATTCAAATAATCTAACTACATTCATTATAAGAATACAAATTCTTCATGAGTAGCGCCTATTTCTTAGATTACGAAGCAGATTTAATAGTCAACGATTTTTTTAGTATCCGACACGACTGCGATACGAGGCATTTAAAAAAAGAATAGAACGTGTAACCGAATAAGCGCGGGACTTCAAAAACGTCAATTATTAGAGTATCGAGTCTTAGATAATAATGAAACCCGAAAGTCATTTTGAGACACGTAATAATATTTTTTTCAAGAAATTTGTATACCAGCTAAAAAAGTCGTGACTGTATCTACTAAAATCGTACCCATAACTACTACGATATGGGCACGAAGTCGAACCTAATAATAATTTGTGCAAATAGGTTTCAGTTTTCCATAGCTCAAGCCACTAATGAGGGGCCATAGTTACACATATTGTAATTATCTTTTTGGAGAAATTAAGACATATTAAAAACCACTGTAATTGATTCAGTCGATTCTGAGCAAACTACTTTTAGTTCAAGCGCGTTTGTTCTGTTACCGTTGTATAAAAAAAAAATGATAGAAATGTTTTTATAGTGTTAAATGTTACGTTTAAGTAAAGTTTTCTTTGTCAAAAAAAAATTAAATATATTTTGTTGTTTTTTTATCCTTGTTGTATAAATGCATAATGAAATAAAACTAAAGTGACTTTTGTAACTTTTAGGCCCACTTGCACCAACTTCTAAAAGGTGTTTAAATTGTATTTAAATACCCAATTTCTATGAGAAATTGTGTTTAAATACAACTTAAACACATTTAAGAAGTTGGTGTAAGTGGGCCTTAATTTTTTTGTTCTTGATTTATTGAGTAGGTAGTTTAATTACTACTTGATTATTTTTTATAGGGTCCGGCGAACCGAGTTTATATACCTAGGAATATATAAACTGAATACCAAAATAAATCATAAATAACATAATTTAATCCAATTGTGATATCATTCGGATTCAGATATCTACTATTAATCTAGATTCCTATCCTACCATTTCGTCCAAAATAGGTTCACTAGAAATAAATGTAAATTTTATTTAGTTCTGACCGGTTTTCTGTGGTAGTTTATTTCCAGGCAGTAGACGAAACGGTAGGGTAGAAACCTAGATTAACGGTATCCGAATCCTAATATCAACACAATTTGAATTAATTGTGTTTATTCAGATTGCACCAAACTGCCTTATTAGCCAAGTGGTCCTGAGAGCGACTAGTACGCTAGAGGTCCTGGGTTCGATTCCCAGGTCGAACAAAGTGTTATTCGGTTTTCGATGAAATTCCTAGTAGCAGCTCGGAGTTAGGAATTTGTGCCCGGTTAATGGCAATAGGCTCGCCCCCTATTACATGGGACCTAAACATACCGGCGAACTGTGGGTGTCCATTAGTACGCCTCTGCCAAACCCTTCGGAGAATACAGGCGTGATGGTATGTTATGTCAGATTGCACCAGACCCTTATTATTTTTAAGGGACACGAAAAATCATTTGCACAATGTGCGATCTTATCGATTAGTGCACCTACAGAACACCTTCGGATGTACTCAAGAGATAAGACAAGGCTCTACCTACTTAGGTATACCTAGAATATGATTACCTCTAATAACCTTACTTGTCATTAAACTACACAGACAAAAGTTTAAACTAACGTTAGCGTCAAAACCGCCAGCTCTATTGTTGAAACTTCGAACAAAATATTGGAATAGTTCTCAAAGTATTGTTGTTGGCACTAATTCATTCAAAATTCAAAGTTCTTACTTTAAAGAGGCTTTTACAAATATTAAAATTGAGCTCAAGAATTTGGTGAGTTCTAAGAGTTTGGTTTAAACATTGTGCCTAAATTGTTTAACTTAAAAAGCATAGTAGAGCAATTTTCGTGAAGGAAAATTTGTCTCTCAGGCAGGATTCGAACCTGCGTCTTCTGCGTATACCTACACCAGACGCTATGACCACTAAGCCACCGCGAGTGCCACCTGCCATGTCGACATATTCCTTTACATTCTTGGCTTGTTTCATGGCGTCTGGTGTATCTAACCAGAACACGCAGGTTCGAATCCTGCCTGCGAGTCGAATTATTCCTTCACTAAAATAACTTGATAATCTTAGCATGAGAAATGCAGAAAATAATCACAATAAGATACTCGTAGCATAGCAGCATAGTAATAGAATTCGTCTTCAAGACACGATCCTAAAGACCCCAAGACCCCACTACCCCCGAAGACCCCACACGTCTTCCTATAAAGTCCTCCAAATCCCACAAGCGTATATTTACGTTTGTAATCGTTAACACTAAAAGTCCCAAAATTAATCATTATAACGCCTCAACATTATGGTGCTCTCGGAAAAATAATTAAAAGCACCGCTTTGCCCATAGCGATAATTTATCCGGGTCACTGCCACTGGTGCTGGTTGCAAAGGGGATGAGGATAAAAATGAACGAGGATTAATGCCCCTGTGAAAATCGGAGGGTTTCTGGAAACATCGAAAAAAGCCCATCTGAAAGATACATTGTTAGATCTATTATTTGACTAAGTAATTTATGGGATAATATTAAATAAGAGAACGTATTGATGGTGTTAATTGTGATTATTTAACGGTGAAAGAATGTCGAATAATAATATTATCCATATCCTTGGTGAATAAGGAAAAAAAGGAAAGAAAAACCGACGTTTATCTCGCGTTTCGAATAGACGAAATAACTAGGGATAGACATTTACTTTTTTTATTCATAGGTAGCCCTCCTCCTTAGCATACTTTATCGCAATCGGTTCAGTATTTTAGGCGTGAACCATGAAAACGTAACATACAAACAATGTTTTTCATCAAAAATTCTCTTTTTTAGTTTTAGTTTTTAAAATAATACGTAGAATTGCACACAATTAAGTTAATGGAACAACCGTGATATTTTACTATTTCAAATTTTTCGATTCGTTAACTAAGCATGAAGCCTTGTATATATCCAGATCTTAGAAGCCGTTTAGGAAAAATACTTACTCAAAGCCACCTCATTTATTTTGGAACTCTACGAGTACTTACCTGAAAAGAAAAAAAAAACTGTTTTAACTAAATTGTCACAAAAATAGTGTAGATAATATTTAATTTAAGACCCCATGCGGATGGGAAATTTTCTAGTCCTAACGGCCTACATTTCGTAATAGGGTATTACACCTTTTTTTGAAAACTGTTTTAAATTAATCCTTAGATCGTAATGAACCAGTAGAATTTTTATTTCAGTTTTATAAAACCGAAAAATGCCTTAAAAACTATTTTTAATTTATGATTTTTAATTTTCGCGCGGAAACGCTAGCCGCCATGCTACTTCGGGAATCGTGAAGTCACTTCGTTAGTAAACAATACAACTGCAAAAGACCAAGTAACGTCAAGTTACTATCGGAGTGACATCACGTCGGAATCCAATATGGCGGATGGCGTTTAAAAAAGACTATTTTTGAAATTGAATTATAAAATTTACATTGCATTTTTATAAATAAATACTAATTTTTCTCGTTTACTTTTTTTAAAATCTATCATAAACATGTATTTTTATATTTTTTCTTACATGGTGTAAAATACCCTATTACGAAAGAAAGTGTTGAGATACACAGACATAATATCCAATGGGCACGCGTAAAGAAAAAAATATAACAGCAACTGTAAAGATCACTTGTTGGTGCTAAAAAATACGGCTTTTTTAATTAATTTCATTCATAATAAATACTGGAAGTAGCCCCACAACTCTTTCTCTGCCTTACATAGTTAAGTTAAAACACATTCCAACCTTTTCTCCTACCTTTCTTAATCCACCTTCAACTCCACTCTATCATTCCAACACCCCTTAAAAGCTGGTAACACCTAAAAATAAACCTATCTTGATGAAACAAACGAAACTCTTAAAGGAAAGTGTTGCCAGTGAAAAACAAAAGTTATTTTACTTTATACAGTTGAAGTGCGAATATTTCACAAGTTTAAATGAGCCTATGAAGAAGGGTTTTCAATTACATCGGTATTTTTTCCCAAAGGTGAACGGGCTCCGTTGGTCCTTGGTGCAATTCGGTGTGTTCTATTTTTAAATATTTTAATGTATTATTTTGCGGTTTTAATTTTGTGCGGATACTGGACGGTGACGTGCCTTTTTTTGTTAAAAGAATTCCATATACCTAGTCTGTTCGGTTTTTAAATATTTGGTTTCACAGTGTTCATTTATATTTTCGGAAGAAATACATTTATTTTATATCGATAACACTATGGTATTCATTTTCTACATTCCAAATTCAAACAAAGTTAATTAAGATGAGATGAAAGTATCTGCCGTTAGTCTAGTCGCCCCAAGTGCGATTACTACTATAGTCTCTGTCCTGAGTTCGATTCCCAAGGTTTTTCCATGTAATTCTCAGTAGCAGCTCGGAGTTTGGAATTTGTGCCCGCTCGCCCCCTACTACATGGAACCTAAATATACCATTGAACTGTGGGTGTACTTTAGTACACCTCTGTCTAACCCTTCGGGGAATACAGACGTGATGGTATGTTATGAAAATAAAAGTCTTAAAACTCTAGGCTCGCCTGATGATTTGCAATTTTGATAAAACCTCTTATTAAAATACAAAATACACTTTATACTAAACCAAATTCACGACAAATATATAAGTACAAGTATACATAGTAAAACAACCAAACTAACAAACTAAATCATATTAAACTTAAAGAAAACTATAATATGTACCTACCTACCTATACAAACATTGGTTTTTAGATACAAATTGCCCTCCACATAATTTGGGCAGTTTTCACGTGGCGCAAAAGGCACACGTTGGGCACATAAGGCATATTAATTACTTTCATATTCAAACGCTGAAATTCTATTCATTAAGGCTTACGCTTAAAGAAGCCCTTTACAACCTTACGAGCGAGGACAAGTGGGCATAATACAAGTCTTTATGTTTTTGTTGATGGTACAAGTTATAAGCGTTGAACAGGCATCCAGTAATTTTAAATGTTTGTATAAATTACAACGTTGTTCCATTAGTTTTATGCTCATGGAGAAATAATTTACATTTGTGCGTCTCTACACTCTTGAGCGTTTTACCTAGTTTTCGTCCACGTCTTCATCCGTTATCGTTTTTAGTCATCTCATACTGTTTTCATGCGTGATATTTTGTATACACAATTGAACATAACCTTAAAACCGCCATTTGATTTTTTTCGAGACTAAGATTCTTTTTTGTTTTCCTTGTATAAATGATTTTTTAGCTATTAATAATAAATTCAAATGATACCTAAATTGTGTGTTGATGATAAATGAAAACGTTTAACAAGTAAGCTAAAGCGAATATAGTAGGTTAATTCATTAATTCACGATTTACAAGTTTAAATATGAAACGTTACGAGTCTAGTTGAATGGTTCTAAAAGGTCATCCTACCTATGGAGAGGAATCCGGCAAGAAACTCCATGGACACTCTGAGATATTTACAACCCGTATTAGGACAGCTTAGTGGACTATGGCCTATCCCCATCATTCATCATCATTGCTTAGCAGTAGGACAGCATATGGAATAATATACTTCACTTCACAATATTGCGATAACAAGATGTCCAGAGATTGAAGATTAACTAAAAATCGCGCATCTCGTCCGCTTATGCCTTAAGCCGCGTCCAGCTAGGGTTGTACTCACAGCGACATTGTGCGGTTTACTTGTAAGTAATAATGTGGGCCTTCGATTGAGAACCCCTGGGGGGAACATAGCATGATATTTTTATAACCTTGCTTTGTCATTGCTACTCGCTTTGACATATATCGATGTTGAATTCACGTTTATTGCGAATTGAAATCCAATTAAAAGTCTTTGTTTAATTCAAACTCTAAAGATGTCCCATTCAATGTTTTCGTTAGAGACTACAAAGTGGAGGTCTCAGGTACGATTCCCAGGTCGAGCAGTGTTATTATTGGGGCTTTTCTATAAAATTCTCAGTAGCACCTGGAAGATTAGATTTATGCCCGTCGTGTTTACTTTTTATTCATTTGTAACATAAAACAACATTCCACCACGCCTAAATTTCCGAAGGATTTCGTGTATTGATGTACTATGCAGCCATCACTATGTTTATGGTTCGATGTAATTGAGAGCAGCCTATTGCAATGAACCGGGATAGGTAAATTCAAACTCGAAGCTGCTGGTGAAAATTTACCTAGTACCCAATAATACTTTTCTTAGCTTGCGGACTGATCCCGAATCGTCATTAGGCAGTTTTTAATCAGAGCTAAGATATTTTACCGGTCCTTCGTTTAAGAGTCCCTGTGGAAGCATAAAGATTTTATATTATTTAAAACGGTGCTTTACAATAGCTCCGGGTATTGGAGTATTTGCATTCCAAGTTCAAATATGTGGACGGAATTTGAAATGTCTTTTTATCGTGGAATTTATAGGGCTAGCGATTTTATTCAAGTTTCAATTAATTAATAATGAAAAAGCAAATAAAGATCTTTCATTTGACTTCAATTATCATATTCAAAATATCTCTCCTTCTAGCGCAGTCGGGTATAAAGATTTACATATTATTATTGTCAGTATACCCTAGGAAACCGAGAACGGCATTCAAATTCAAATGATTTTGGGCATATCTGCAATGTAATATAGTTCGAAAAGCATCTACCTAGTAGTCTCATTTGATTTAATGAGTTGTGAGAGTGAATTTGCATGACTTTTACAGAATTTCCCGACATCTTCAAGACTATCGCATACATTTTTATGATGTAACATAAAAGCTTCTAAGTATTTCTGCAACAAGTGCACCTTATGTTTGGTCGTTTTATGGAAGAAAAGCGGGAAATGGTCGCGGTTTCGGCGAAGTGCTATGGTTTGCAGTTATTACAGGCTATAGTACTTTGTGGTGGAGTAGCAAGATTCGTTTCAAGATTCGACCACCTTCGACAGGAAAGAAAGAAGAAAGAAAGAAAGAAATAAAGTTTATTTGACACAGTCAAGGCACATTTACAAGAGAAAACAAAAAAATATTAAAATAGAGAAAAGACTAAATTATTGTGCCTCACGACTGTGGCAAATAGGCCCCGTTCAGCATATGCCAGGCAGCTAGTGCCTGGCGCTGATTTTCAACTGAGCCTCAAGGCAAGACGTGGCCACTAATCGCAATCTAAACTTATAACATCGTTTGTCCTAACTGACTGACTGATTGATCTATCAACATACATATCTTGCTGATCTATTATTTAGGTACTATCTGTATTATCGTGCAACGATACGACGAGCTGCACGATGTCTGATGTATGCGTGCTGTCAGGACAAGTTAATTCAGCAAGCCGGCGCCATCTAGTTTTAAACTGTGCAAACTTATAAACGAATACAGCGACCTCGTTGACGTCCACTCGGATTCAATATCGGCATTTGCCAGACATGTCAAACGTAAGATATTATAATAAAAATAATAATTAATATTATTATTACTAGCCCGTACTGTCCTTCTGCTGGGCAAAGGCCTCTCTCTATTCCTTCTTATTTTTAATTTAATAATTTAATTAATCTTAAATATTATATTAATAATTAGAATTTAAGTCCTTTTAATAAGTATTTAAAATTGTAAAGAATATGTAGATGTTGATACAGAGTAAATTTTGCATGTGGTGTTTACCTGTAATTGGTTGTGCAGTTAGACATAAAACAAAATATTTATAAGTACTTATCTATATTTATCTGTGACAACTGTTGGTGAACCTTATCTAAATAAATAAATAAATAAATAAATAAAAAAAAGGAAAACATTGAATTGTAAAAGTGTCTCTAATAAATATCATTTAAAACACATATCCAAAAGTTTTAAGGAAAACTAAAATTTAATTGCAATTGAAAACAGCTACATTTATGCGTATTTCAAGGTTCCTTGTTGGAACGTTTGTATGGGAGTATGGTTATTTAAATGTTAAATCTTTTTCATACTTTAAAAACATGGTATCCGAGAAAATAGTATGAAAAACTCCTTTAGAATTTTCTATTCAGCGATGCAATAAAATGGCGAGAGGCATTACCCCTAAAACTTATGGTAAAATTCCCGCGCCTTGCATCCATCGATTTTCGATTAAACCCATATTATCTATGATCTACTGCCAACTAGAATGTTTTATAGATACTAAATCGATATTCCACATAGCAAAACTAGCTAGAGGCACGGAAAGATTACTACCTATATTTTGTTTGTTTACGGCACAAATGGGCCGGCTCTACCTGAGTGATAGCACGGCCTCACAGAAAACCGGCGTGAAACAATGCTTACGTTGTATTTCGCCGAGTGAGTGAGGATACCGGAGGCCCAAACTCTTTTAAATGGCGGGCAACGTACTTATAACTGGTCTGCAGTTGTCCATGGACGGCGGTAATCGCTTATCATCAGGTGATCCGTCTGCTCGTTTGCTCCCCAATACCATAAAAAAAATATTACTTCCGTGAAGCTATATTTATGTTATGTAATGTAGGTAGTTGTGAATAGATCTAGAACATTCAGTAAACATGCTCAACCTAAATCCGGACAAGCCTGCAGACAGATCCTCTAATCCACTCAGGTGCTCTTACATCGAGTCTTAGTTCAATTTGTGAGGATTTTACGATCCATTAGCACTGGACAATAGCCTAAGATCTATATTACTAAAAGATATAAATTAATCTCTCAATGAAAATTTATCAGACTGAGACACTACGCTTTGTATTTTTATAACTAAGTAAAATTATTGTTTGTTAACACTAAGACATAGTTACCTATATTATACCTATATAACCTGCTTTTCAATAGATGTTACTGGCGTCACCTTTAAGACGTAAATTCTGAATGTGAAGGCAAATTTAATAAATGGTTAGTGGCAACAGGCTCGCCCCCTATTACATGGGACCTAAACATACCGGGGTTTGGGTGTACATTAGTAGGCCTCTGCATAACCCTTCGTGGAATACAGGCGTGATGGTATGTTATGAAATCACAAAATGACCCACACTGAAAGTTGAGACTTTCGATTTTGAAATTATATTTTAATTATGTTTCAAGTATTTGCAGTATTTTTGAATCGCCAGACACATTCTCCAAAGAAAAATAACTTTTACTTTTATCCAAAAACGTTCAAATAAACATGAAAGGGATATTGCCCCTACATGCGTTCCCCAGGCCTATTCCCCAAAGGTACAAACTATTGAGTAGATTGACGAGCCCAACCATTCCTCTTATCTGCACAGCGGCGCCATCTATCGGAATCTCAGGTCAGATCTATAAAGATTCCCTGCGGTCCATTAGTACATGTCACTGCGCAGAAAGTGCAGAAGTTTCACAGGGTAAAATTTACACATTAAACGTGGGAGAGCCATGCTTCGGCACGAAATCTCATAAAACAATACATAAAATGATAAATGATGTTTATTTCTGTAAATAGATCTATAAAGGACTCTTTTACAAATCAATGTTTTATATTTTTTTTAACAAGATGGCGGCTTTACTTTCTGACGATCTCAGAGAAGAGACGCCGAAACAAACTCAGAGAATCATGGTTATAAGGATCATAAGAATTACAGTAGCTTGTCGGCAAGGTCTTGTCTTGTCTTTATCTTTACAAATAAAAATATGTAAGTCTGTTTATTCCTGTCTGTGTATGTTTTACTTGGTGATAAGACACCTCGAGGTTTGAAGGGCTGGTGACCCCCCTTCGTTAAAGTCTGTCGTGAAGCACCTTGGTGTGTGTTTTGACTTTAGCGCGCGTCCAGATATTATGTAATGTAAATTGTATTTTACTACCTAATGTAAATGCATGTAACTCTCAGCTGCACCAAATGAGTCTCCAAAGCATCTAACTAAATATACTTATGATGGCAACCCAACAACCGGTAGCAGCCACCCTAGCGCCTCCTACCGGATGACAGTGATGATTTACCTAGCTACTGTCAGTTCGAGAAGATAAAAAGGCTGGACACTCACGGCTCACCCTCTTTCTTACTTCGTATTTCGTATGTTCCTATGTTGATATTGACTAAATTAAAGAGATATGTAAGCGTTAAAGTATCTAAGCTCTTTGTTGCTACCCAACTTCCCCAGTGTTGCCTTCAGCCTAGTTAGTCAACACTTATATGATTTTTCCGTTCTAAGATTACCTGTTACGTTATTTTAAAGAAGAAAAATTCGAAAGCGGGCTGGATTCCAACCAGAAGACGCGAGTTCTAACCTACCCACAGTCGACACTTTCATTCACTAATATAGCTAACAAAATTTCAAGTAAAATTATATGCTTGACGCTGGGTGCCATCTGGAGCCATTTAGGTGGCTGTTGCCGTTACAATCAGCGCCTAATTTTCTCACGCGATCTTCACCTTCTGTACGTATCTTGCGCGCTAAGTTCTCCGAACGCGTCCCGGACGTCGACCGAACAAGTCGCGATCGCCGGACAGGCTTCTGTCCAGTTGTGACCGTAGCTATCTGGGATTGAGATCAGCTGAACTGCCGACTGCGTTCCACGGGGATGTACCAATTTCCAGACGGATTCAGCTTATTTCCGTTGGATCAATGTGTATATATTTTCTTTTATTCTCACTTACACGCTGATGTAGGATAAAGGAAAAACATAATGAAAAAATAATTATTATTACGAAGATTACTAAACAACAACAGAATCTCTGATTTTTCAAAATGAGCGAATTAGAAGCACGGAACGGAATTCGGAAGCAGAACTTATCACGCGCTTATACGGTGAAAAAAAACATGAGTATGAAGTCTGCCAACCCACATTTGGGTAACGTGGACTATACCTGACCTAATCCCTCTCATCCTGAGAGGACTCCTGTGCCCAGTGGGACAGTATAATGGGATGATTATATACATATGTAAGAGTTCAAGAGGCACCAGCCAGAGCCCCCAGCTTATAGGGGGTTCAATAAAAAGAATTAGGCTTTTTTACTTTCAAAAACACCCAAACTTAATTAATTCCAAGGTCCCCCGGATAACCGAAGATACCCCAAAAAACTTATAGGTTTTCATAAACTAGATGATACTAAATAATGCATTTTGATACAGTCACACTTATTTCCTCAGACCAACTGAAAAACTATTATAGGGGTACTCACACCCACAAGATTAAATACAAAGCAAAAATCAACATATTGTATCCAGCTCTCAAAGTTACTAGTTTCAACAGCCTTACAATATTAGTTTCTGATACTTACACGAATATTAGTTATTGGAATAAGCCTTATAGTGCCGAAAACTGCAAATATTTCAGACCAGCGTGTAGATTAGAACATCATGTAGTTTTAAATTTGAATTTTCATACTAACCTAAAGAAATGGAAACCAGCTACCAGTTTCACTTAAACCTCAGTCTAATCGCAATAACAGTATTCTAAATTCAATTCAAATCTGCCGGTAACATGGCATATTGGTCTGGCAACCCTGTCGATAACCGTTTGCCAGCCGGCCCGCTATCTGGCATTACCATCAGTGGGCGCGGACGACACGGCTTTAACCCACCACTGCCGGCCGATGTAACGTGTATTAGAGGATTTGTCGAGAATCGTGCGATTTACAATATGTTAAACGATTTGTATCTAGGTATGTATCCAAAAACTCTTATCTATCTAACTGCTATGTATGTATGGCTAAGCAGAGGTGTACTAATGTACTATTGTTGAACTACAGTTCGGTGTCAAATCCAATCCCGAGCTGCTATTGCGAATATCATAGAAAAATTCAATAACACAATTTGCTCAATCTGGTAATCGAACACAGGATCTCTAGCGTAGCAGTCGCGTTTGGGACTAGTAGACTAAAGAAGTGGTGTAATTGAACAAATTTCCTAAAACAAAAAGGGAAAAAAGTATATGAGGCCGTTGTAGTATTTATGTACAATGAGATAGATAAGCTAAGTAATTTCATTACAGATTTTTTTGCATTTAAGCTATATTAAAGAAAACAAAGTCAGGTTGGTTACACCATTTATAACTCAAGAACGGCTGGACCGATTTTTATCATCTTTGATTTGTTGGATTTGTCTCCACCGTGACTAGCAGAACAACATAAACAACAACAAAACAAACAATTAAAACATCGAACAAATCACGAAATAGAAAATTATGAAGAAATCTTATTTCTGGACGACGGAACGTCGATGCATGTTATTGCATATAATTTACAAATAACGGAACGACCGATCTTCCGCATAGTGTGCCCGCTATTTGTAATTTATATGCAATAACATGTATAGACGTCCGCCGCGGATCTTACGCGACGGAGTTTTCGCCAAGTGTGGCGAAGGCCTATGGGTAAGCCAACGTGTCGTGTCCACGAGTTTGCAATAAATCATTCAATTTACACTAGAATTTCAGACATACAAATGCCGATATTGTATCAAACGCCCGACAAAACTTCACACAAAAAACGAGAGCTTTACACAAACTCTTCAACGAAACATTCCTGCTCATCTGATTGAAATTGTTGTTCAACTGGACCGCGTGTAGTGCGAGGAGTTGGAGACATAGTTTCGCGTGGCACGCTCGCTATGAGTTCGTCATACGAGGCTGTATGATAAAGGTCGCACAAGTTTTTGGTATGGGATCGAGGGAATTTGTGAGATCCTTGATAGTTCGATGTCTTGATAGGCGTGTTCTTAATTGCTTTATTACTGGCTGTTGCCCTCGTCGTCGCCCGCATCCCAAAATGACTAGGTATGTTATTATTTATCTATACTATAATCTATACTAATACTAGCTTCTGCCCGCGGCTTCGCCCCCGTGGATTTCGGTCGGTCATCACATTCCACGGGAACGGGATAAAAAGTATCATATGTCCGTTTTCTGGTTCTAAGCTACCTCTCCACCAATTTTCAGCCAAATCGGTTCAGCCGTTCTTGAGTTATAAATGGTGTAACTAACACGACTTTCTTTTATATATATAGAAGATTATAAAGCGGAAAGATTTGTATGTAAAGTATGTTTGTAACGAATTGGCTCAAAAACTACTGGGCTGATTTCAAAAATTCTTTCACCATTTGAATGCTACGTTTTAAGGCAGTTTACACCGACACGAATACTAACACTAGGCTAAGTCATTGTACTACTAACATCATATGGATATTTATCCGAAATAAATGAATTGAATATACAATTGGTTTTTATTCCTAGCGCACCCATTCAAACTTGGAACATGTTCCAACTGTTTGTATTTATTTGTAACAAACACCAGACTTGCGCGTCCGGCTTGCAAATAGCAAGGTATTTGTGTAGCCGACTGTACTTGTTCACGTTGAAGGAACAAAACATCCAATCACATTTTGATATGACTTTTTTTGTTTAGTTTTCAATATATGTATATTTGATCAAAATTTTATTATTAATCTGGTAAGATAATTCTGCAAATTCTTCCAAAAAGGCATAATAATATCTTCTAAAATATTATGTAAAAAAATATTTATTTTATACGTTTTCAAACCGTTCATTCGAATATGATGAAACTTTGGCGAGTTGAAGTGTGCTTGCCCGGGATTGGGAATTCATGCTGAGGGTAATGGTAGTAACATGAATTTTCAATATGTATACACTTACACTCACGCTTTTCTCCCAAAGGAGTGCGCAGAAACTATAGACCGCCGCTTGCTACGAATCTTGCATACTTCTTTTGCTTCTGCTACATCCATACATCTTCTCATATTTACATATAAGTAATTTCTTTAGGACTAACTAGTAAATACTTTCTAGTCTTTGTAGTTTCTTTTTTAACAAAACTACAAAATTGGTAAACTTAATTATTACCTTTAAGTTTAAGGCGTTAAATATAATGAAGGATTACTGAAATTGATCTGGTTCAGCATCAATCTAAAATACACCTAGTCTTCAATGGTACAGTCGCGCATAACGCTTTTCAAGTTTACTCAGGTACAGTCGTGCTATCGTGTTTGCAGAGCGTCTCTGGACCCGAGCGACGCATCCGGTAGTTCCACAAGATATCATTGTTGCGAATATTGTTGTGTTGAAGTGTACCTGCGTTACTAGAGTACACTATAGCACAGAATGCTTTGTGAGCGAACGTTTATCGATAGAATACAATTTCTTTCAATTACGCTTTGCAGTCACTTGTGTACAATAGCTCGACTTATGAATATTTTCTATTTTAGAATCTGACTTTCATCAATTAATTGGCTTTCTTCTATACTAAAACATATTATCATCTTGATTGAGCATGCATATTTTGACATTTAAGATTACAAAGAGCATAAAAGAGAAAGGGGTGTCAAGGCATTTTGTTTTGTGTTAACATGACAATAGTGTAAAAAATGCCTTGAAGCACTAGTCAAAATACTATACACCCTTTGGAACCCAAAGAGACGAATTTGATGATTAATTACTTATTCAGTTATGGCTAGTTTCAATGTTTGTGGGTTAGTGAACAACGAGACACTAGGTTCGATTCCCAAGTCAAGGAAAGTGTTCATTAGGAATTGCTCACTTAGTAGTAGATTTGTGAATATTGTTTCGTCTCTTATTCTTGTTAAATAAAAAAAACTGGATATATAAATTATTCGATATTTTAGAATGTTCGTCAGAGATCCCTCGAGAACAAGGAGTTTCAGATATCTTTTTTGTGACCTTCAGAGTTTTTTTTGACTAATATACAAACTTCGTTGATGATACATTGGGTGGCATAAAACAAGTATGGAAGATACACCCTAGAGCTTTCTCAGATTTATCGTGCAGATAAGAAAAATACTTATTAAATATATGTACCTAAGTATTTATAAACGCCTATATACTTATATATAAAACATAAGTAAAAGTACAAAGACACTTAAAACATTTCAGAAACCACGTTAGGTTTACTGAAAATTGAGTTACCTAGGAATAGTCTTAATATTAAAATACAAACACACTATTTCCGAAAACATAAAATTGATATCACGTTCATCTAGATCTACTACTACAAGAGGTCAAATTATTAGACGATAAAACACAATCGTCAATCCCGATCTTGTTGCGTCAAATAACGCTCGACCATCTTCGGTTATCTTCGGGAATGTTCGGGTCACGTAGGGTTGTCGGGGCGGAAAATTAATTTCTTTAGACGTTGAATTGAATAGCTTTAGGGTTGAATTTAATTGTGAGGTGGGTAGCGTCAAACGTCAAGTGCAGTGTTTGGATAAATATGGAACAAATTTCTTTTTTACTTTTTTTACCACTGAGGCGGCAAAATAGCTTACGACCCGCCTGATGGTAAGCAGTTCCCATAACCTATGGACATCTGCAACACCTGAGGTGTCGCTTGTGCGTTACCGACTCTGTAAAAACCTTTTCACTCCTTTTTCGAAAAACCCCATGCTGTCTTTCAGGAAAACTTCTGCAGATAGCTCATTCCACAGCCTAATTGTACCTACGTGGAATGAAGTTCCTCTGGGACCGTACAGTACGCGATGATAGTGGTTCTAAAGTGAGAGGATGAATTGAATAAAATGAGTTTGGTACTTAATATTTAAGTAGATATTCTCTCTATCAGGTGTTTCTGCTTCTTCTGATTTGTGCCCGGTTAATGGCAGTAGGGTCATATTATATGGGACCTAAACATACCAGCAAACTGTGGGTAAATATTACATAGGTAGGTATCCCTCTTCCGGAATTACAAGGGTAATGGTATGCTATGATGAAAAAAATAATCACGTTGCATGTAACCTCAGACAAGGCAGTAATTATTTTATAATAAGTGTGTAGTTGCACGCTCAACATACGAGGAAAACTAAGCGTGACCAAAGAGGTTCCCAATCATTACGTTGTATTTTAGCGCAAACTATATGTATCCAAGAATTGGCTAGAACTTGAGGCTACAACATAGTACTTGGACCGTTTAGGCAGGAAAATGTGAAGTGCACGTTGTCCATTTAATATTATTTTCCAAAACTTGAATTTCCCCTATGTTTAATGTGTAATTATCGTGGATAACTAACCAATAAGTGTTCGTGAATGTGTGCGAGTGCAGGCAGATAATATATTGAAAATCGTGACTTTTTCACTCCTAACCTCCATCGAAACCTCAATAAAGTTTCCACCATTTTAATGCAAAAAGTGTGGTGCCATAATATAATCTCATGATGGGAACTAATATACCTACTTGATTACTCTATATACCTACTTGACACTGGCCAATACACAAAAAGTTTGGCGCCATAATAAAAGAAATGAAAAACATAGTACTTGTCTTTCACTTTACTCACAAACCACCACTTCAAATCTAGACCACCCACTACGACTGATTATTTAAACCAGGTATAACTAAAACCAGTTCACCCACTTAATAACTGCATAAATCTATTGTCTGAATTAATCATACAAATAACAATTTATACTGGATAAGCTTCCTTTGCGAGTCAGCGAAAATAAACGGTAGCGCTAACCCAAACAAAAGTAAAGTTGAGAATTTATTGAACGTTCGTCATAACAAATTTGAGATTGTTATTATTAATGGTACTAAAATGCAAGCTATAGAATATTAGGGAACGATACTGTATACCTATTTATACATCAACAATATTATATTTTGTAAGAAGGCCCAAACTCTGCTTAATTTTTTCGGTCCCCTTTTTATATTTCGGCAGCCATTTTGAGTTTATTCAAAATCGTGACCGTCTCTAAAATTCCCAGTAATGGGTCCCGACTGCAAGATTGACTTTATTCTACGTTATAATTTATTATTTTATGTATTTATCGATCATGAAAACATTTAAATGGTGTAGTTATTCAATATTACTTTACATAGGTCTGGACTACTAGACTTGTTTTTGTCTTTTTAGTTTTTTTTAAGTGTTTTTATGCAGTCGGGTTTTTTAGTTATTTTAATTACGTAACTTGTTTCCGGATTTTTAGTGCAAAACTACGAAAAATCTGCAGACGATAATACGGAATGCTCAAAACATATTTTTCAGCCCACGCATTAAAGCGCATAAAATCCGCCAATTTGTTTTTTTTTAATTTCATGTACCCAGTGACACTCGTGCCATCAAGACAAATCTAATGAGGTATCATTTATCTAAATCGGTTGCACCGTTGAATAGTTACGAGCGGACATAGGAACGGACATACATACATACATACATATATACATACACGTCAAACACATAACCCTCCTCCTTCGGCAGTCGGGTAAAAACGAAGCAATCGACATAACATTAGTCAAAATCACATCAGTGGCTTTTGAGCTATGATTGAACATCTTTGACTATCTATCTATATAGTCAAAGTTGAACATACATACATTATGTATGGTTTAAGTACATACATATAATTCTGAGTCACTACTGAGAATTTCATAGAAAAACTATGCCATAATCTATCTTAAATTCAACGATAAATATTATATGGAACTCAAATCAATCTAGAGAACTTAAAAGCCGGCAGATTCTCGTATACACCATGTTGTATAAATTACGGATGGAACTACAGGCGGTTGCCAAAAGGAAAACACGCGCGCGAACAAAAATGTTGATTTAATAGAGATAGAACAAAGGAGGTGGGTGCTGCGGCCGCGCCTGGCGGCCAGCCAACGTGACACTTTATATGATACAACCAGGCTTAGGGTAGACCGGGTTTTTATCTAGATTTCTTGGGACATTCGTGTTGGCTTAGCTGGAAGAGTTAACGGGAATATAACGCATATTGGCGTACTCTATTTTTAGGTTATCCATTTATCTAATTTATCTAAGGCCACAAGCATCATACATCAAATATTTTCTTATAGTTAAGGTGGACTACCTCATTAGCCTAGGTCCTGAGTGCGACTGCTACGATAGAGGTCCTGGATTTAATTCCCATATTGAGCAAAGTTTTATTGGATTTTTCTAATAAATTCTCAGAATTAGCTCGGAGTTTCGGATTTTTGTCCGGTTAATGACAATGCCCCTTTTACATGGGACCTAAACATACCAGAGAATTGTGGGTGTCTAGCTGGTGACTGGCGCAACCACCGATGTACTATCGGTGGTTATACGCAAAATCTAATACTACTTGGTAGAATTTAGTTTTTGTGTTAAATGTATAAACTTTGCGAAGGTATAAAATTTTTGCGTGGGAGAGCCATGTTTCGGCACAAATCGGCCGGCTTGACCGGAGATTTATCACGGCCTCACAGAAAACCGGCGTGAAACAACGCTTACGTTGTGTGTCGCCGAGTAAATGATTAGAATAAATAGTATAGGATAGGATATATATGAGCCTCCGGCTCAAATCCTTTTAAAAGGCGGGTGCACTTGTGATTCCTCTGGTGTTGCGGGTGTCCATGGGCGTCGGTATCGCTTACCATCAGGTAATACGTCAGCTCGTTTGCCGCCGCAAGCTATAAAAAAATGCATCGCCTCCTTTCCTTATGCGTCCAGCCATTGAACGTTCGTGTATATTCTGATCAAATAGCTAATAGCATTAGTAGATCCTCGCCGCGACGTACCACAACACGGTAGGTCCTGGCTCGGCGCCAAGCCCACGCTAATTACTTAACATAGCCCACCTTTTACTGTTTTGCAGTAGTGTGTTTTATTCAGAGATAAGCGTCTGCTTGCCTGCCTGCCGCTTATTAAGGTGTTTTTTTTATGGGATAGGGGGGCAAAAGAACAGATGGATCACCTGATGGTAAGCGATTACCACCGCCCATGGATGGACACGCGCAACACCAGAGGAGTTATTACCTCAAGTTTTATTAATTTTTTAGTAGTATTTTATTTTTACGGTAACCTACTACGTTACATAAGGTTTATCTATATACTAATATATAAAGCTGAAGAGTTTGTTTGTTTGTTTACTTGAACGCGCTAATCTCAGGAACTACTGGACCGATTTTTTCGGTGTTAGATAGCCCATTTATTGAGGAAGGCTATAGGCTATATATCATAACGCTACGCGGACGAAGTCGCGGGTAGAAGCTTTATTATATAAAAGTTTTTTGATCCACCGGAAGTCGTCGGTAAAATTAACGCAAGCAAAGCTGCTGTGGGCCACTAGTTTAGAATTCAGCTTAAAATAAACACTTACATTTTGACGATAACATCTGAATAACGCAGTCTTCCTTATTGTGCTTGCAAACAGCTCTTAAATAAATTATTTTGTTTAGCGACCCTTAGGTGGAAGGGCGAGATAATGCCAGACGGGCTTGAGAAAATAAAAAATACGTGTTATTAATAAAACCCTCTGGGAACACGGTAACTTGGCAAGTAATGAGGTCCTGGTGAATGAAAGGAAATTGGTTTGAACAAAAAAGTTTTTAAATAAACCTTCAACAATTGAATTTTCTCCTGTATCGTGGGTGATTTTACAAACACAAATTCTCACATACACAAACCACCAAACATACGCTTATGTACACCACATTAGTACACCTCTGGTCAACCCTCCAGGGAAAACAGGTGTGACGGTGTGATAAACATAAAACATGTCTACGTCAAATAATCAAACAAGTATTCAACGACATTTAAAACATTCTAGAATAATCCTATCAACTCCAAAACCATATCAGAATACTTACCTTAATTTTCAGGGTTGTCAATAAAAAAGAAATAAATGAGCTTTATTTAAAAAGCATCCAATAGAAACGCGACACAGCAACCAAACCCGGTACAATAAAGGTATTCCATATTTTTTATTCACTCGTCTGTGTCAATGATGCTCAACATTTTATTGGCATTTGCTTTACATAATATTATTTATTAAAATAAAACTTTTTACGGCTTTTATCGCATTGTATTGATATTATGTAATTCCCGAATTTTTGGAGCCTTTACAGCAGCCATGGTCATGGGTAGACTGCGGATAATTATATTACACAAAGATCTTTTTTTTTTGGAAAAAGCAAATTAAACATTAGTTCCGCATTGATTCGAACCCGCTGCTTATGAAAATCAATATTACTACTTACCAATCCTACATTTATAATTTGACTGGCTTCCGCCCGCAACTTCGTCCGCGTGGAATACTTACTTAGTCTTTGCATGATGATATAAAGCCTATAGCCTTCCTCGATAAATGGGCTATAACACTGAAAGAATTTTTCAAATTGGACCAGTAGTTCCTGAGTTTAGCGAACACCATAACAAACAAACAAACTCTTCAGCCTTATTTTTTAAGAATAGAGTATAAATATAGATAAGTTAAAAACATAATATACCATCACACCGGGTTAGTAATAGTAGGTAGTAATTCTAGGCAAACGCGCTCCATCGTAGATCGCAGTGTCGCTGGATCCTCAGCGCGTATTATACCTACCTTTGAGAACTTCTGGGTACAATAAAATTCTACCAGTATATTGTCACTCTTATAAATCCACACCCACAGTATGCTGTACTAACTTCTAAAAATGTTTCGCTGAGCAAGAACTCCGAGCTTTTAGCAAAAAAATTTTAGTCTTTGGTAAAGCCTCACATGTACATTCACGCTCACTAACTTTTAAAAGCTACGACTGACATACACGTACATACACTCACGCCCTTTTCCTATAGGGAAGGCAGAAACTACAGAACGCCTCTTGCATACCTCTTTTGCTTCATCTACATTCATACATCTTGTCAAACACGCCTGTCGGTTGCGTTTACCCTTGGATCATGACCGGCGGCTCCACTGACAGTCGCTTTATAAACCCTTTCGTTAGTCGCCTTTCATCCATTCTCTCGCCAAACCATCGATGATTCATTTGATGATTCATTTTCTAAAATACATTTAATTGCGTCTTCATCAATTTGCTTCTAGAGCGTATTCTAAAGACTACGACTGTGTTCCAAGTTCTAAAACATTCAATACCTATCGCTTTGCCGATCCGTCCCTAAAAGCGAGGTGCACCAAATCTGAGAGCAAATGGAAGTATCTAGCTCTTCAAACAAACGAAGCTACCAGCGTGTTCCCTCTCCCTGAATTCTATTCATCCCCTCCAGAGAGCGTGTTACACTTAGTTTGAGAGCCGCTGGCAGACGTCTTTCAGTGTAGTCTGTAGTATATATACCTGTTTCATTCCTTTAGCCTTTAGTTATTTTCACAATTATCTGTTCTTCAGGCATAATTCACTTCTCATCACACCATTATCCTTAATTATTATAATTTTTCACATTGCATCATCAACGTACGAGTTTTTAGTCTCAAACTGTAGCTTATAACGTAATATGTTTATATATTGCTGCCATGGTTTGTATTTTTAGCTATTTTGTTTGTTTTTGCACATTTTATTTCTTTTGACATTTTAGTTATTAAATGCAACCATGGCAACGGTCTTTACTTTTCAGTAAAATCCGGGTGCATAGAGGTTCCGAATAAAGTATTTATTCTAATTTCTATTACAAACTTCTTTTAGCTACTAAATATTTGGTTTTAAAGTATACCATTTTCAAAATGATTCAAAATTGTGGAACGACTCCTGCTGCCTATAAATACGGGAGCCAGTTCCTTAACCAGTCAGTTTTTAGTCTGGTCTCGACACGAGAACTACACCAGTAGCCTTAAGCGCCTCTTGGTTCTTCAAAACTCAATCGAAGACTTCGTGAACCTACGCCGCCGACCCAGCCCTGGGACCACTGAGCGGAGCCTCTTCAAGGCGTGGTGCTGCAAACTGTCCACGCGCTCCGCCTGTCCACGCGCTCCGCCTGTCCACGCGCTCCGCCTGTCCGCGCGCGCCGCCTGTCCGCGCGCTCTGCCTGTCCGCGTGCTCCGGCTGCACACCGTGCTGCGTGCGGGCTGTCTTCGTGCTCCGCCGGCTACTATCGTCTACTATACTCTCGTCTACTATACTCTCATATACTACGTCCATCACCCATTTTTTATAATAAATTGTATTTTCTGTTTTTTTTATTTCTTTTATCTGTCGCTTCACGACAAGTCTTCCCCTATTTGCAGAAACGTAACGATCTACGATTGCGTGAAAGATAATAACGAGACGAATTACGAATATTTTTTTATAATATTCCCAATATTTATATGAATATCGCTTTGGCACGGATGAGCCGGCTCGACTAGAGTGATACCATGGCCGCACAAAAAACCGGCGTGGAACATTTGTCGAGCGAGTGAGGATACCGGAGGCCCAAACGTTTTGTGACCGTCAAAATGGAGGGACCAAGTCTCCAATGTCTGTCATACACATTTAAAAAAATAATACCATTAATCTACTATTTCCTACCTTTGCTATAATTTTAGCTACCTCGTCATAAACATAATATTTTAACAAAATGCTTGGTCCCTCCATCATGATGTCAAGATGGAGGGACCAAACTGATAGACGACTCCCTGGGATGTTCTACCTACTTAATGTTATAATACCTTAATTCTACCTTAATATTATTGAGTTTGGCTGCCCAAAACATATATCGTTTTAAAGATATCGATTATATAAGTTGGTCCCTCCAAATTGACGATTCAATTGTTAAGAGCAATAGGTAAATGGGCGGTTTATTTTTGTTCTTCGAAGGATTAATATTTAATACCTATTTACTACCTTCAAATCATGCAAAATTTCTTACATTAAAGATTAATTTACGAGCCAAAGAAAAAGAAAGAAATAAGTTAGTACAATGTACAATGTACAAATTTTAATCGTAGTAGCATTAATAAAGGTGTTTTTTTTTTAATGAGAATAGCACAAAAATCTAACTAATATAAAATGTACATAACTTTACTTTTGAAATATTATTAGTTATGTACTAGCTGGCCTGACAGACGTTGTCCTCTACAAGTTTCAACTAACTACCTCGAAAAATCTCATAGAAAAAAGGATTGGCCAAGGCCATTGACCTCTGAAGGCCTAATTTCTGACCTTTATATTACTTACTTTCAAAAATTTGTTCGTGAGCATCAGTCAAGTCAGATTTTGGAAATTTGAGCAATACTAAGTTTTTGTACCTATTTGGTACCAGACATGAAATAATTTGTACCTCGCTGAAAAGGGAAAAATATTACAAAGAAAGTGGTCAGTCATTCTGACCTCAGAATGGCTGGACCAGTCGTTTTCACCTAGTTGTAGGCATTATAATTGGTTGATCCTTTCGTAAAATTTTAGTACCTAATTGGTACCTCAACATATATTTCTTTTAGATTTATCCGATAAGCAAAAAAAAAGTTACATCTAGAAGAAATTTTGCACGTAATAACGTTAGCTAGGTGGTGTGCGTCAGACTGGCCCGGCCCCTTGGAATTTGATATCGAGCTAAATAAGCTGTTACATAATGAACTCTAAAAGCTTCGTAAAGTTGCTCAATATCGAAAAAGAAATATATTTCATTAAAATATTTTAAGAGATAAATTCTGCACTAAAAAAAATATTAAGTAAAATATTTCATATGCGTTTGTACGGCGGGGCTGCGCTGGCGTATCGGTACACGATGGGCTGAAAATCGGCTTGCAGAGACTTGCTATTAAATATATAAGTGTCGGTCTTCCACAGTTTTAGGGGAAGGAATAACCCAAGTCCTTTTTCTGGTGTAAATATAACAATTTTCATTGGTTTTCTAAGCGTTTCTTTAATTTTCGCGGCTGCTTCGGGATCTTTCAGCCTATGTTCGATGACAAATGCAATACCGTCACAACCGTCTTCATGTAAACGTGCTGCAGCCATATGTATAATTAACTAATTCACTCGGATCTTTGACTTCATGATCTTCTCTTTTTCTAGTTGCTTCCCCTGATCTTCGAATAGTTTTTGAGACCTCTTTGCATTGTTCCAACAACAGAGGATGATGTCGACGGTTCTGGAGAGACTAAGGCTAAGAACTCACGGCGCGGTTTTCACCCGCGCCCGCCGCGGTCGCGGAAAAGCTGATTTATTTCTAAACTCACGAGACCGGTTATTTGTGCAGTTACGCAGCCGCCGCGGTTGCGATCATCACCCGCAAACCACGCAGGCAATGATCGCAACCGCGGCGGATGCAAGACGGGCGGCAGTTGAGGTCCAGACCACCATGGACACACACCAGAAACGAACTGTTGCGTTGTTCTTACTTCACAGAAGGATTAAAAAAAGAAGGCCCAAAAGCTTCTGGGTGCATCCACTGAATAGTGCATCCACATACTTTTTGCAATTAAACACTTGTAACATAGACCATGTTTTTTCACATATTGCAATCGTACTTTACGTAGTGCTTTCTTAAATTGTTTGCAATTTGTGAGATTATGTTCCGCTGTGCGACAAAACAAACAATTCGCGTTACGTTCTTCCGTTTGAACAGCTAGTACTGACTGTGTTCGCGTGGGCATACTATTAGCCTTGTTTTTTAGATGTTCGCTTTGCCTGGTGGTAAATATGCTTGCAGTAGTGGAGATTTTAACGGCCTCTTCATTTAAAAAATCAGATAAAATCACCAACCTGGGTTTATTGCCACTTAGAAATAAGCACTGTAGGGAGTTTGGACAGAACTATCGATACAATGTTTACGCCTTGCATACCTGCAAGGCGTAAACTCCTCGCGACCAACTGCTCGCACTGCTTCCACTACATTTTGCACTTTCACAGAAAACGAAACGATATCTTATGATATTCTTGGTGCAGAGGCTGAAGTTTTTTGATCTCTTGGAATATACTAGCAATAATGCAGTCAGGGTTACCAAACCGTAGCTCCAATGTCTTCATCACTTTGTCGGGCGACGTGGCGCTTATAAACAACGCGGCAACTGCGTCTTTCGCTGGCCCTCGTAAACACTTTCTGAGCCTCCATAGGTTTTCTTTGGGTGTGAATTTACACAACATTATTGATTCATCGTATGCCTGCTTAAATTGTAACCAATCCAATAAGTCACCTGAGAATTCAGGTAGGTCTTTCGACGTGATCATGCGACTGAGCAAGCTGGCATGAGGTACGTTATTTGCACTGGTGGAAGAAATATCTTTCAGTGCACTGGCTAACATGTGAACCGCGTTATTCAGCACAGTCACCGTGTCCTGGTGCAGCGACTGGCAGTCCGGCGCCGGCGGCGCCGGACTGGGCAGCGGGCCGCGCACGGGCGTTGCGACGCGCTGGTGAGATCCTGGCGCAAGCGGCAACTGCACAGGCGTTGACGGTACTTGCTGATTCAAATCGCCCGTTTGGATTCCATTTTCGGGGGCTTGCTGCTCCGTTGGGGGTTCCTTGTGGTTGCTCTGATGATCCACCCAATCCTCTAACTCGCTTCGAGGAAGCTCGTCTCCATCCATTTGTGAACTGTATCCTTGTTGTTCCTCCTCGTCGCTGAGTGCTGCCAATTGAGCGTCCAGGTTCCGGTCGATTACGACCGGAACCTGGACGCCTGCTGAATTGCTGGAACCTCTTTTGTTCCAGCAATTCCTTTTGATCCTGGAGCATTTTTGCTTTTCAGGTACGTATTCCAGGAGGAGTGTGAAACATCAGATCTGGCTCGAATACCAGTTTGTAGAGGTTGGTGCTTCAGGTTAAGGTGGAACGGCGAAAATAATAGCAGGAAATTGGGCACAACTTACTTTTAATATGTAGGCAAAAATTACAAAAGTGACCGTGCGTAACGGCTCGCGTATGGTGGCAGACTGCCGGGCCAATAGTGTGACAGGCACGTCAGGGGCCCGCTACAATACAATATTTACTATATATATGTAACATTAAACACTCACTAATTAGTTTTAAGACTAATGAGCGCGTCGCTAACAACTATTTTTTTAATAAGTAGTTTAGTTTAGCTCAATAATAGCTGGCGAAGTTTAGGTGTACTATACACCCCTGCCTACTCCTTAGAGAATACAGGCATATGAGGCAGTCATATTACATGTTGTTATCTGTGTATCTTTATTTTAAGCGGCGGTAGCCTAAGGGCTAGGCCGTCGCACTTGCGATCATGTAGTTGCAGGTTCGATACCCACTTTGCACTTGCGCTACTAACATGAACCCAGTCGTAATACAAGAATTTAGCTTAGCACGAGGGCTTAATAAGAATACTAGTAATAAGCGACCCACGCGGCTAGTAAGCTTACTAAAATAAATAAAAACTTCGATTTCTTCGAACAAAAAAAAATTCGATTTTAAAAATATTTCGATGATTTAAAAAAAAACTGCAGCTGTGAAGGTTATACGGAGTATGTCAAAAATCATAAATAATTAGTTATTTTACCATCTGTAAGGATATTACGGTTTTCCTTGCGCTTTCAGAGATTTTCTCCATTTTGACGGTCACAACGTTTTTAAGAGGCGGGCAACGCACTTGTGACTCCTCTGGTGTTGCGGGTGTCTATGGGCGGCGGTGACGCTTACCATCAGGCGATCCGTCTGCTCGTTTGCCCCCCTATGCCATAACAAAAGAATATACTGTATGAAGGTATTAGCGAGATAATTAAAATAATTACAATGTATTTCTTATCCTACCGATTTAATTTTATATATTATACAACATACCACTACGCCTGTATTCCGCGAAGGGCCTCTGCCCTTAGTACGCCTCTGCCCTTGCCCTGGCAGAAGCGTACTAATGTACACCCACAGTTTGCCGGTATGTTTAAGGCCCATGTAATAGAGGGCGAGCTAATTGACATTTAACTGGGCACAAAACCCAAACTTCGAGCTACTACTGAGAATTTCATAGAAAAATCCAATAACACTTTGCTCGACTTGGGAATAGAACCCAGAATAAACATAATTAATTAATTCCTCCAATATTAAGCATAAAATCCAGCCACACAGCTTTGAATTCTTATGTAGATAGGTATGTATTGTACAAATTAAGATTGATTTGGCACGTTTCTGTTTCGAGAACGTTTCGCCGATAAAAGGTATCAATATTACAAAAGCGAATAAAAGAATATAGAGGAGATAAAAGGGACCGATACAATCGTGGCCCAGTTGAGAGTTAAGCTTTGACAATAACGATAATAAATACATAGGTACTTGTTTAAAAAAAATAAGGACTTTTTTTTTTTTCTAGCTAAACATCTTTTCGTAGATAAACATACATACATACCATCACGCCTGTATGCCCCGGAGGGTTAGGCACAGGCGTACTAATGTACACCCACAGTTCGCCGGTATGTTTAGGTCCCATGTAATAGGGGGCGAGCCTATCAAATTCCGAACTCCGAGCTGCTACTAGGAATTTCATAGAAAAACCCAATAACACAGCTCGACCTGGGAATCGAACCCAGGACCTCTAGCGTAGCAGTCGCGCTCAGGAACACTTGGCTAATGAGGCAGTTTATTTTCTTTTTCTATATTTTAGTTCTTTTCGTATATTTGAAAGGAATTCAATATTGAGTCTCAATATCTTTAAAAAAATACCTAGTTATCTGAAAAATTAACATGCATACACAAATAAGCGACAATAATTCATGGTGGACTTGCCGAAAACCCGAACGAAACTCTTCAAGTCCACTTTTATCATGCGTATCGCGGAAATTTGGAATGCGCTTCCCAAGTGGGTCTACCCCAATAGATATAAAATGGGGTGAATCGGTCTCTTCTAGGCGAGTGCGCTCCATCGTAGATCGCAGTGTCGCTTAACATCAGGCGAAATGGCGAGCAAGCGTAAGCGTAACAAGATTTAAAAAAAACATTCAAAGAGATTTTTTTTTGACATGGACATAAGCTGTTGATTCAGGGAATCTTAACAGCGTAACCGAACTTGGTGGCGAGGCACCGAATGCCTCCAGCCAGGAGCAACTTAAAATTAAGCAACAGCAGCTAAGGGCGTCCCCTGCGGGACACGGACCTCGGCTTAGGGCGTTGCTGGGGGGCAGCTAGGGACGGCTGGATCTGGTTTAAATTATTATTAGGGACTAATATAAAGCTACTGGCTCGGCGCGGGCCGGCTCGAGCAAGGGTCGGGGGGGATTCAAAGAGATGCGCTAAACTAAGTATATATATCACTACCAGAATGGAGCCGCATTAGTCAAAAAGAAATCTACCATATAATAAGTGCGAAATTCCCGTGAACAAAATGGCACGATAAGTTCAATAACAATAAACACATAATGTTTTACAATTTACAACATTTGTAGGTACCTACATTCTGATAGAAACCGAATACTGATAGGTAATGAGTGGAAAGTAAATGGAGTGCTTATAATGAGAACACGCAAGTCAGCGCGAAGTTAAGGTCTAAATTCTTTATAAATCTTGCTACGTGAGTCACAGTTGTAACACTCTCTTTTTCTATGTAGGCACACTGTCAAGCACTTTCAATCAACTTCCAATTAAAAGGAACCATCTAAGTCAAACTAATTCAAAATATATCTAGACGATGTCTTTAACGTACGCCTGTGAATAATATTAATTATTTATACAGGTTGTACTGCAAATATTTAACACAAAACTTTGACAATAGTTATCTCCTACAGAGATATAGTTTAAAGTTAAGTTAAAGGCATAAAGCTTAAAGCTTTTGCTGAAATGTAATTGATATTTTGATTAATTCGATTCACATTCAGAAATTATAGCTTAATCCGTCTCATTCTAAAAGCAGACATGTACCGAATAGTCAGACAATTATAATGGGTTGATGATAACGTTAATAAATCCTTCGAGTTCCAAATATGAATTGGATTCAGAGCAATTACTCAATTGCTCTTTCATGTTGTACAATGTAGATGTAAATGAGCACTCCATTTGATAATTCTCTGTGTCGTACCATTACAGGTAGTAGGTACCAAGGGACAGGGGAGCGGTTTAAATATTTATTTATGGCAACAGCCGCTGATTACAAGTGCGGATGTCTTCCGTTTCCAATACGAAACGTACGGCGGCGGCGGCAGAATCACGTTGTTGCTAAATAATTTTTATAGATATAGCTGAGCGCTTTTATGGTTCCGTACATACGAATGTTAACTCTCTGGTTGCGTTATCTCATCTGTGGTTATGAATACTTATGAAATACTCAAATTATATTATTGGATATCGATACTTGTTACAGTGATAACAAAATTAAAATATATTCAGTAGTTTTTGCGTCAACCCGTAACAGGTTTCGGGTTCGGAGACGTTTATATACCCTCACCCACTTGTTTTTTTTTATATCTTCAATGTACAGACGCAGCTTTTTTACAATGTTTAATAGTAGAGATTTTGAGCAAATTAACATTTATATTTTTATTTGCCAACTGCCTCAATAGCCAAGTGGTCCTGACCGCGACTGCTACGCTAGAGGTCCTGGGTTCGATTCCCAGGTCGAGCAAAGTGTTATTGGGTTTTTCTATGAAATTCCCAGTAGCAGCTCGGAGTTAGGAATTTGTGCCCGGTTAATGGCAATAGGCTCGCCCCCTATTACATGGGACCTAAACATACCAACGAACTGTGGGTGTACATTAGCACGCCTCTGCCTAACCCTTCGGGGAATACAGGCGTGATGGTATGTTATGTTATATTTTTATTTATATAGATGATGATATCCATTTCACATTTACTCACAATAGACTTAAAATAAGACGTTTATCATCCTCTTAACGCATTTAAAAACACGTCTATATTTTGACTATCTTATTATCCTTATAAAAGGCGCTCTGAAAAACCCGCCGTATATTTTCATTCAGCATTTAATAAGTCTCAGCCTCAAACGTCGGAAATTAAATGTGTCAGTTTGTGTTTTCTCTCCTTTTTTCCTTTTATTTCATGACTGAAATAAACGCGGTACTTGGAGTAAATAATACCATCAATCTGGCTCGGGGGGCTAAGCAGAGGGGCCGCCGGATAATCCCCTATTATACTAAGAAGCTGTGACGAAGTAAGATACAGACGGCCAGTAGCGAGCCGGGAATATCCTCCACTCAAGATTGAGTATTTTCACTGTACCTACTTATTGTTGAAACTGATACATTTTTTAATTCTGGGTTATTAATTTGTACCCTACACACAACGCTCCCTAGATTGTGGTCGAGCTACACAATGACTGATGCATACGTGCCTTCAGCTGGGACTGGTCTACTCAAACCCGCTATGGCTCTTTCTTCAAAAGACCATCTCAGACATTACCCTGCATTGTAACACTCACATATTGCTACTACTATGTCTGGACTTTAAACAGACCATAAATCTCTGAGTTTGTTTCGGTGTTTCTTCTCGGAGGTCGTCAGTTAGGAAATGCCGGCCCCATCTAGTTTAGAAAAAATCAAAACAAGGGCTTGTAAAAGTGTCTTGATCTATATTTACAGAAATGAAGTATCATTTATCATTTAACGTTGCCATCAGCAAGACATTTAAGTGAACAAATAAACATCTTGAACATATGTAATGAAATAATTGTAATAATTTGGGATTCACAGTCCGTCTAAAGAACTAGTCCAAATATAATATGGCGTCTGTTCCGAACAGGATTACGCGATGATCGATCTTCAGCGGTAGATGGAAAAATGTAATTAATGTCCCGATAGAATTCTTTATTGAAGAGGTCGTATCGAGTCGAGAAGATGTGGATGTTAGATTGATTTGAATATTATTATTACATTCGATTCCCAGGTTTAGTGAATGGAGGATTTCTGTAAAACTGCACACTTATTATAGTCTCGAACGAAGGTAGTATTTCGTATGTTCAAGCAAAAACATGAGAATTGATCGATTGGTTTATAAAATTTAAAAGAGAAGTGCACATTTTATCATAAATAGCGTCTGCCAGCGATTTCGTCCGCGTGGAATAGTTACTTGGTCTTAGCGTTATTGTATATAGCCTATAGCCTTCCTAAATGAACGGGCTATCTAACACTGAGATAATTTTTCAAATGGACCAGTAGTTCGTGGGATTAGCGCGTTCAAGTAAACAAACAAACAAACTCTTCAGCTTTATATATTAGTATAGATATAGAAGTGCTAGCAGTGAAAGTCTAGTGATTTGGCCTGTGTTTACCGTGCCCAACTGTGGGTCTGTATAAGCGGTTGATTAAAACCAATCTTTTTTTATTCAACTTGACGTCCTAAATTCAAAATAAATACGCTTCGCTTAGTATTAGAAGTTCTCTGAACCTCTATATCAATAAAAACCCCCGTATAAACCATTCCCTTCCTGCCCCGTACCAGATGCGAAGTGAACATAAAACTTACGGGGCCTTATAATCCATTATATGTATCTGGAGTGCCGTACTTTCTCCCAGATACCCTTAATGGGCTGTATTCCCATAACTGTGTTGCGGTGCGCCCTGTAATTCTATTAATCCTATCTCGTCAAGTCGTCACGTAAATTAGTTAGGTGAACTTAAACGTGTGGGTCGCAAGTTATGAGCGGTGGCGTATAGAGCGTTGAAAAAAACAAACACTCAGGCCTTGCTCCCACAGAGATAGGTAAAAACTATACACCGCCATATGCTTCTTTTGCTTCTTGCACCTGACATTTTGGAAGGACCGTGCCAATAAAATCGACGTATGTTAACTTTTTGTGTTTTTTTTTTGCATTTTCCATGCTAATTTTATAAAGTTATTTAGTGAAGGAAAAATTCGACTCGCAGGCAGGATTCGAACCTGCGTCTTCTGGCTAGGTACGCCAGACGCTATGACCACTAAGCCACCGCGAGTCCCACCTGCCATGTCGAAATTTGCCTTCACATTCTGAACTTACGTCTTAAAGGTGACGTCAGTAACATCTATTGAAAGGCAAGTTACTTTGCCTCTCAACCGACATGACTTACCTTACGGTTAGTTCTATGTCGTACGATACTACCATACCTGATAACTAACTTTTTGTGTTTTTTTTTTTGCATTTTCCACGCGATTTTCGACGTATTTTCTTGGGCGACCTCTCCTGATGCTGCCGCTAACTGTAGCCTTTCGTTATAAGCATAATCGACCCATTACATGTCCCACTGCTGGCCACGGGTCTCCTCTCACAATGAGAGGGATTAGGCTATCGAAAAGTCAGAGGTGCGTGCCTTGGATCTGAACTCGAGACCTTTGACTTGGCAGTCCAATGGTCATATCACTAGGCTATCACGGCCTTTCGTAAATAGTATTTTATTAATTCTCTCAGCACGACCAAACCATCTCCATATATTGAAGATGTTGTGTTTATATGTTCACTAGCTGCTGGCTCTGGTAAGTATTACTCTATTTCAAAGGACTTTTTGAGATTCTCAGGATTAATCAAAAGGGTTATTAGGGGTGAAAAGATAACAAACAGACAGACAGTTTATGTATGTAGGTAATGGGGTATTTTATGACCATGGAGTATATAAATAACTGAAGATATGAGAATAATGATTACAATTTCAACAATATTTTCGACATAGCACTAGTCGTTGATGATTAATGGATCATGTGTGTGTGTGTGTGTCGGTGTCCAATCACATAAAATTAAAGAAAGTAAAAATAGGTCTTTGTACTTTACCAAAACTTGATAGGCAGTATACTCAATCATATTATCTTCACTTACCTGTAAAGAGAAAAAAAAAGTAAATTACAAAATATCTGTAAATATCTTCTTTAGACACTATTTTAGGTATACGACCGCGAATTATACTACGGAATATGTTTGTATAGGTACCTTCACTATGTATCTGTAATCTTTTTGGTGTAAAATCTTATCTTATACGCTAGATACTTAATGACACATTTATGCGCGCCGTCAGTTGGCATTGATCTACTTAAAGCTCCTCTGGTTCTTCCCTCAAAAGGCCATTCAGATGATTCAGCCACCAACCTACATTGTGTCACTCATATAATATGTGTTCTATCATGTCTGGACTTAAAAAATACCATGATTTTATGAGTTAGTTTCAGTGTTTCTTCTCAGAGGTACCCTTACGTTTCTTAAAAAACTATAACTGAAACTTGTTTTGAACTGATCCAGGGTTCAAATTTGACCTTGTCCATAGCCGCCATTCAATTCTGGAGAGTAAGTACTCAATGATTTATGTCTCTGGCAGTCAATATATAATCAATTTTAATCATAATCAATTTTAAAACGAGAATCCGACTGACTGACATCAAGATTTAGGCGGCCTGATGAGGCTGACTAATTAAATAAGCAATATAAAATTACTACTACAATTTAAACCATCTCTCAGGCAAGAAAACTAATTGAATGGGAATTGTCATAACGGCTGATAATGACGCAACAATATCTGTTTCCTTCCACTCTGCACCTTATCCCTTGTACCATGCACAAAAAATTAAATCCTTTCCGACTCCATCAAGCCAGATAATAGAAACTGATAAATTAATTTGTCAAAAACCTAGCAAAACTCGCTGAAAATATTTGTTTTTGTTATTATTTAGTTGGTATTCACGTCGTAATCTAGTTTGGGAAAGTTGGCAGCGTTGATAGCGAACCACAGCTTATAATGGAATATTGAAGCAGTTTTGTTGTAGAGCCGAAATTAATCCGAATTAGTAAAATAAAAATAACAGTGAATTATTTTTTAGTATATGAATCATGAATCCATGTGGAAGAGCCATGCTTCGGCACGAATGGGCCAGCTCGACCGGAGTGATACCACGGCCTCACAGAAAACCGGCGTGAAACAACGCGTGCGTTGTGTTTCGCCGAGTGAGTGAGGTTGCCGGAGGCCTAAACCCTTTTAAAAGGCGGGCAACGCACTTGTGACTCCTCTGCTCTTGTTGCGGGTGTCCATGGGAGGCGGTTATTGCTTACCATCAGGTGATCCGTATACTCTTTTCCCCATAAAAAAATCTATAGGTACATTTTTGGCACCGGAAAATTGTAATTTATAATAAATCCTGCGCGATTATAAACTAAAAAATGTTATGAACAGACGATGAAATGCCAATATACTTTTCGAAGGCCATTTTACAGTGGGCCATACCTATTTATCCATAGGTAAATTCAATGTTCAATATTGTTATTCATTTTATATTGCAATAGACTTTACCTTCTCCAAATTACAACAGTACCCAAGCTACAGGTGTATAGCCTAGGGGTACCATTAACCCTTCCCTGCTGACCCAGCGGTTGAGTGAAAAGATAAGCGATACACTAGTATTCTATTATCTGTGGCGAATTGGCGATACACTACGCTTTCCTATCATTGAAGGGTTGAATAGAATTACAAATTCTGTACAAGAATGCATAATTTCGCTTTTATTATTGATGGAGAGAATGATCCTCGATATATACGATATTTTTTACTCAGTTATTTTATTTTATAGAGTATTTTTTTGGTGCATTGTAGCGTCAGTTGAGTTCTAAATTCCATCTAAAATAAGCAGCAGAGCTTTAAATAAACTGTATCGAAGTTTAAATTAAGGTAGGTCTAATACTTCTTTTTATTTTATATTGTTTAGAAGCATTATTTTAGATTGAACTATTTATGGAAAAGCATATGCTATAGAAATTAAAGTAACAATATAAACAACTTATTAATTATTTTAGCAAGGAGCTAAATATTTAAAACGATAACCTTTTCAGCAAACTTAGCAAGCCTACCTGCTGGTTGAAGGTACCTAATTGCTGAAATCGACTTATTAAAACCTCGTCAATAAATTAAATCTAAAATAAAAGTTGTGGCAACTAAATTTAAATAAATATTTTTTAGAAATGAAACTGAAAAGTATCTTGGATTTTTGTATGAATAATATACAAACATCTCACCTTTAGTTTGCGAAAGTTACATACTTATTTATTGCAGTAGATTAGATGAACAAAACAGATATCTATAACGACTACATACTTATCTACAACTCTCAATAGCTCGGAGTTTGGACTTATGCCCGGTTAATGGCAAAAGGCTCAACCCCTATTACATTGGACCTAAACACATACAAACTGTGAATATATATTAGAACACTTCTACCTAACCCTGCCTATCACGCCTGTATTTTCCACACAGTCGTGATGGTGTGTTCGTAAAACGAAATAAAAATTATTTACAACATTTTAACCCCACTTACGAAAGTCGTGCTCAAAAGCGTAGAATTCAAAGGTCTTGGCATAACTTTATCAAATCATTTAAATTTACTGTGAAAAATTTCTTTTCAAACTTGAGGCAGGTAATTTAGGGTGAAGGAAGGAGGGTGGGTGGGGAGAGTGGGTGGTAGACGGGGCATGAGACACACGGATACGGAGGATAGGTAACAAAAACTTTAACGTCGTGTTTTATTTTTTCAATTTTCGTTTGATATGCAAGGCGCTACAATCAGTCTATGGATGGATAAATTATAAAACTAACTACGTTTAAATAGAAACTTAAAATCACTGAAGCTGTTCGTAGGGCATGATTATAGCATTTTTTTTAAATAAATTAAATACGGATAGTCACGGAACAACTTTTTAAGCTAGTGTTAAGTGATTACCCAGAGGGTCCCAAAAAGTAAATTATACCTTGAATGACTCTATTGAAACCCAGCCACTGTATCTTTGTACATGTAGAATTTGTGTTTATTAACGCTCTACAGGAAAATACCCTTAATGACATGACTTGTTTTTTATTATTTTAAAACAAAATAAGTTCTGATCTTGTTGTTTTAGCGAGTTTGTTAGTTCTGTCATGGCACGATATAAAAATAACAACAAAGTCTGTCTGAGTTCGAATTTTTCTGTTACTATTACTAAAAAATTACTACTTATTTCTTATCCTCCGTGTCGGTATGTCACATTACCGAGTATCGGCCGGCGAGCCACGAGCTAATGAATACAAACCACTCGATGTCCTATACGTCTACCTACCTCAGTAGCCACCCTGTTGCCGTCGGCACGTCGTGTACCTGATTAAATGCATAGAGGTTGTTTAGAGCTGAAAGGGTTTATTGTAACGGTATTGTGGAGACTGGAGGCGTGGCGCCAATTTTCTAAATTGAAAGTTTGCACCTATTACTTGAATTTAGTGTAATTTGATGTAGAGTGATTCAGATTAAATTAACTTTTCTATCAAAAGGCCATTTCAAACGTCGTCGCCTTGCATTATAACTTGCATATAAAAAGTTCAGACGTAGCTTCTGGACTTTAAAAGCAACCATGATTCTCTGAGTTTGGTATCGGTATTTTTTCTCAAAGGTCGAAAGTGATGAAATTCCGGCACTATCTAGTTCAAAAAGTAAAACGTAATAACGTAAAAAAAATATAATTACTTTATAGGTACCTACTATGAAATAATTTCATTGAAAGGTTAGAACGTTCGTTTATATATTGTGTCTTAAATTTCACCTTAGCTGCGTCACTGCCTCATTAGCCAAGTGGTCCTGAGCGCGACTGCTACGCTAGAGGTCCTGGGTTCGATTCCCAGGTCGAGCAAAGTGTTATTGGGTTTTTCTATGAAATTCCCAGCAACAGCACGGATTTAGGAATTTGTGCTCGGTTAATGGCAATAGGCTCGCCCGCTATTACATGGGACCTAAACATACCGGCGAACTGTGGGTGTACATTAGTACGCCTCTGCCGGGTTAGGCAGAGGCGTTCGGGGAAAACAGGCGTGATGGTATGTTATGTTATGTTAAATGTTACCTTTGTGTCAATTTTCCACCCTATTACAATGAAACTTAGTCACGTTTTAAACTTTTTAGTCGTGGCGAATACTATTCGACATTTATTACACTGAAACTAAATAGTAATTATAATTTTAAATTATTTATATATTTACTATTGAAATGGTTTCTCCGAAATAATTTTGGGCCCTTTGATTTTCCGAATTCATGTACGGTAGGGAAATTCATTATTGCTTGAATTGTGACGTAAACTTTGAAATGAGATTGAGTAAAGACCTTTACGTCGCAGTCTTTCGTAAAGAATTTCCGTGTGACATTTGCGCGTGAGAGACTACTTCTACACAGTTGCTGCAACTCAAGCAATCTGCTCGGCAACGTATCAGCAACTCCTTAAATATATTTAAATTGTATCTAAACACATTTTTTCATTGTAAGTAAATTTGCGTTTAAATACAATTTAAATAATTTTAGAAGTTGTTGCAAGTGTTCTTAATTATGTTTCCGACATTATACGCGCACAACACAAGTCTCGGATTCCTCGTATAGGTACTAAAACTAAGGTTGTATATATATGTCTAACCCCACCCATATGTCTGCCCACACGGAGAAAAAAATATAAAATGTATTTATTATTTGTATCTTGATGCAATTTTCAAAACATGGTATTCAGTGGGTGTATAATAGAACACCTCTTGTTCAAGTGGGCGTTAATTTAACACCATGTACATATATTCTAGGGTGTTGTAGAATATGGTAATAATAGAAATGCGCTGGTACGATAGAAAAATATACTAATTATTGCTTAGTAATACAGACAGGAGACGGCTTAAAAGGTTGCTGTGTTCTACGTATGCTAGTTCGTTAAGACTGACTTTAAAGTAAATTCAAATTTGAATAAGGAACGAATAACGAATAAGTTTGTCTATGTCTTGTCTATGTCTTTGAGTCAAAAACGCGTTCTACGTGAATGCAAATATATTGTTACGGCTGCGTTCGTAACACACCTCATATATCTAGGTTTAATTATGTTCTCGCTTGTATATTTTCGTACATAATCCCTACAGTAAGCTGATGACACTATCCAAGTCTGAAACACGAGCTCCGTTACATATAATTAAGGCAAGATAGTTTTAATCTCGATAATTACAAGAGTATTACTAGCTTTAATGCGCCTTGAAAAGGTTAGAGGAATGAACTGTGTAAATCTAATCTACATTGAAACCCTATGAAGCCATCAATAGGCATGATGACTGATTTTCAAAAACTGTTCTAAAATATTCTTATGTATACACTATTTCCGAAAAATAAATTATTTCTGCAATAAAACATGGTTTTTGATACAAAAATGCGATTTTAATTCAATGTTTTTCAATTAGCGCGAAAACGGTCGCTGGTGTCATGGCGTCTGCTTATGACGTCACTTCAATGTCTTGGCATCGTACACAATAGGAGATTAAACAACTTATCAGATGATATTTTTGTTAATTTTTATTTAGATATGACTTCGCAAGTGTATAATTGGTGTGCTGTTCCCCAGTGTGATAATACGTCAAAAAAAACCCTGATAAATTATTTGTTTACGTGCCACACAACAAAACAATAAGATATAAGTGGCTTAATCTTGCACGGCGAGATTAAGCCACACAGTTTTGCAGCTTCCTTTTCTTTCCTTCCTTAATAAACTTTTCAAATACTCCAGTATTTAATTGCAAACTAGGTTTACTATTGGATAAATATTTTGTTGTAATATATTTCAATGTAGTCCAAACCCGAGATAGCTTTGATTTCATCCAGTAGCATTCAATGGATGTATCGGACGGTCTTCACTCCTACGATGGACCCACATGAGAAATGCAATGGCATTTTTGCAGCCCCCTTGTGAGGCAACACTTCCATGGCATTCTACCGATACAACTTCTTCCTTTACTTCGTCAACTATTAACGTCACTGCATATAACTTCGCGTGGACCTTGTGTTCTGCGCAGATTTTTGACTATTAACTATACACAGATTTCCATCGCGTTTTAACTGAACGTAACTAATCGCGTCGTCCCCATAAGATGGCCTGGAGGATCTAAAACAAAGAAATCGATAGGTAAGCATATTTTATAAAATAAAAACATTATTAAAACTAAACATATGAAGCTGTGCTTTTTAAAAGTGATTTTATTTTTTTAACTATTGTTACGTATAGTTACAGTAATTTTAATATAGTTTTTATTTAATAATAAATAATACTTACATTGTAGTTTTAACATTTCTAAATTCTGCTGAACAGAAGTCTTTGTTTGATGCCAGAAACTGCCCCAGCATGCATTAACAAATCAACTCTGGGCAAATTAGAGCTGTTTGCCTTGGTAAACCCTTGTTCCATTACTTAATAAGTTCTTAACAAGTCGTAGAATAAAAAACTAAGTAATATACAATTAGGAAATACATAATAAACAATTTTTAAGCGCGGAGATCGTCGAAATTCGTACGAAATTTACGTGACGGTGACAGTTGAACATAGATGTGACGTAATTGAATCTGATTGGTGTTCAACTGAACATGGCGGACTTGTGTATTTAGGAGTTTTATTTTATCAAATAAATTAATAATCCCGTCTTATAAATAAAAATAAATATTTTTTTCTAAACATAATAATTATATTTCAGTATATGAACATATTATTTTAGTAATTCTTGCTAACCGTCATCATGCCTATTCGTTGGCTAAGAGGCTCTATAAGAGCCTTCGAAATCTTAAGATGATATCACGTGAGTGACACTACTATTGTTGCTGGCGTCATAGGCTGCGTTTTTTTTATAGAAGAGAGAGGCAATTAGGCCAGTGGCTTACCTCATGGTAAGTGATCACCGATGCCCATTGACACCCACAACACCAGAGGGGCCGCACATGCTTTGCCAGCCTTTGAGAAATGAATAAGGTCGCTTCTTGAAGGTTGCCATGTCGTACCGGATCGGAAATACCTCCGCTGGTAATTGATTCCACAGATTACTGTGGGGCCCCGGCCGAGAGGTGGCGGAAGAATTCCATGTGCGGTGGTATTTGCGCCTTATATAATTGGAGGCGATGCGCCGACGTGAAACACCGCCTAGCTCTGTTGAAGACACCCAGCTTATTTGAGGGCAACTTAGCTTTACCAACAAGCGGCCCACATGCTTTACATCTCGACTTACTTGCTATGACATCTTTTACAATAAAAAGAACATTAATTATTTTAAATAGAAGCTAGAATGTTAAATTTTCTTACATATTAATCGCTTACCGGTTTAATAATGAATGATAATACAAAGGCAGCTTCCGTGACTCAGAGGGCTGTTGACGAGACGCATCAGCGATGCTCCCTCACGTTAACCATTTTAAAATTTAATCAACTTCGGGGACCTACTAATGTTTGCTGTAACTCGATATGCGATTTTGAAGCGAGTACCCAGAATATGTGACTAATTAATATTCTTAAACTTTGGCATCAAAGCAATACCTATAGTTTTTTTAAACATGTAAATTATGAGATGACGTCTGATGGGAAATTATTAACTTCATAGAACAAGAAGACTTCAAGCCTTTTCTACTAAGAACTAGGAAATATAATTGTATCAAATATTAAAAAAAAAACATTTAAATCTATATAATAATATATTACTAATATAGAAAGCTGAAGTTGTTTGTTTGCTTGAAGGCGCTAATCTCAGGAACTACTGGTCCGATTTGAAAAATTCTTTCAGTGTTAGATAGCCCATTTATTGAGGATGGCTTTAGGCTACATATCATCACGCTACGCGGACGAAGTCGCGGGCAGAAGCTAGTATTAAATAATTTAAGTCAGATGACATAAACCAAAAGAAACCAACATTCAAACTTCAAATGCAAACTTACTACGAAAAACAAAAGATAATATTTCATGAAACAGATTATCATTTAAACCAATGAACATAGACGATGAACATCAAATAAATGAATCATTACTTCACTTTGTTCGACAAAAGTTGCGAGTTTAACTCGTAACAGCTGTCATGGGCGAGATACAAGAGTAGGCCCCTATCACGATGGTTACCTACCAATTAGCGATCGTCGCTAACGATGGTATTATGTGTGTGAATTGTGTGAAGTGTAGCTATGTGAAGGGAATTACTGTCGCGGGTGTGATTCTCAGAGCTCTAAACATTTTGTTAATTCCATATTACTTAAGAAAAGTGATCAATTTACTTATTTATTTATTATGCTATAAGCACCGTTGGTAAAACGGCGGTCTTAATGCCATTAGGCAATTTATTTACTCATACGTAAGTAAATATTAGGTTTCTTGAATTCTGAATTGTAAATATTTTCTTTCTTTTATGTTCATGTAACTATCTACATTTTAATTGCTTTTATGTAGGTATGTTCTCGCATAACTTTGTTATTAATAAATCCATTGAGACAGTTTTTTTTTAATTCTTGTCTTTTTATCTATGATATAACTATGATATTCGGATTCCAAATACATATTAATATAAGTACTAGATACTTTCTACTCCTACTCTTATTATAGAAAAATTTACTCTTCGGAAGCACCCAATGATCTTCAATAAACTGAATTGTAGTAAAATAAAGTAATTTCAATTAGATAAACGAAGCTAATCTTCAAAGAAAGCTTTTCAATTTAATTCAATTTAACTTTTCGTCAATCTACACAATTCTAGAAACATAACTCTCAATTGTAACGAAGTTTCGGCAACTTGAAACGGCAGAGCTATCTGATAACGTCAATAACTGTTACATTTATCTCTTGTAACTGTTATCAGTTTAACTGGGCCACTGTTACGTCAAATAACAATAGTTGATGATAAAGTAATAGTTCACTTGACCGTAGGTATCAGTTTGACCTTTAGAGTAAGATTATGTTTATTGTTTTAATGTTTCGCTGTGGTTAAATTGAGTCAGAGCCGTTTTAGAAGGGAATTAATAACTTCATAACATACCATCACGCCTGTATTCACCTAAAGTTTTTGCAGAAGTGTACCTACTATTACTTATTGTCCACAGTTCGCCTCATATAAGTATCATATAGCTTTTGCTTGCGACTTCGTCCGCGTAGCGTGATGGTATATAGCCTATAGCCTTCCTCAATAAATGGGCTATCTAACACTGAAATAATTTTTCAAATCGGACCAGTAGTTCCTGAGATTTGCTAGTTCAAGCAAACAAACAAACAAAATCTCTAGCTTTATATATTAGTATATAGATAAGAAGAGGTGAGCCTATCCATTGATATAACTATCACATTATACAAATAACTTTTAAGGACACTTTTACAAGTCAATGTTTTCTATATTTTTTTAACTAGGTGGCACCGGCATTATCTAACTGACGACCCCTTAGAAGAAACACCGAAACAAACTCAGAGAATCATGGTCTCTTTTAAAGTCCAGACAGTACTTAGTAGCAAATATATTTATGTTAGGTTCAATACAAAGCAACGTCTGAAATGGGCTTTTGAAGAAAGAACTGTAGCGGCTTTGAGTAGACCAGTCACATCTGACGTCACGCATGCATCAGTCATTGAGTAGATAGATTAGGATCTAGGGAGTCGAACAACCCGTCGCACTACGATACCAGATCAGTGTAACATTTGCGTAGGTGTAGATAACTGATTACATAAGTAGGCTTTTTTTTCTGTTGTTTTACCAGTCAAATTATAATACTTACTCATGAAACAGCTAGCTTTTAAACCGATCCAAACTTTAGAATGCTTACAATGTTACGTCATTCCTTCTAGCTCGTTTATCAGTACGACTGACTAAATTAGCTACAGTTCAGTATCCTACTGTAATTCCCAATTTTTTTAATGCCATGAGGACACAATGCGTTCATTCCCCACATTTTAGCATAACCTCTGTACACATAAGCTACCATCCAGCTTGCTCCCATATATAACATGGATTTAAAGTATTGTTAGAACTCAGGGGACTCAAAGCAGCAACCATGAATAATTCAGCATTTCACCAGTGGCGACAGTGGCTGAAAGCTGCTTACCAACTTTTTGGCAGCTCAGCGTGATTTTCGTTAATGTTCGTATGACGCCTAAACTCTGTTTTTTGGGAAAACTTTTGTATCTAGTTGCGATAGTTTAAGGCCACAATAGGGATAATTTATCTAGCAAAGGATGGAAAAGAAAGGTAGAGTAAAATGAGATAGGGAAGAGGTATAAATATAATACCTACACACTTATGTGATTTCAATTTGTGCATTGTTACAAATTATATTGAATCAGTCTATAGAATATTTATCTAAGAATTTCGATTGTTAGGTACTGTAGAGATCGCTGCAAATAAACAATCGATAAAAAATTGTAGAACTGTTTGTAAAAGTCAAGTGAATAAACATTGTAAAGAGGTGTATCTATTGGTTTTCTACTTGAATACAAACTAGTCATAAATTGTGCATTTTACTTTAAAACGCCTCCCTAGATCCTAATAGCAGGTACCTACAAATGAAGACAAGCTTTGCAGGTTTATAGTGCTTCTGGCCAGAGCATGCTTCATTTGCTGGAGGGTCTAATCTAAAGTGTCCGCACACCTACAGTGATCTGCATATATCAGGACTTAAAAAACGTATGCTGACACTGAAACTAATATGAAAACTATTAGAACAAAAATAAGCTTTGGCTCTATAAGTTATTGATGCTGATAGTCGAGGATGGAACCGGCGACCCCACACACAGCAGTCGACTGATCAACGACTGCGCCAGTCGAGTCAAACATTTTTGAGTAACCACCATCACCATCCAACCACCCCGGCACATCTTGCAAGCCAATATTAACCATGACGAATACTAATAAAATGGAATTGTTACGAGCGGTTGGTTTGTTCATCCGCTATAAATACCATCCATTCACCAAACGCACACCATGTGAGTCATTAAACATCACAAATTTGGCTGAACAGACCTCTCCCAAAACTTCTTCTTCACGTGGTTTCTTCACCACGTTGTGTGGGTTCGATTTCCACACGAAGCAAATATTTATAAGACCTACAGGTAGTTCCGGGATTGGGCGTTTGTGTATATAAGAATTTGTGTTTGTAAACGCCCCCACGATTCAGTAAAAAATCCTAGTGTGGGGCAACGTTTATTTTAGAAAATAATAGGATAACCCCATAACACTGCCTGACCTACGAATTGAACCCAACTACTCAGCGTCCCCGTCACTCTAAACACCACTATGCTAATAACGATACTGTTTTCGTAGTCACATCCCTAATTATTCCTCTATCCCATTTATCTTCCAATAAACTAACAAAAACGGAACAGTTTTCATCGTAAACGAATCCATTGTTGTTCGCCTATAAATAGTCTCCATTCACAATAGGCGCGTGATCCCTCCCGGTTTACGCAATGCTCATCAATCGGTCGGCTTGTGCTCTCTCGTGGATGGCCACTGTCGTCACATAAATCAAAACAAAACGATAGGATAAAAGCTTCCGATATGCGTGTACGCAATGTACGCTTTTAGAATATTCCTGTTTTGAAATTCTGCTTAGATAACCTAATTCAAACTTATAGTTTGAGTTTTAAAGATGTTTTGGAGTTGAACGCTTATATATTTTATAAAAAGAATAATTTGATCCGACTTGTTATTATCGAAACCTATTATATTGTCTATATCGGATATGATTATTTCGGATTCGGATTTCTATTATTATAAAGCTGAAGAGTTTGTTTGTTTGTTTGCTTGAATGCGCTAATCTCAGGAAGTACTGGTCCGATTTGAAAAAATATTTCAGTGTTAAATTTATTGAGGAAGGCTTCTATATTATCGCGCTAAGATTAAGTAGCTATTCCACGCGGACGAAGTCGCGAGCAGAAGCTAGTATAACTATAAAATAAATTCTTACCCAATATGTATATATTCATAATTAACTTTGACAGATTAACTTTGAAATAACGAACTCTATTGAAGCTTGACTCATTACGGGCGCAATTGTTGTCTTTTTTAAAAAAATATATGTTTTATCAAAATGTAAGCTCGTTTCGTGTTTTCATAATTAAAATCAACTGCCTCATTAGCTAAGTGGTCCTAAGCGCGACTGCTACGCTAGAGGTCCTGGGTTCGATTCCCAGGTCGAGCAAAGTGTTATTGGGTTTTTCTATGAAATTCCCAGTAGCAGCTCGGAGTTAGGAATTTGTGCCCGGTTAATGGCAATAGGCTCGCCCCCTATTACATGGGACCTAAACATACCGGCGAACTGTGGGTGTACAATAGTACGCCTCTGCCTAACCCTTCGGGGAATACAGGCGTGATGGTATGTTATGTTATGTTATAATTAAAATCATTTACAGTCTTTATTTTTAATAATGTAGCAATTACTTTCCAGCTTACCATCAAAAATCTAAAAAATATTCTGCTCACATTTGTTGACATAAATTTGACCACATACATACATAGTTGCGTTTCATTCTATAGATCTTATCATGTCACTCCACAAATGCTAAAACCAGTGACATACGTCATTGAAGACCTTGCTGACAGATGTCAAAAATGACACCGGCGCGGTGCGGGGTTAAATTAAAGATGTAAATTTACGCTTAAGTAGATAGGATATTCAAAAGTAATTTTAGCCGAATAATTTAGTTTGATTATCATAAACGCAGATACTTAGCCCGAGGTCTTGAGTACGATTCCTAGGTCCAGCAGGTTTGATGCTGTGTGCTTTTCATATTGTGCCCCGAATTAGGATTTTTACTCGCTCTATGTCAATAAGCTCTACATTTAAAAGAGAGCAAAGGTTCATGAAATCCTTTGGTTACTGCAACCTAAATATATCTACATATTTGTTCCCGTGTCATTAGCGATTTTTAGCGAGTAATTTTTATACATAATTTCGCAAATATAACCCGTGACATATGCTGAATAGACACGCTCCCTGACAGACATGGGTCGCTGGCGCAGCTGATAGTGAATAGATCCTGTCGCTGCATTACGGGTAACTGAGAGTGCTTGAGACATATCCGCGGGTAAGAGGAAAATATGACGTTCATTGTGGCATAGTATACGTTTTCAATAACTATACAAATATTGTTAAAGGCGTTCTGGAGATGACAGTCTCGGTGTAGGTATACATTGTTAAGAATTTCCAATCCTAACGTAATGCCAATATAAATCGCAATTCAAACACAATTTATTCAAAGTGCGTTATTATTCGGAAACCAATACCGTTAATCTCGGTTCCTTCGGTACCAATTCGTCCAAAATATATATTTCACGGGAAATAATTGTAAGCGAATGCAATTCTTGATAACTTCACCAAGTTTGGGGCGATTTTCCGAGGGTTTTTTTAAAAAAAAAAAACTTACTAGCAATGCGGGTCGCACATTACTCGTATTCTTGTTAACCCCCTCGTGCTAAGCTAAATCCTTGTGTTACGAGTGGGTTCACGTCGGTAGTGCAATGGGTGGGGTTCGAACCGGCAACCACATGATCGCAAGTCCGACGCCCTAGCCATTAGGCTACCGCCGCTTTATTTCCAGTGAAACCATATCGTTCCCTTTTGTTCACTACAAATAACAAAATGGTACGGTAGGAAGCTAGATTAACGGTATTACGATCCGAATAGTAACACAATTTGATAAAATATTGTTTGGATTTATTTTGGTATTCCGTTTGTGATCAATTCGAGCTCCGTACCCTTAGGACCCTTAAGAAATGTTCCATTTTTTGACATTTGTTTTGTATTACCTACAGTTTCAACTATAATGCAGACATTTTGTCATAAGGTAGATCAGTCGATCAGATGGGCAGTCACTTCAATACGTGTAGTGGAAATTTAATGGAAATTTCTAAAGGAAAAAAAGGATGATTAAATGAAACCAAACAGGCGTGATGAAAGAAAGAAAAATATAGTGATGTATGATGTTGCCTGTATTCTTCGAAGGGTTAGGTAGGGGTGTACCTGCCAATATTAAGGTCCCATGTACCTATTACTAGGAGGTGAGCCTATTGCCATTGACCAGGCACAAGTCCAAACTCCGAGAATTTCATAAAAATAAACAGTGTTCGAGTCATGGGCGAACAAGCTACCTATAATATCAACCCCACCGTCGCTCATTTGGCGATATTGTTGTTAAATTGTGTTTAACAACTATATCGCCTAATTAGCCTACCTAATCAAAATTAAAAAATATTTGGTATAAAGCCAAATTTTATTTAATCCATCCCAAAATGTGCTATAAAACGTTTCGTGAAAATCAGGCCTAAATAAAATAAGTCTCGAAGCAAAGAACTAACAAAGTTATAAAAGTTACTATTTGCGATGTAATAACGGCAGTCGGAGATTTAATCAACGGTTTGTAAACAGCCGCCCTTTTCCTCCCACTACCCTCTATACGACTACAGAGGGTATGAAAATATGAAACAATACCAGCCATATTGAATTAAGTTTTAACTAGAAGAGAACTAGTTCAAAGTTCAAGTTAAAATGTTTTTATTTCAAATAAACTTTACCAAGCGTTTATGAAACGTTATGAGTCTAGTTGCACGATTCCAAAAGGTTGGTCCTACGGAGAAGAATCTGGCAAGAAACTCCATGGACACTCTTTTTAAATAAATTATGTTACAATCTTCACTGGTACAATATTGCGATAACAAGATGAGTGGACATTGAAGGCTGTCCAAGTTTGACCAAAGTCGATAATATTAAACGGAGGTTCACATTATTTGGGAACCGAACCTACTTGAAAAAACAACAATATTGTTCCGATATTGAAAACTGTTTTAAATTAATCCTAAGGTCGTAATGAAGCAGTAGAATTTTTATTTCAGTTTTATAAAACCGAAAAATGTCTTAAAATCTGTTTTTAATTTATGATTTTGAACTTTCGCGCGGAAACGCTAGCCGCCCTGCTACTTCGGGTCGTGACGTCACTTCGTTAGTAAACAATACAACTGCAAAAGACCAAGTAACGTCAAGTTACTATCGGAGTGACATCACGTCGGAATCCAATATGGTGGATAGCGTTTTAAAACAGATTAAAAAAGACTATTTTTGAAATTGAATTATAAAATTTACATTGCATTTTTATAAATAAATACTAACGTTTCTCGTTTACTTTTTTAAAAATCTATCATAAACATGCATTTTTATATTTTTTTTTACGTGCTGTAAAATACCCTATTCTATGTATGATAAATAGTAGTACTCTATAGGATTTTAATATCTCAATAAAGAGAACATACCTGTCGTAAACATATACCCATTTTACCTGTACGAACAAATTCCTGCGTAAAGAGTTTGTAGTACTGTATAGATATGCACTGTGGTCTATGTGTATAGTGCAAAAAACCTTCAAGGCATTATACAATTTTATAATAAATGGCGTTGCGTAGGGAAAGTAGAGATCGTGAAGTACTTTCTTTACCTTATAATAAGACCACATAAGATCTTAAGAGTGAGGAACAGCCTAAGTTACTATAACCAGCTTGACTCAAGGGTGGGAGCTGTTAACGACATTGAAACGTCAGCAAATCATAGTACATAAGTACAGTCGTATACGATTGTCGTCTGTAACAGACGGCAGTAATTAACTGGCAACACTCCAACAGTTAAATGGTATTGCCAGTTGCAAGGATCATGTAGTAGGTACCTATATCATTAAGTGTTTGTAATGTAATAAATCATAAGCAAAGAATAGATTATAGTAAGGCCTTATCACAGCACAAACAAACAACAGGAATTTATAATCAGACTATTTTAAGTAGGTACTCATTGTCTATGGAACTTTTAAATAAATTTAAACAGTAGGAACTCTAATTTCATAGAAGTTTTGGAATGCAAATGGCAAAATATTAATATCTTATCTCAGCTAGGCACTCCATGGTTAAATTGTATATCGTTTTAATAGCGAAATGAACAAGCCTGCATAATCGAGAGCGGTTATGTAGTAAAATCGCTTAGATAACAGTTTCAGAGCGTTTTCCGATACGCCTTTACATTATGAAGTTTTTATACATGTTAGTATGAAAATAAAAAGTAATTATTTTGTGACGTCACAACATTACCAACCAATTTTAACCGTGGGAGAGCCATGCTTCGGCATGATTGGGCTGGCTCGACCGAAGTGATACCAGGGCCTCACAGAAAATCGGCGTGAAAAAACACTTGCGTTGTGTTTCGCCGAGTGATATACCGGATGAGAAGAGGAGGCCCAAACCCTTTTAAAACCCGTCAAAATCTATCGACGGATTTGTTGTTGGGACAGACCGTGAGGGTTTGGAGAAACTAAAAAAAGTTATGCATAAAAAAAACGATGGTCAGAAAACGCCAAGAAGAATTCTACTAGTGGGAATAACATTGTACCATAGATTAAGCTTGTAAGCTTGTGACTATTCTTGTGAGAAATAAACATTTTATTTTATTTATTTATTTATTAGTGTCAATGCTTGCCAACTGCAAACATAAAATACGAAGACGGAAAAATATGCCAATGGTATAAAATATGTCTTTCATATTCTCCTTCGAGATTCCTATTATTGATGGGAGGAATTCATATTGGTTTCGCATTTCACCTAATGCTTTACTAGAGAGCAAAAATGCCTTTAAAATTTTATAGTATTTAAAACTATATTAAAGGTACCTAAAGTTTAGTGATGTCTGTTACTCAAGCGCAAGAATGAAAGATTTTCACAATCATAAAATATACAAGAAATTGACATAAGTTATAAAGTTAACGGTCATAAAAACCTAGTCAAATAACTATAATGTGTTTTGTCTTCTTTTTTGTGTCACAGAATATCCCGTGTCAAAACAAGACAGAACATTATAGCTAATAGGAGGATTACAGCACGTTTTATACGAGGTATGAGAGTACCAAAAGTACACACATCAAAAAAAGTTTGCGATCACTAGCTTAATATTATTTTTAATTGAACTTCATCAAGAAATGTTCTTTGTTGTGTGTTTTATTTAAATAGAAATACTCTGTTTGAAAGAATCTAAAAAGAAGAAGAAATCATAATAGAATCTACCGTAACAAAAAAGATTTAGATTTTTCAAAGTGATCGCACTTTTTTGATGTGTGTATGTAGTACCTACTTGAGTATAAATTTGTTACTAAATTTACCGTCGAAAATCGAATTATGCATCGCGTCAACAATAAGCCGCCAAATTTTCCCGCGAAAATCCATACACAATAGTCGGCTGTCAGTGTCAACACTGTAACTTTATCAACGGGCCAGGCTAACGAGTGTAGGTATACCACTTAATTATTGTTTTAAACATAGTTTTGTTTGTAAAATATTTAATTAAGTAGGTAGTCAAATATAGACGTAATTCGTGTTACCACCAAAATTTTCCCGCGTAATTACAAAACCGTAACAATGTTTTATCTGTCAACGCGATTTTTTTCGACGAATCAATTATAGTAATTAGATACTCCTATTGTTTCTAACAGGAAAACTACAATCAAAAGTGTATTATTTAGCCATAGACGGATGTATGCGTATAATTTACAAGCGGATATCGTGTACATTGTCTCAATTCAATCCGTCTAATGAAGGCGGGAACGAGTGACGCGCGTCGGCCATGATGGCTTAACATTAGGGTTGTACCTTTACAAACATAACAAAAAATATATAAAAATAAAAGGCACCAATTAATACTTGTGACTTGTGATGATTAAATTAGTATTTCACCATTTTTCATAACTTTCCTTTCTATAAAAAGGTTGTCCGGTAGAAAATGACATTTAAAAGCGCATTATATCTATAAATCCGCATTTATTTGACGTCCAAAATCATTTTTATTACAACTTTCAAAGAAATAACTTAAAATTACCTTATGAAGATAATACACGCACTTCCTTGTCTTTAAACCAGATCAGGGAACCACAGTTCACGGCGTGACAACAAACGCGGGTTTATTTACTCACAAGCACGCATATTTACATGCAAATTGAATGAAATACCTGGCTTGGAACGCGCCGCTCATGCAATCACATTCAAATCTTGTACAAACACTTGGCTTGTTGGGCACTGAACTAATACTCACTGTTTTCAGGTGTTTGTTATGTTTGTGGATTTTATGATAAATATTTTATAAGGTTACCTTACACCACGAAGTGAAAGCTACATATATAAAATCTGTACCTACTAAACTTAGATAAGGTAGGTACGTGCCTACAATATTATAGTAATTATTTTATGCACTTTGTATGAAGCAAACATGAATAAAACAAATTGAGTACAATAACAGAGTAATTTAGCCCATAACAGACACTTTGCTCTGAACAGGCCCGCATTTCTTTCCGAGAGGGAAAGATTTGCGAGAGATCCGGCCAAGCTGACATAGCGCGAGAAGGCTAGAAGCTAGGGTAGAAGCTGGCATAGAGATTATTTTAATTACATATTAATATTATAACTAAGAATTTTGGGAATGTGTGTAATGTTAGTCAATATTTACCGATCTAATCGATCAGAGATATGACAATTGCCAATTTATATGCTAGTATTCATACCGAGCTTACAAGAGTTTGCAAAAAAAACAACCTTAGTTGTGATCGATTCAATCAGTTCTCAATTTAAACTATTTTAATTTAGTACGAACAACCCTGTTGTCTGACAATGGCGGGAAAATATTGACGTCACAAGCGCGTATACCGAGCTGATGGCGACGCAGTTTGTGCCATTGTAGTGCCGCTCCGCCTCTCGCAATCGAATCGCGTCGTCCAACGCACTCGATTATTATAAACTAGTGATGCGATACCGATATTGTGATTACATTGCTGTATCTCGCAATATTCTCTGAATTCTGTATTTGATACAATATACGGTTCAGTGGATTATATGTATAAGGAAACAAAATTGTTAGTGTGTAGGGAAGAAAATATAAGAGCTTATTATTACTTGGTACACTATATACAATTGTTGACGAATCTATCGCATCTACAGTGTGTGTGGACGAACTAGGAATTTCCTGGAAATAACTAGATTGCTGGATAATTTTGCATCTAGATCCTACAAAATGCATCATTTGATATGTAGTCCTGAGCGCGACTGCTACGCTAGAGGTACTGGGTTCGATTCCCAGGTTGAGCAAAGTGTTATTGGGTTTTTCTATGAAATTCCCAGTAGCAGCTTTGACTTAGGAACTTGTGCCCGGTTAATGGCAATAGGCTCGCCCCCTATTGCATGGGACCTAAACATACCGGCGAACTGTGGGTGTACATTAGTACGCCTCTGCCTAAACCTTCGGGGAATACAGGCGTGATGGTATGTTAATGTTTATGAAAATGTTATTTTACAGTGTAGGTGATCCAATCCAATCCAAATAGTTATCTTACCTATTTGGATTGGGTCATGCATGCGGAGGTTAATGAACGAAGATGAAGCGAAAGTGGAGCCAGAACCCTAGCAAATGGAAATCTGTCTCTGCCTACCCCAATGAGAGAAAGGAAATATGTATAAACAACACTAACTAAAACTATTTCATACAATCTAGGGCTCAATTCGGATACACATCACTAAAAACGGATCAACATCGATAAAACTAGATAAATCGATTGGATATTGGCATCATAAGCAACTGTGGCAAGCCGTATTGAGGCACGTCGGGCTCTTATTGCGATCAAATCATCTCGGAGCGTCGATACACGTGTAATAACCGATAAAATCGGCCCTCTGCGACCTCCTGGTCGTGGCCAAATAAATATTGCAGTATCTACAGTAGAGCAAATAATAAAAGAATTGATGGAAATCGTTTTAGTGAGGAAAACCCGAAAAAAATGGGTTCTACAGGGTGTTTGGTAGAACGTTGAACATACGAAAATGGTGGTAAGTTGGGGTCATCTGCTACCCACTTGGCCCAAATTATTTGACCTTGGCCTAACCGTTGTTTTTTACTTTTTTTAATATCACAGAAAATTACCAGTTTTTTTTTACTTTAAATTCGAATATCTTTACTTGTGACGGGTAAAACAGGCAGGATGTTGTTTTGTATTAATGTCTAATTGTAGCAGACTCTCATAAAATTATTGTTTGGTACAGATTTTAATGGGAAAAAATGTTATGAGTCTTTAAAGGTACATTTAAAGATCTTTTATTACAACTTTATACATTTAAAGGTCTTTTTATACCTTTAAAGACTCATAACTTATTTTCCCATTAATATCTGTACCAAACAATAATTTTATGAGAGTCTGCTGCAATTTTTTTGGAGGACACTCCTCCAAAAAAATATTTATAAATGTCTTCAAAACAGTTTATAAGAACCCTCTTTCACAGAAGTAGGTGGTTTTAAGTAAGTTTTCGAAAAGTGGCTGAAATCGTCGGAAGTTTCGAAAGATCAACATGTGAATATTCTTACGTGCCAAGTTTCGCTCGCTCTCAGAATTTCTTAGTTTGACTCTGAATTGAAGAGCAAGTTACATTCCACAGAGGTGCGACATGTAATATACCTACACCACAAAACGTTTATTACAAAAGTCTCATTTCAAGTAAAGAACAAGAACAACGTATAATATTAAGCCGATAAGATTAAAAACGTATTGCAGTCGAATCCAGTCGGATTTTTGTATTTTTATTTCACTTCTTCCTAAACCACGTTATTCCACTCGCTGAAACGGACAAACGCTTTTCAGGTTTTTTGCCCATATGAGTTACATGCATGAAAATATCATGTTGTACAATAACAAGTATTAGAAGAAATATCGTTTAAAATAACAGTTACAAATCATACGAGTTTTCAAAACTAAATTTTTAAAATGTAGCCGTGTTTTAGCACACGTTATCTCGAAAAAAATATTAGTAAAAGAAAATACTGAAAATTTAATAATGTAAAATACTACTCTCATATGTGTAATGCTTTTCTTTTTCTATTCAGCATGTGTGTCATCAATAAATGAACATGTATGTGGATGGCAAAAAATATATAGGCTCATATTTGTTTAGCCTACAATTCGGCGACGCAGACTGCGTTTGCTGCTGCTATTATTAAATCTACACATTTATGTAGGCACATGTCCACCAGTCTGCCAAATTATATCTTGTCAAAATAGATATTCAATTGGAGTTTAGGCGGGAAAATGTAAAGTGCACATTGTCGATTTTATATCATTTTTCAAAACTTGAATTTCTCCGAAGTTTAATGTGTAATTATGGTGGATAATTAACCATTAAGTGTTCGTGAACGTGTGAGAGTGTAGGCAAATGATATAAAATTGGAAATCGCGACTTTTTGGGTTCACTCCTAAACTCAATCGAAGCCTCAATAAAGTTTCTACCGTTTTATTGGGGCAACTGAACTTATACTTGACACTGGCGAACACAAGTGTGGTGCCATAATACAATCCCATGATGGGAAATATTCTTTGAATACTTGATTACTTTATTACTTGACACTGGCAAATACACAAAAAGTGTGGCGCCATAATTAAAAAAAAAAAAAAAAAAGATATTCAATTACTTCGGATTTGTTAATATTTGACAGTCGTCTGTCAGTGCTTGTGTCATTGAGAGTCTTTGGACGGCCATTTTTATTCAATTTAAGTAGAAGGCCCTAAGTGACAGGACATTTAAAATGGAAAATGGGCTATCTATAATTTCCTTACAAATATCAATACAAAGCTGTTATTTTGTGGTAACCACTTTTCATCTTCAGTGAGTGGTTATTCTGAATTTACTAACAATGTGACTTTATGTCTGTATGCTGAAAGACGGTTGCATTCCCTCGATAATTGGATCTCTTGTTCAGCTGCGAACATTGTCAGTGTTGAGATGGAATCTGTTCTAGCACTCTTTGAGAATCCGGAGCGAGATAGAATATCATCACAACATACTAATGATTCAACGGCTGAAACTTATCCGGGATAATTCATAAATAATAATACGTTTCTTAGGTTACTTCGATAATATATATGTAAGTACGTGCTACAAAAAAGTAATGCTGTAGGATCTACTTTGTATAAACTTAATATAAATAAATGTTATTTATTTGTAAATTATATACAAATAAACATATATTTGGTAACTATAATTCGCGCTTACATAAAAATGTTAATTTATCGAATTTCTGTTTCATTTTACAAATATTAAAAATTATTTTTGCATTCTTCTTCATTAATTAAATATGTTTTTGTAAAGTTTTTTTGAACGAGTACAAAATAAATATTGAATTTTTAACAAAGAATATCAGATTCTCATCTCTGTGTAAATATTTCAGTTATTATTTATATGATGCAAAATGAAAACAAAGAGTGGAACATTCTTGATTATTAAACACATGTTTTGTAAAATAAGTACAATTTACTCACTTGCAATAGTACAGTCTGCCATCTCTCCCCGTGTGTACGGTCCAGCCCTCCTTCAACTCAGCCTGTAGCCTCTCCAGCGCGGCCTCATCTTCCAACGCTGCCCGCACCAATTTCGGGCTCCCAGTCCCCAACTTTGGACTACCATACTTCGGACTGGCGCCCAGCTTGGGACTGTTGGCGCCCAACTTGGGACTATTTGAGCTAGACGCTCCATCGCTCAAATTGGGACTTCCAGTTACTCTGGTATTGAAACTTGGACTCTGGTTAGGTCTGGGACTGGGAGCTAGTTTGGGACTCGCCGTGCCGCTGGGACCAGGCGACGACGACGCCTGCTGCAGCAGCATCGCTTTCACGTCATCGTACCATGTTAAAGGTTATGTCCATCTGAAAAGAACAAAACAATCTCATTAAAAAACATTACATTTAAATGACCCGCAGCAGGTAGGCATTCGAGACATTCAAACAACAACGAACGCTCCAAAAAAGGGCAGACAAATAAAACGCCCTCGTCGGCGAGCTCTCTAAAATGGCAACACCGATTAAAACTGGCCACAAAAAGTCCACTGGAAATGCCGCCCAAATTGCCGCGAAAAAAGAACCCAACCGTTGCCTCGCAAACCGTAATCGTTGGAACGCGACGGACGAAATATGAATGAAAATGGACGCCATTTCCACGATGGCATTTTGTTTACGCGCGCTTTTTGCCCACTCGATAAAGTGGGGATTAGGTTATTTTGGAAAGTAGGGTAAGATAACCTTTAGCGGGTGCGTTGTCGGTCCGAATAAATGGGTCGGATATAATATCAGACTGTTGAGCCAGAAACTTGGTAATTGAATAATGTTGTTGTGTGTAAAATATTGTTTAAATTAGGTTATAAAAGTATCCATATTTACGTTAGCATGTTATTGTTCTCTTTAACAAGTAATAACAAATACTTGACGACTACGGAAGAGGAAACCCAGTAGACGATTTCATTTCAATAACACCTCAATCTCTATCCATCTACCTGCTCACGGTGCCTGTTTAAAATACCTACGAAATAAGAAAATCAAATAAATCAATTAGTAACATAAGTGTTGTGGTCATCAGCGCGTCCTGTTTTAAATTCTCGGTCTCGCAGTGTTATTGGGTTTCTCTATAGAAATTCTCAAGCAATTCGGACTTTGGATTAGTGGCCAGTTAGAGGCAATATAAGAAATATGGTGGGTCTCTATTACATGGGCCCTCAACATGCCGGTGAATTTTGCATGCACATTGGCACACCTTTGCCGAACACAACAGGGTGATGATATGTTAAACAATTAAACATGTTTCAAAATATAATTCAAACGCATTTTTTTAATCCAATGCGAATAAATATTTGTTATTAAATCCGCCCGCCAAAATCATTGTCTCTGCTACGACATGGCTGGATTAACCGACGTCATATTGCCGATTCTCGCCAATGATAAATCGATGTATTTTTTTTTAATTCTGTATGTTTCTGGCGTTTTTACTCGAGTCGGCTTTAGTGGTAGGTAATCGTATTAAAAAACATGATTTTCAAATAAATCCATTGTTTACTTGTAACATATTTGGCGAACAACATTTTCTCGTTCATCATTCCTATACGATTGTAGTTGATTTATACATTTAATAACCTATTCACAAGTTTTAAGAACTCGCATTGGTGCATAAAATCTCGGCTACTTTGATACTCAAAGACTTATTGGATGTTGTTACTGTAAGATAGTTAATGCCTGTTACTGTTAACAGGGTTAGTAGATTAGTTAATCGAGTGTCTGTCACGATGATTTACTTGTCACATGCGAATTAACGTCGTAATTTACGCGCGGCCGACAGGTGGCGACACCTGTCTCGTTCGAAGAACTTTAGCCGTATAGTCTTTGATGTGAATATAGACTTAAGTTTCCTTGTGTTTTACACTAAAAGTGATATTATTTACAGTAGTGTGATATAATATATTAATTCGTTAAAGTTTTTACCTGTTTTCAATCAAAGACAATTTATTACACAATTATTCATAAAATTCCCTGCTTGTCTTGTTATTAGAGGCTTTGCCAAATTTATTTCCAAATTTAATGTGACACCACTATCCAACAAATACAAGTAGGTACATTAAGAAATACATAATTTTAAGCACGATACTCACCGGGATGTTGCCTTACTTCCGGCACCTTTAAAACCACCCTTACCTTCAAAGGCAACGATAAATTATATACCTACCCTCGTTTGAACAATACATCGCTAACTACCCACTCTTCCGAGTGTGGGAGTGCGACAGCACTACCTCCCATTTCTATTATTCAGCGCATCCTAACCAAATAGTTTAGTAGAGGTGGGATAGCTATGAAACCTCTTCTGGACTATCGAGTAATTTATGTGGTAATGTTTTATGGTACTAATAGATTAACTTGCTTCTTGCATAGACAACCTTAGTTGTCTATGCTTATTAAGGAAGAGTGACGTTTAACGGGCTGTCACGTAGACGTACTAACTTTATTCAGTGATACGTCATCACAAAATTGTATGCTTTTTAAATTGTTTTTTTTTCTACTTAAGCATTGTTGAAACAATTGGTTGTTTTATTTAATTTGTTGACTGTATGTAGTGTGTAGTAATGTAGAACCATTTTTCTTATACCTACTTATTTGTTTTTTTTGTCTTTTAATTAAATGAAATACTTAAATACTTATTGCAATAGAACTGAAATTTATTTTCTACGACTGATTAAACATCGCTACTACACAGCAACAATGTAAACTAATTTATTAATTTCATCAATATACAATTATAATAATAATAATGGACCACCAACAGTGATAGCAACACTGAACACTAAGCTGCTATAAACTGGCATAATAATAATGTGAATATTTGAGGTTATTTCACTAAACGACCTTTTAGTGATTATAAAAGACGACAAAAAGCTTAATATAATCCCTCATTATGATAGGACTGTCCATTGGAGAACAAAACCGACCTAAATAATATAATTATGTAGGCACAGTTTCTCTCAGTCAGTAAATTCTTGCTTTATCACATTAATTCACGATTTAACATAGGTAAAAAAAAACTTTTCACCGCACAAGCTTGGAAAGATTCTGTTTGTCATTCGAAATCTGCGTGGAAAAGTGCATTTTGTCCCCTACCGTAGAAGGCGTGGAAAGTGTTTTTAAAATTCGAACCTTTCTAATAATTTTCTATATTACCGCTGGGTCCACTGAAAATGCATAAATACTTATTTCATGTCAATGCGCCAACCACATTTTTATAATAATCGCACTGTCTGTAAGAGGTCTGTAAGACGACTGCATGAAAAAAAAACTTAAAATTTTCTTCTCTCTGATCTGAGTCTCTAATCAATTCTTCAAATAAAATCGTAAGACATCTTATAATATGAGTGAGTTCAGTAGCGAGTTCACCTGCAGAGTTAGTGCAAGCGGTACATAATGCCGAACTTAATATTTGCTGTTTTTCTTGCACCTAGCATTTTCCCAGCTGTAGTGAGGTGAAAAGTTGTGTGTTTCGCTCGGCAGCAAAGTTATTCTGCGTCTCGTACCTTTGAAACCCACGCGACGCTCAGGATTCTATATTTGAACCATTCGCTTCTTCATCCTAGAATCCTTCGCTTGCTCAGGTTTCAATACAAGTACTCGCGCCAAAAAACCACTTTGCAGCCTTGCATAACAAATAACTATTGTCTTGAGAACCAGATGGAAAAGAAACAATTTCCTTGCAAAACAAAATGAGACTAACTAAGTACGTAACTACTTACAGATACTACCGAAACCTCCGTCACTACCACTTCAGTACCGCTACAAGAGGTACAGTAACAAAATCATAATATTTAACATTATGTGACTGTAACAGGTTGTTGCCGACACGCATACAACAGAAGCCGTTATAATAGTCATACTTTTTCACGCAAAGGAAACAGAAATACATTCTCTTTCAACCTCAGAGGTGCATGACGAAAATGTTGTACCTTTTTTCTTACTATAAGTCTTTGGGCCCTAGACAAGAGAATATGACATTCGAATCGACGAATTTCGATTCAGTTAATTGTTCGATTTGTGACATTTTATTTCTTGCGGGTTTTGCGGGAAAGAGACAGAGCATCCCCTCTCAATCCCCACGAAAAACTTTAAAAGCTTATAATAATATCATGAAACTCTACTAGTGGATTTCAATTATTTTTTTCATTAATAGAAACATATTTAATTACACTTTTCTTTCTACATTTTATTCATTTCATTCTACAGTTAGTTTTAATAAATCAAACAACAGTCTCTCTCTCTCTCCCACTCTTGTTCGCCAGTGTCAAGTATTCACTTGGTTAGTAAAATCTAATCTCTCTGGTTAGTAAAAATAGTTAAATCGCTGGAAACTTTATTGAGGCTTCGATTGAGTTTAGGAGTGAACACAAAAAGTCACGATTTTCAATTGTATATAGATATTTTGCTACACTACACTTGATGGATGCTACGCAGACGTTGATGGACACTTATTGGTTAATTATCCACCAAAATTACATAACTTCGGAGAAACTCAAAATTTGGAAAATAATGTAAAACGTGCACTTTACATTTTCCCGCCTAAACCGTCCAGTGACATAAATATGAACGCCCGCCCTCGGCTCTCGTGACATCTATCAAAAACTAATGTCAATTCCTTATATTTGGTTTCTATTCTTTCGTCGATTCGACACTAGATTGCGTCTCGTGTACAGGCTCGGGAAAATTGTAGAGCCTAGGTTCTCCCAAAAACGAAATACGAAGTTTTAACTGACGGATGGAACGTTTTCCTACTATGAAATTGTTTCGAACACGAACGGACGAGTGAAGCGGCAACAAATTCGATTTAAATTTTTTAATCTTGCATTGAATCTACTCCCATATCTTATTCGATTGTTTAACAATAGGTACGTAGAGAAACCATAAGATTTTGTTCAAAACCTGTTGGTGATTTCATAGCAAAAGATTCCATTCAGTTAGAGGCGTTATGGCACCATGATAAATAGCTACGTACAGTAGCATAATTATAATAATAAATAACGACATTGATAGACACATGTAAGTATCTGGTTATGAACTCGCTGACACGGGCTTAGGAAGCCGTAATCTGCAAGCGAACACACACATAACATCTTACAACAATACAAAACTTAATTAATCAACAAAAGTACCTACTTGAAGGACCAACTACCAAAAACAATCAATCCTATGACTTACTGATACGCACAACTCAAGCCCCGTGTCCGATATTAAATTGACACGGTGCCAATTCTCACACAGGCGCCGAATAAGCCGCCAACTAAGCACGAAACTAAGTATCTTGTTGGAAAACAACGATTAAGAACTCCTAACAATGCCTGTCAGTATCACGTTCTAAGAGAACGAAAGAAGAGGATAGACGATTGTGAAGTCCACATGCTAGAGCGAGATAAGCATAGTTTTACGTGACAGGTAGGCGGTCGTTGACCTGCATTGTAAGTGTGTAATATGAACAGATTTTGTGAACGCAACCCAGTTAGTGTAGTGGAGTTTATTGTTTTAATAAAAATTACGACATCAACGGTTTATAGACTAAACATGTTAGTTTATAAGAATAATAGCCCAATTTCTGTGATCTTTTACGGAGTTGCACAAGCCCGACATAAAGCGATAAAGTTTATGGAATTATATAGAAGTGTTGGAATAATTAGGGTTGTCAGGGTACCTAGATATTGATTTTATACCTTACTTTTTGGAACTTCGAGGTGTTATTGTCACTGTGATTTATATGTTTTTTTAGTTTTTTTTTATTCTATACATAAGTAAACATAAGTAAGTACTATTTTATACAACGGCTACGGCTAACTAAATACAGAGAATTGAGAACCCCCTCCTTTTTCAAGTCGGATGAAAAGTCAGTAAGGCAAATCCAATATCCAAAATAATTATTCGAATTTAGAACGATATTTCTCAAGCTAACTGTTGATCCGAGATAAAGCGAATGACACACAACTAAGTTGAAATTACCCATTTGTTGATCCGAGCGGTTCTAATGTCACACGTTCAAGTTGAAATCACCCAATCAGAAACCGTCGTAGGGTCGGCCTTTAAAATGAAAAGTTGGAACCAGTTGTTCCAACTGAAGGGCAGTGAATGTCAGCTGATTGGACGGGACCTGGCGCAATCTAGACTAGACACATTGTTCAGATAATGTGGGAAATAACCTTTGAACTTTGTGTAACATATCTGGGCGTGGACCTTTTTGGAATATTCCAGATCATTCATAATATTCTAAAAGCTTTATGCTTGTGACATATTTCAGAGAGCTACGCGAGCTTCTATAATACGAGTATACCTACGTATCGTTCGCACATGAGGTTCATTTTCGCATATCAGATTTTACAAGTTAACCTCTTTCTACCGAAAAATATATAGCAATGCTATGCTTAAGTTAGGCACAAACTCAACAAATTAAGATCTATAGTAAGAAACAAAGAAAAAGACCTTTTTTTTAAACACAAATTATCGCACACGATGAAATAAATATTAAAATAATAAAATAGAACTAATATAATATAAGATGACATTCCTAAAAAGCCCACAAGATATTTGAAAAAAAATATATATAATATATGATCTAGACTGTAGCACAGACTATAAGTACTGCGGTGGTATTATTTTTTCGTGACGAGGAAGTGTTTAAACAATATAAGAAAATCCTTGTGTTATTTTATATATATTTTGAGGTATCGAGCTCAATATAGATGTACAATAAATAAAGAAATAGTATTCCGGCTCGTCGCCACACGAACACAACTTAGGCTGTGGTCTTTCTTTTTTTCATTGCTTTTTTTATGTTTGTGGTAACACTGAGACAGACGCCCTTAAGCTTATGCACAATTTTTTTGTTCGGTCATCATTTAACAATTTTCAAAATACAGCTACAGTTAAAATTCATTATCGTTTAACACACACGTTACACTAAAACTACAACTCTAAAAAAACACAGCTAGTCTCTGCCTTTGACGTTCCTTCGTTTTCCGAGGGATGGAAATTTGCGTCAGAAAACATAAGAGAAAACACCAACAGTAACGTGCCAACTTTGTCATGAGAGCCTGGCCAAGCCAAACGGTTCTACGAAAATATAACCGTAAGTTCTACTTGGCAGCAAAACACTAGTTACTGTATAAGTATTATTATGATGTCAATTCAAAAAGTAGGCTCCACGTTAGGATTTTCTCCTGTATCGTGGGTGCGTTTACAAACACAAACTCTCTCAAACTACAACTACCCGTAGACTCGTGGGGATCAAACCCACAACACGTGTTGCAGAAGCTGATCACTCAGCCGCTAGTCAGTTCAAATCAAAAGCATGAAAAAATATAATGATATGTAGGTACTGTAGAGACAGCCGCAAGAAGGCAATAAAAGTATGGGTTAGCTGGTTGGAAGCAAATACTTAAAGAATAAACAATCATTTTTGAATTTGGTACGACATGTAGAATTGTCTAGTCTGCGAGTCTTGACAGACTCGATGTGTATGAGTTAGGGCTTCGCCCCAATAATAAATATATAAAAGTTGAACTGCGTAACTGCATTTAATTTAGAAGCGGCGGTAGCCTAATGGCTAGGGCGTCGGACTTGCGATCATGTGGTTGCCGGTTCGAACCCCACCCATTGCACTACCAACGTGAACCCACTCGTAACACAAGCATTTAGCTTAGCACGAGGGTTTAACAAGAATACTAGTAATGTGTGACCCACCTTGCTAGTAAGCTTTAAAAAAAAATGTCTTAGAACCCCGGTACCTCTAGAGTACCTATACAAATAAAAATTCGGGAGCGACACCCCGGTCGTTGCAGACGTCCATAGACTACGGTAACTGCTTACCATCAGGCGGGCCGTAAGATGGTTTGCCACCCCAGTGGTATAAAAAAAATCTCCCTACAGCCAAAGGGAAGGCCACTTAGTAAATATTGCCAGACCAAAACCAAAGGTTACATTATGAAGTTAAACTTTGAATTGCAGGTCGCCGTGGTTAACCTTTATAGTCCAAAACTTGTTCCGTTTTACATAGTTTAACCTTTTAGTAGTTACTACCAGTTCAGAAGCGGAGGCAAATTAAATTAAATGTATCACTGACATAATTAAATTGGAAACCGACAATTAAGTTTCATTTAAGTATTGATCACGAAACGAAAGGGGTTGAAAAAGCGAATCTGCCGAGAGGGGGGGGACACTAGAAAGACATGCCTTGATCATAAAATAAACATTTAATTGCTATAAAAACAGTGATAAGTACTTACAAACAAAACACGAACACAGGAAAAATAAGTAACTAAATATTATATAAACAAGCGAAAGATTATATAAACAATTTTGGTTGACTGTATGTCGCCATTGTTTATCGCAATTAGTATAGAACGTCGCTAGTAATATTATAATTCCTAGTGAGGTCCTTCAAAAATGTCAGGTGCGTAGTTCTGCAACACCAGACGAGTTGCTGATGCGTTACGAACCCTGAAGAGCCCCTACGGACGGCAGACTGCCAGAGCCGGAATAACCGATGGGGAACTGGCTCTTACGCGCAAAAGTCGAAACACACACCAAGGTTCAAGACAGGCTCCAACGTAAGGGCCAGCCAGTCAGACCTAGAGGTCCTACCGCCGAGCAAAAGCCTGGGGGCCTAGACAAGTGGCAATCGTTCCATGTCGATTCGATCTCGAAGATCGTTATCGCTTGTGCGATATCGATCGCCAACTGGTAGACAAAGGTCATATTCAAATCCCGGTGTTGGCTCTTTAGGTAGGAAGCTGATTCTTATTCAAAACGTAAAGGAAACCTGTTTTACCAAAACACAACAGTAACCAGTAGTGTATTGTTTATGCATGTACCTCACATAATATACATGAGTCACCGCGGCATCGCGTGGGTTAAGGTCAACTTGTTGCGGCAAATGTGCCATCTTTACATGACGCGCTGTGCACAATGACGTCACCGTGTCGTGACTCTGTACGCGTGCCGTGACCACACATTATTGGATGATCAATGATCATATAATTATTTTAAATAACATTAGAAAGGTTAAACTTGAATTTGGAAGGCAGAACAAATGGGGAGTCGCGTTGTTGGAGGATATCGCTAAAGACTTGAATCTCTACTATTAAAAAAGCTGTGTCTGTATTTAAATTGAAGATATTAAAAAAAACAACAAATGGGTTAGAGTATATACAAGTCTCTAAATCCAAAATATGTTTTTTACGGGTTGGCGTAAAAACCACAGAATAGATTTTAATTTTGTTATCACTGTTAGAAAGTATATGCCCCAACATAAAAACTGGTGAACTTCCTAAATCTTAATTAATTGAACGTATCGTGACTCTGATGTATACAAACCCGTACAAAGAAGATATCATCACGGTTGGTTTTTGATTAAATTATTTTTTGGGTCTATTTTTAATCCTAATATAGCTTCAGGTGAGTGAATCCACGGGCAAAAGCTAGTCTATATATACAGTCGGGTTAGTTACAGTTTATGACTCAAGAACGGCTGGACCGATTTTTATGATATTTAATTTGAACCCCGAATAGAATGCGAGCATAACATTTTGTCTGGCAAAGTTGAGCATCAAACCTAGGACATTACAATCAGCACATCAATCACATTGCTCTTGCGTCCACTGTACCAACGAGGCCAAAACAAACAGGATTAACTAACAAATTTTGACTTTCAGTTATCCTTCCTGCTTATATAACTAACTACCGTTTGAATGATCTGAGTATGAAAAGATTAGATTTTTCATTTCCTTTGTAAATTATCAATATTCCTTGTTTCTCTTATAATAATCATTTTAAATACTGATTAATTCAATTTTCTTCATATAACAATAGCTGTTTATTATCTTATAGGTATAATAGAAAAGTTGTGTCTCAGTTCACCTCGAACTTTGCCGGCTGGATTCAGGGCTATATCCCATTCCGATCCTAAAAAGAAAAGTTTTAATAACTTGTTACAAAACTTAGTACATCATCTACTAGTTCTTTGTAAGTTACAACAAACTTAGTACTTGTTTAGAATGAAAGAGTGCTGTTTGTTGAATAATCAGTTTTGTTCGGAGTCTCGAAGATTGTTTATATTTTATAATAGTAGAGAACTAGTAGTAACTGCCTCATTAGCCTAGTGGTCCTGAGCGCGACTGCTACTCTTGAGGTCCTGGGTTCGATTGCCAGGTCGAGCAGTGTTATTGGGTTTTTCTATGAAATTCCCAGTAGCAGTTCGGAGTTTGGAATTTATGCCCGATTAATGGCAATAGGCTCGCCCCCTATTACATGGGACCTAAACATACCGGCGAACTGTGGGTGTACATTAGTACACCTCTGCCTAACCCTTCAGGGAAAACAGGCGTGATGGTATGTAAATTAATAGTAGAGAAGAAGATATAGCTGCCTGTTTTACACACAAAATAGTACATTTAAGTATCCTACTGAGATATTTATGACTCAATAAGCGTATATCAAGACTTTTCCACTTACCCATAACGATGAAGTTACCCAAAATCACTTACGAAAACTTAGTGTCAAGTGTGAAACCGGTCATAAAAAGGTCGGGGCCCATCAAAAACTCCGATATTCTCGTAAAGAGTCACTTTATTACTGAAACGAAGGAAAAACGCCGCCATACATGCAAAATATGGCGCCATTGTTACACGTTTTTACACTAAAATGGTTTATGGTGTTTTTATTGCGGAGAAATGCCGGATTGTGTGGGGTTAAATATGTAGCTTATCGCCTGTTTTTCATGGTGTAGGCTCAAGTAACTATATTTTATTTACTCTTGTAATATGAAAACTGTTGACAGCTTTCATGAAGCTTGTTGCTTTCACCATATTTGAGCAGGTAGGTATGTGAATAAGGACATTTTTTTTTATGGGATAGTGGAGCAAACGAGCCGACGGATCACCTGATGGTAAGCGATAACCGCCGCCCATGGACACCTGCAACACCAGAGTCACAAGTGCGATGCCCGCCTTTTAAAAGGGTTTGGGCCTCCGGTAACCTCATTCACTCGGAAGAAACACAACGCAAGCGTTGTTTCACGCCGGTTTTCTGTAAGGCCGTGGTATCACTGCGGGCACATTCGTGCCGAAGCATGGCTCTCCCACGTCAAAATCATGTAAAAATTAAGTTTAAAAAATGCCTAATTTTAACATGTGTAATTTAAGAGTGTTTCTAAATGCACCCAACGATGTCGTTGGGTGCATTTAGAAACTACAAATATGACATAAACAAACACCCAGACATGGGCCTCAAGTCTACTATTTTATTTTGCCTTATTTGTCTGTCAACTACTTCACCATTGTTGCTTTTTGATAGTTTTGACTTCAAAATCTGTCAGTTTTCATGTCATTAAATGCTATTGGACTATTCTGATACAATTGAAATAGTAGCCTTAGGCTCCTGGATAATTAGGTCACTCTAACCGCATGTGGATATAGTACTATTTGTATATAATATTGCAAATATTTGCAATATTATATACAAATAGTACTATATGAAGGCACGGCACAGATGCGGTTAGCGGGTTGAATTGCGATCTACCGCGGCGACCTGACTGACCACTTTCCAAGGTACTGTCACTTTCTATTCGCAGGAATTAAATCATAACAATAACGTTACTCGGCCGGAGAATAAAACCCTGGACTTCTAGCGTAGGGGACGCACTTAACACCATTAGACTAGAGAGTCATGAGACTAATATACATGTAACACATGAATTATATCATATTTTATAAATATTACTAGTGACCCGCTGGCATGAACGAAGATTGTCGAAACGAGTATACATGATGAGTACAGATGGAAGAGTTGGAAGAGGCCGACCTCGACGAACGTACCACAACCAAGTTGCAGCCGTTCTCAAAAAAGATCAGGTTAAGAGCACCCTAAACCGACGATCATGCATGAGGAGGTCAATGAACGTAGATGAAGCGAAAGTAGTGTGCCAGGATCGAAGTGGAAATATAGTCTCTGCCTATTCCAATGGGAGACAGGCGTGAAAATATGTATGTATGTGACCCGCTCGCGGTTTCACCCACGCTGCCCCGTTCCATGAGTTTTAGGGTTATGTTAAATAGCATAAAAAATTCCTCTTGAATCACTCTATCTAATAAAAAAAACCGCATCAAAATCCGTTGCGTAGTTTTAAAGATCTAAGCATATATAGGGACAGACAGACAGCGGGAAACGACTTTGTTTTATACTATGTAATGAGTAGACTACGTGATATGCCATTTCTTGTCATTAGTGACAAGCCATCTCGTGGTAACTAGTCATAGTCGCTCATGGACACCTGCAACGCCAGAAGAGTTGCTGACGCGTTGCTACGTACCTGCTGAAGACTGCCAGAGCCGCGGCAACCGAGGGGAACTGGCACTTACGCGCAAAAGGCGACCCACACACCAAGGTGCTTTACGAAAGACTCCGACGTAAGGGTTGTTGCCAGTTAGTCAAACCCCAAGAGGTCCTACCACCGCACATTATGCCTGTTCTTCAATTATTTGTAATGAATTTTATCAATATCAATGGTGAAAAGGTTGATAGGGCTGTAATTCGATAACGTTATTGACAATATTATGATGACATTTGAGTTGAGTTAATTGAATGTGTCATAAAATCTGTTAAATTGTTGCAGGTAGATATAATTGAACAGAATATTAATTTCAACTGGATTTTTCATTACACCATAAAGATTTATTATGTTTTCAAAAATGAAGCAACCAAGAATTCTAAAATAAATCAATGATTGGCGGCAATTTTGTATCTGTGTACTCGACACAAATCGCATTAAAAAAATGCGGATAGATTGAGTTCGAAATTTGAATAATCCTATCAACTTATTTAGGGATCAGCACGTGGCCCAAACAAAGCCCCTACAAATATTGTATTGTTCTCAATACGAATGAACCTACGGATCATTGTTATAACAGCCTGTTCATTTTAAAATTCAATTATAGAAGCCCATATTCCGATTTCTACCTCATAAAACGTTTTTGGACCGCAATAAATGGTTCGGATTATGTAGCCTTACCCGTAGCAATATTATATTAACTTTGAACGACGTACTCACACCTAATAATTAACACACAATTATGGGAATTTAATAAGCCGAATTTAACATTTTTATGCTATGTACGGAACTACTCAATATTATTATAGTCAAATAGTTATTTGCTTCTTATTTGATTCTAAACTTGCTAATTTAGGCACATTGAAATATCGTTTACGTGTAAATGTACATTTTATTAGTATTCTTTCAGAAAATAAACATAATACCTACAGAAAATGAATTGTATTCACCTTCTTTAGTGCTATCGTAAATCACTCTCCGCGCCGCGCTAAGTTGTTTGTTTATTCAAGCTAATCTCAGAAAATACTGTACAGATTTTCATACAGTTTACACTATTAGAAAGAGGGATTATCTAAGGAGAGGGTATAGGTTATAATATATGTTATAAAACAGTCGGAGGTCAACAAAAAATACGTAATACCGGACACTGCCATAACTTTCGCTACCCCAATTTCAGCGCACTATAAATAAGACAAATGTTTTATTTCGACGTGGGCAAATAAAAAAAGAGTAATATGGCAGGCAAAGAAAGGAGTACACATGAATGTGGGGCACCGGCGCGGCATTGAACGCGCGGCATCCGCAATATCCACCTTTGTCCGTATTTATTGTCCCGACGAGACGTGACGTGACGTGACAGGTGGCGGGACTTTGAGACACTTTTAATGGCCCTGACAGCCTCCGAGGTCTCGCAGGACTCGCCGGATCGACGAGGAACATATAGATTTATATATTATATTTCAAACAAATGTAATTTTGTATGATTATATTTATTACACGCGTTGTTATTATGGATATTTTTCTTCACGATGGGTATTTATAGGTAAATTATTGGGAATGGTAGCTTATTAGACCTCCTGTCGACATGAAGTATGGTTTTTTTTTGTACGGAAAATCCTCCTAAATCGTCCTCCATTTGGGGGGTGGCGGAGTATGTCGGATTCGTACCGACTAAAAACTGCACTTGCCTTCTCTTGCCCTGTAGCCACGGTCATGGGATCCGTAACATGCGCCACGACCACATGAACTATGGCCTTCGTGCGGCTGACTAGGGCAGTCCGACGCCCGACAGACAATGGCCTTAGTAGGCGGAACGTATGTTTGCTCGATATTTGCATTGGACCACATGATGCCAGTATTCACCTTAGGGTTAGGCAGAGACGTACTAAAGTACACCCACGAGGCGCCGGTATGTTTAAAACCCATGTAATAGGGGCCCTATTGCCATTAACCGGGCACAAACTCAAAAGCTGCTACTTGGAATTTCGTAGTAAAACAAAACAACACTTTTCTCGACTTGGGAATCGAACCCAAGACCTCCAGACCTCCAGTCGCGCTCAGGAGCACTAGGCTAATGATTCAATAGGAACTCGAAACTATATTTATTGGCTATTTTCAAAGGTCACACAAGATCAAATACTGTTTTAAATGACATCATAGATAGCTTACCTAAACCTCGGATCAACTGTTCAAATATATCGTGAGGTAATGTCATTGAAATTGATTCCGATGTTAATCAGTATCGCAAACTGATTGCTAGTTAATTTGTTCATAAAATAACTGTGTAAGTTTAATGTGATATTCAAGTTATTTGTTTTAGTCACGCTTTTGTTGTTTACAAGGCTGCCTAAAATGAAATAAAATATCAAGGCATGAGTTTAATGTTGCACGCCTAGCGCAAGATAGATAGATTACCGGAGGGCCAAACCCTGTTTTTTTATGGGATAGGGGAGCAAACGAGCAGACGGATCACCTGATGGTAAGCGATAACCGCCGCCCATGGACACCCGCAACACCAGAGGAGTCACAAGTGCGTTGCCCGCCTTTTAAAAAGGTTTGGGCCTCCGGTAATCCCATTCACTCGGCGAAACACAACACAAGCGTTGTTTCACGCCGGTTTTCTGTGAGGCCGTGGTATCACTCCGGTCGAGCCGGCCTATTCGTGCCGAGGCATGGCTCTCCCGCGTCTAAAAGGCGGGCAACGCACTTGGGATCCTCTGGTGTCGCGAGTGTCCATGGGTGGAGGTAATCGCTTGACATCAAGTAATCTGTCTGCTCGTTTACCCCCGTATCCCATACAAAAAGGTTCCAATTAAATCATGTAATTTCGTGATGTCTACCAGTCTTTTTTTTTATAATTCTGTTAACGTTAATAATTTAGAAGTTCTGCCACCGCTGCAATTTTATGTTTTCGAAATATTAAACGAAAACCCTCTGCACCGTACTGTACTGGGACTTCGTAAATCAATCATGGAGTTTCTTGCCGGATTCTTCTCCATAGGATCGACCTTTTGGAACCGTGCAACTAGAAACACAACGTTTCATAAACGCTTGTAAAAGCTTATTTGAAATAAAATAACAATACACGTGGAGTACAATATAATACACGTGGGAGAGCCATGCTTCGGCACGAATGGGCCGGCTCGACCGGAGTGATACCACGGCCTCACAGAAAACCGGTGTGAAACAACGCTTGCGTTGTGTTTCGCCGAGTGAGTTGAGGTTACCGGAGGCCCAAACCCTTCTAAAGGCGGGCAGCGCACTTGCGACTCCTCTGGTGTTGCGGGTGTCCATGGGCGGCGGTTATCACTTACCATCGGGTGATCCGTTTGCTCGTTTGCCCCCCTATCCCATAAAAAAAAAAAAAAGCAATTGAATTGAAAAAATCGGATGCATAAAATACGTTCTTTCTTTCTTTTCCAGGGCTTTCTATCAAGGGCTTAATAAGGACCCTTTGATTTATCTACTCGGCTCAATTTCACCCCCTTATCCTTCTAAGGGTGAAAGGAAACCGATTAATTAACATTCGTGATAGATTCTAATTTCATACAAATTAGAAGTTCCGGTTTGCTGGGATTCTGCTAAAACTTGAATTTGTAATTTGGTCCCTTAAATTGAGATGGATCCTCTATTGTAGAGGGATTTATTTATGTATTTGGAAGCCAACCAACTAAATTAAAAATATGACGCTTAAATATGACCTACGAGTAAATATCAAATGAACGAAATATTTAAAAAAAGTTTACTAGCTTTGAATTTTTTTTTTTTTTAATTATTTTTTTTCTCTCCACAACATTGTACATAGCATGTTACATTATAGGCAATAAAAGAGCTTACATTAATGCGTACATAGTATTGTGGGAGACTGGTGCCTAAACTAGGCGGAAGCCTGTATTTCAGGTCACCAGGTCTCCTCCCCAGATTGTGGTGTCTAATTTAGTAAGCCGAGAGGGGAACAATTTATACATAATTCGGTTACATTGGTGGTGAGTATACTAATAGGCTTATAGTTAATGTTAGTTAAGAATGATGTATACATATATTTTTTTAAATTAATTACATTTAGTTTTATTACATTTATTATTAATTACATTATATTTCGTTTATTTTATTTACTATGGATCACTTATGGTAAGTGTATGTGTGTGTATGTGTGTGTATGTATGTGTGTATGTATGTGTGTGTGTATGTGTGTGTGCGTGCGTATGTGCGTATGTGAAAAATCGGCCAAACTAGTTTAGGTCAGTATTGTGAGCAATTTTTCAGTCGAATCGTAATCCAGAGTCATAAGCCAGCTTGTTATCTTCTGTTTGCAAGCTATTTTTGTTAAAGGATATATGTTTACTTTTTTATTTAATTGGTTGTAAAGATAACCTCCGAGAAAGCAGAAGAATCTGTTGATAAACTGAGTAGAGTAATGAGAGAGAGTACGATCAACTGGTTTGAAATGTCGTCTAACCGTGTCAGTGGCAGGATTGTACTTTAACATTGTATGTTGTTTGACGACAGTGTGCGTGATAAAAAGCTGTCTGACTGTCAGTACCTTAGCCTTCCTATATAGGTCCACTGTGGGGAAACGAAACGGTAAGAAATATGATACCTTTAGAATTGCCCGCTGTGCTCTCTCCACCTGGATAATAACCGACTTGTGCGCACCACCCCAGGACGTGATGCAGTATGTTAGCAAAGATTCACAGAGAGCGTAGTATACTGTTTTCCTTAGACTTTCATCCGCTACATGTCTAAAATTTTTGAATACGTATATGAGCTTCCTTAGCCTAGATGTAAGAGCTTCAATGTGTGGATGAAAGCCCATGGAGGAGTCAAGCAAAACGCCGAGGTATTTTATTGTTTTTACTTTTTCAAGGTGCGCACATGTGCAGTCGTTGGTGAGTCGAGTGGGACACGTGTGGGCAGATATCGAGTATATGGAAGTCTGTAATGTGTTATTTTGAATGGCGAACGGAATGTACTTAGTTTTAGCTGAGTTTAGAGTCAGAAAGTTGTCGCGTAGCCACTCAGATACAGTGTTTAAACCCTTCTGGGCGCATTCGTAAACATTTTCCCATGTATTTGAGCTGAAAATGAGGGCTGTGTCATCGGCATAGGTGAATACCCTACCGTTATTGAGGCTGATCGAACACAGGTCGTTAATATAGATAAGGAAGAGTGTAGGAGAGATCACACTTCCCTGTGGAACTCCGTGCTTGATTATTTTCTCACTGCTAATGTGCCCATCTATCTTAACGCACTGCGTTCGATCAGTAAGGTAGTCTTCAAAGAGTTTCAGTGGTATTCCCCTGATCCCTATTCCCTCCATCTTAGCTTTGTGGGTCGCACATTACTAGTATTCTTGTTAACCCCTCGTGCTAAGCTAAATGCTTGTGTTACGAGTGGGTTCACGTCGGTAGTGCAATGGGTGGGTTTCGAACCGGCAACCACATGATCGCAAGTCCGACGCCCTAGCCATTAGGCTACCACCATTGCTTTATAAAGTACGTTATACTTATTTATATAATTAAATGCAGATGTTTAAGAGGAAGAATAATATAGAATGATTTAATCCATATGTGTATAAAATACGCCTCATTAGCCTAGTGGTCCTGAGCGCAACTACTACACTTGAGGTCCTGGGTTCGATTCCTAGGTCGAGCAAAGTGTTATTGGGTTTTTCTATGAAATTCCCAGTAACAGCTCGAAGTTTGGAATTTGTGCCCGGTTTATGGCAATACGCTCGCCTCCTATTACATGGGACCTAAACATACCGGCGAACTGTGTGTGTAGATTAGTACGCCTCTGCCTAATCCTTCCGGGAAAACAGGCGCGATGGTACTTATGTTAATGTAAGTATAAAATATTGTTTCAACGTTTAACATCAGAAAAAGAAAAAATATAGTGAGACTAGCACATTGAATTAAAGAAGAGTGTTTCAAAAATTCTTTAATTAAATATTTTAATTAAAACAGGAAGTGAAACGTGAATAAAGTCCAGCTTAGCGTCAGCAATCATGGCGGGCGTGTTGTGGAGATGATCCCAATTATACGCAGCGTTTGACCTGACCACTTGAGGCACTTGCCTGGCTTCAGCATCCAGTGACACCGTTAGGAGAACTACAGAAGGCACATCACAGTATTGGATTAAGATTTATAATTTAAGATATCTTGAATGAAATTGTTATACTGATATACTGTATTGCCACACCAATATTAGACATTGAAATGAACCTACTTTTTACGGATTTTATCGCAGTATATTGATATTATTTAATTCCCGACGTTTCGGAACCTTTACAGCATCCATGGTCACGGGTAGACTCAGGTGTTGGACGTCTTAATGTTAAAATTACTAACAGCTACCTTACATTTTTGTTAATTATTAGCGATCAGGTTCACGCAGAACGAGCTCACCGTATCCTTTGGTCTTGCAGTTTTGGGCTTGGATTTAGATTTTATAGATTCTATAATGGGGTTCCAAGCAGCTGGTAAGACCCAACCATCTTCTCTGTTGAAATTTGGGTGTTTTTTAATTTCAATAGCCTCACGAATCATCCTAGGTAGGAATCGGTTTAAAATCCATAAAAAAAAGTAGTTTCATTTCAATGTTATACTGATATTACTAAATCCTGACGTTTCGGATCCTTCACCGCATCCATGGTCACGGGTAGACTTCACAATGTAAAAAGTTAAAAAAGCTTAAGATAAAAAATATATCCCCAGTAAAGAAACTTATTGCACTATTTGCACTGTGCAAAAGAGAGAGAGATCTTAATATTCTTCGGGCGTATCTATGTTCTTGAAAAAATGCTTACCTAAATAAATGTAAGTACCTATCTACAGTACTTATGTCATGAAGTCATATAATAAAAAAAACGTAGTATTCTAGGATGATACATTGGACACTGAGATCCTATTAACCTTAAGTCCGTCCTCCAGACATAATGGTGTTAATACCAAACGTTATTAATACTTTTTATGCCAAGATTGAACACCTAATGTCTGGGGCCACATGTGTCCAGGGTTGACACAAGTATGACTTTTACGTCTATTTTCTAGTACCTTCAAGACGAGAGTGAATAGGTAACTTCTAGGCAAGCGCGCTCCATCGTAGACCACTTCGATGCTTAACATCAGGCAAGTTGTGGTCAAGCGTAAGCCTATCAGTGATAAAAAAAACCTACAAATATAATTTCAATTGTCTAGTTTAAATGTCAATTGAACTTCTTAAGGCCAACTTCTTAAACGTGTTTAATTCAAGTTTAAACACAATTTTCCATAGAAATTTCGAGTTTAAATGCAATTTAAACACATTTAAGAAGTGGTGCAAGTGGACCTAAAAATAAAAACGTTTTATAGCAAATTATATCAGCTTTCTTGGAACCTAATGTAAACTATACAACTCCTTTTCAGGTCCTTTTTATTTACCACCACCGGCGTTGGCAACCTTAAATGTTATGAAAACAAACATAATATTGCTAATGTGTTCCCAACGAAATTGCTTGCGTCAAGTTTTGTTAGAATTTGTTCAAAGTTATTCGTAATTTCGTTCTGTCATATGTTGTAAACATTGTTGTATTACAACATAAGTTACAATTTGTGAGTAAAATGCTTTCATTTCTAAATCTCTGATTACACTAAACACCGTGTAATTTGAAAAAACTAACCTATCATTGCTATCTCTAAGGATGAAAGATCGGAGTGGAAATCACTATTCAAATGTTTTTTTTTTTTTTTCATAGTTCAAGTTCAAATGTTTTTAATTTCAAATAATCTTTTACAAGCGTTTTTGAAACGTTATGATTCTAGTTGCACGGTTCCAAAAGGTCGATCCTATGGAGAAGAATCCGGCAAGAAACTCCATGGACACTCTTTTAAAATAAATAAATTACAAACTTCACTGTTACAATATTGCGATAAAAAGATGTGAGGACGTTGAAGGATGTCCAAGTTTGACCGAGGTCGACTATATTAAACGAAGATTCACGTTATTTGAGAACCCGATGTCATTTCTAGATAATAAATAAACTATGTGGTAAAAACGCACACCATCAAGCGACAAATGAAACTAGGTGTCTACTTAGACAGGCTACAACGTATTCGAGCAAGTACATGTAATACATAATAAAAGAGTACATAACATGCTTATATATTTGTGGCTCTAGTCTTGTGTGACTATAGTCGGTTTAAAAGGACTAAAATTATATCTATAGGTAGTCCCATACTAATATCAGAGTAACTCTGTTTTTCAGTTTATCTGCTTGTTTGTTACTTTTTCACGTCTAAGCCGTTGAACCGATTTCGACAAAAATTTGACAGGAGATAGACTACATCCTGAGGAAGAAGATACGTCATCATTTGTCAAGAAGTATCAAGAAATCTTCTGGACGCAAGTGAAACCGCCGACATTAGACAGTTTTTATATGTTTAAGTGCCTGAATTGACAATTTTTACATCCAAAAATATCTAAAAAATCCTTTCCATGGTCTATTCTATTGTTTAATTCATGTAACGACACGCTGTCCGCTATAACCCTTACATTTAATTAGGTGCCCCGTCAGAATACAAACGAAGGGTGGCCCCAACACAATTACTGTATTAATAGCATTGTTTCCCAACTTTCAGGAGAATCCGCTTGTTTAATAAAAAAGCGGAATTTATCCCCGCCTGAAAGGGATTTTTGTCGGGAATGCCGGAGGAAAGAGTCAATGGGTCATCCCATTGACTCTTTCCTCCGGCATTATAGGAAGTGTTAGGAGGTAGGAGATATTATGAATACCAGTCAACTTTTCTCTCTCACACCGAACTGTATAAATCCGTGACAATATTATTTTAGTGCAGGAAATATTAGACTCCGAGCAGGATTTCATACACCAGACGCTAGCCACCAATAAGCCATCGCGAGGCCCAGTGCCAGGTCGAAAGCCTTCACATTCTTAATTTTCGTCTTTGAGGTGACAAAACGCCTCCTTAAACCACAGACAGAAGACATTGTCGCTTAAGCCCTTTAATCCTCAAAGAACCCATTCTTCCAAACCAGCAGACCGTAGTAAAAATATCTTCAAGGAGTAATTATCTCCATTGTCCATTATCGATATCTCTGAGTAAAAAGATCGCAAGAAACTTAAACGCCAATGTCGCTTATGCCTTTTAGGTGGATATATTATGTTAAGCTGAATAGTTGTTCTAGCGCGGTACCCTTCAAAGCGAATAACCGCGTGGATAATGAAATTCCGCTTGTCAGGCTTTAGTGAGTCCTACACACAAATATTCAGACCAGTTTCAGACTAACATTTTGTGGGTCCTACATATTATATTTTAGCATACCTGGTTTATAAAATTGAAATACCCAAATTGTCGCAATGTCCCCAAAGTTCACGAGAAATATTATTTTCGTGTAACATAATAGTTGCGTTTAATTTGCCATTACACAAAAAAAATTTGGTCTTCTCTAAACTGACCACCCTGTATAGGTATTAAAAAATAACTTGCTGTCTGTTGTTTAACTTTTACTTCAACGATATATGCACTTAACAAAACAAGTACAGACCTCTCATAGCCTTTTTTCCATAAGAGTAGAAGCTAAGGAAAGCCACATGCTTCGATTCTCGTCTAAATATACATACTTTTCAAAAACAACCCTCAAACAATTTAATAAAGACACACCCACCGCGTGTATTGTCAAAGGAGCCACCCCACAAACTTTAATTAGTAATGTTTTCATTAAAATTTACAGAGAACCTCGATAACAACGGTTTCGTCATAAGCTGAATCCCACAACTTCGCGGCGGAGTATAATCTGTCTGAAAACCTGTCAATGGGGATGCGGATAAAGGGATTAGTGGGGGGATTTTCAGGGAGAAGTACGTCATTGAAATGAGAAAATTGCACGTGACAGTGTCTTAGAGATGTGAGGCAAATTAAACGGCTGAACAGTCAGCTTATCCGTTATGGGTCGCAGGTTCCAACAATACTAAGGCCTACAGATTTTCCATATCTGCAGAATTGAATGTACAAGCTGATTATCCTATTTTATTATCATTATAAAATAATGCAAAATTTCTGGTTTCGTCTGTTTTTCCGCAAAGTTCTTATAAACCACGATCCGATTTTGATAGGGTTTTCACTATAATATAGAGATTTAGGAAGATTTATTGTATAAATATATACATGCATATTTTAGTAAAGAAGCTGTAAATTTCGGTGGGACGAAGCCAAGCGGGTCAGTTTAATTATAAATTTAAGGTCCCGCCGCGCATTCTGTTTGTTAGGACTAATCTAAGAAATTTCTGTATTATTAATGAATTGTTATACGATTTCCACCAGTAAAAAAGGATTATTTTGAAAGGTTATAAGTTATAACTTATAAAAATACACGTGCAAAGACGGGGCGGGTTGCTAGTTTTAATATAAAGCCGAATTCTACACAAGGAGTTTACATCCCTTGCTCGACAGACGTACGGAACGATTATCATCAGAAACTTTACGTTTAAAAGGCATCTGGGTCCACAGACCTGATTAATTATTTGCCTGTGACAGACAACCTACTACACCCTCTCAAAACAATGATTCAAACTTTCCTAATCGAAAACCAGCCACACCTTAAATCTATTCCGAGCCCAATTACAAGTCCAAAATCGATTGTAAAAACAAATTAATTACACCACAGCCGTCAATGAAATGCGTCAACTTGTCGGCAGATTAATCCGTCCGAAGTTAGTACTAGACCGAGAGGCTGCTCTGAGGGTATAAATAGAGCTATAGAGCGCCTTTGTTGATCTCCACAGTGAGTGCACGCACAATGCACGCAGCAAATTCTCCCTTAATTATAAGGTGAGAATTTACTTGACGTGTATTCGTCCCATCATGACCTATGCTAGTGTTGTGTTCGCACACATCGAAGGGTCTGGAATCTAAAGGATGCAAACTCTTCAAAACCGTTTCACCCGCAAAGCCACGGGCGCCCCGTGGTTCGTGCGCAATAGGGAACTCCACGTAGATCTAAAACCATCAAGCAGTATATAAAATGCACCTCCGAGCGTTACTTCGATAGCGCCCCCTTTCACCCCAATTCCATAGTGGTCAGTATCGCCGACGACAAACCCTCCCAGGTCAGCAGAGTCCGCCGTCTGCCGCATGCTCTGACCTACCCTGATGATGATGACAGATGTCTATAAAACTTACAGCTGTGTAACTAGTACTCTCAAAACACACGCCAACAAACGCCACCCGATCAACGAAAACCTTTAACGTTAACATAGTTCAGATTTATGAATACGACGACGCCCTATAACGACGTCTCCGTAATAACAACAAAAATTTCACGGTGTACAATAGGCAACTAAAATCAATAGGTACTACAGCATATTACGTTTGTATAATCCTTCTAGTTACACAGCTGTGAGTTTTATAGACATCTGTTGAGATTTGTGCTGACAGTTCATCCTACCGAGAGGGCGCCCCAAAGCTTGTCTTATTTATACTCAAACAGCACTTAGCAGCCCAGTTAATCCTGGACTAAGCCGGCGGGCTATACGAACGCTTTTTCTACAGCGACGCAAAGATTAAGGCGTGTTTCCTCACAAATTGTTGTCAGGACTTAAAGCAATGCTGGCAGACAGAAATGTAAAAGTAGTTGGTAACATAACATCATCGCATGTAATCCCCGAAGGGTTAAGCAGATATGTACAACCACAGTGCGACATGTGTATGTTCCATATAATATCATCATCCTCACCATTATAAGTATCAGTACTATAACGCAAACCTGTTTCTTAAAAAAATCAAATAACGCTGCCCGACGACAGTCACACTGACGACATGTACACTAAATGAGGCACAATAGTTAATAATTAATTTAATTTTGGTCGAGCGTAATTTGAAGTACCTTGGAGAAGCATCTAAGCTAGTCTACAATATTAATTCTACCTTTAGTAACAATAAAAAACTTACCTTTGAATTTGACGACTTAAAAAAGTAAAATACTGAACGACTCGAAGACCGTTGAGAATCAATTTGAGCAAGATTAGGAGATTAGTTTCAAGTAATGAGCTATTCGTGCCTTCATAACTGCTGGCTTATCTTTGTTTGGGAAAAAAAACGAGCCATGACTGAATTCTATTTTGAAAATTACTCAGCTGAGCCATCGGACAATTTGTTTAGCTTGGTAGAGGTAGGTACTCCTTTAAGAAGACCTTGTTTATTTACAAGACCTGTGGCCGAAGCACGAACAACTATCGAATTCGTATCGTAAACGGATGTTTTTTTTCTGCTAAAAATCTCATAAATTGTATACATATTTTCACATCTGTCTCCCATTGGGGCAGGCAGAGACTACACTTGCTACGATCCTGGCACACTTTCGCTTCATCTACGTTCATTATCCTCCCACTCATACAAATTATTCTCGATTTCGATACGAATACGTTTTCGAAAGTGTTCGTGCTTGGGCTAATGGTGTGAACTAGGTACACTAATTGAAATCGAATAAAACACTTTTTCAAATCGAGTTCTATTTAAAAAAAACATCGTAGATGCTAATAGAACTCGAATTAGTTCCATTTTTAAATTAGACGAACTACAGCAGTTTCCGAAGTATTTTTCTTTATTTTCCGAACTTTTTTGTGTTTTAGAAGGGGCTTTTAAGATTTGTTAAATGTTATTTGGATATTTTTTTGTAATTTTTGTCTCTGTATTCTTTGTATCTGGCAATAAATCCATAACATCACATAACTTATAACTTGAACCTAGTTAGTCTAACAATATTTGTAACCCTCTAGATACATATTGCCGACAGTGTAAAGTTTCAGCCAATGTAACACAATAGCGTGTGGCGTAAAGTTTGCGGTCTGTGTACCCTGGACTTTGAAGGAAGTCCCCGGGCAAGGCATTATCGCAATATGATGCTAGCGAAAAGGAACCCTTACTTAAATTGAAGTCTTCTAGTGTCTACAAACAATACTAATCCTTTGTGGACACTTTCAGGCTTCCATATTTGCTTTAGTAAGTAGTAAGTTATGCTTGGTCATGAGGAGAGGAGGAGATCTTGAGGATTAGCAAGCTTGAGTGATAGTGGGCGGGGCACATAGCTCGTAGAACTAACGGCCGCTGGGGCAGAAAGGTTCTCGAGTGGAGAATACGCACCGGACCTGTAGCTAGTTTTAAGCCAGAGCTCAACATACACCGTGATAATATCAAATACGTATGAAACATGAGAAATTCCACTATAATTTATTCTTTCTACATTTTTATCATCCCCACCATAATTATAATATGGGGAATACTGTTTTGTAGGTAGGTATTTTTATATTTTTATGTTGGAAGGTCGTTCCCATCTAAATGGGCGCGAATTAGCTGTCATTATTAGCCTGTCATAAATCCACGAGATGCTACCGTAAACCCGGGACCTCATACTGAGGAGCCGCGCTTGCATTCACTCTACCAATGAGGCAGTTGGGTTAAAATTACGTGACACGAATTTCATGACTAAAAAAAACAATTTCATTGGAGAATTTTCGTGATGCGCGTTTAAACATAAAGACAAACAAAAATACTAAATATGATAGTTTTGACTTCTATTTCACTCGTCATACCAAAAAAATCTACTAACAGACAGTTACAATTTTATTATATTACTAAGGTTTATTGCATTGTTATCGTGGTCTCACTGTGTTATGCATAATCATTACAAATTGGTACTGCGCAACCCTTTTTGGATTTCAGCGTGATTTTATGAATATGTAAAAGATACTAACCCATTGCATAATTACTTTATCACCAGTAACCCTTCGTCTTACGACGGTTTACGACTGGCGTAGAATAATAGAGATCTTGTATTTACTTTGTTCAGTTCAGTTAAATTATAAAGATAAAAAGTAGGGAGGATCCTCCATCCAGTCGGGTGTTTTGCCTGGCGGGCCACAGTTGATGTCGGGCGGTTGTATATATGCAACTTGCGTTGCAAACTTCACTTGCGCGATTCAGGACATGTTCATCGGTTTCGTATGTAGCGCGATAGATGTCGCTACAGTAAGTATCTATAAATCATGAGTTCAGTAGTAGGTCATGGATGCTTTGTGGAGCAAACAAGCCGCCTACCGGAGCCATTGTCTGGTCGAGTGACGGAGTCCGTAAGGATTAGGCAGAGTACATACCGTTCCGTTCGTCTGTATATTAGATAGGTACAAGGGCGAACCTGCTGCCTTTAACCGCAAACTGAAACTCCGAGCTGTAATTACATGTAAGGACAAGAACCAATTACAGTTTGTTCGACTATGGCATCAAACGCAGGGCCCTGGTCTCAACAACTAGTGCTAGTTCAATTCCTAGCTCTTGCGAATACGGGCATGATTGTAGGTATGTCATAAGAAGAGCTCAATAAATCCTACATCTTAAGCGTTCTAACAACTTTGTCAATATTCACTAAGTTTAAAACGCTGTAAAGCGCCACCCTCCAGATTTAAGCCGAAGCTGTAAAACTAACGAAGGGTAGGATCTCTGGTGCTCAGCCGTTTAACACTACTTAGTTATTGAAATTCTGGAGCCTTGAGCATACAATCTTATTACTTAATATGCCACTTACTAGTTTGACTACCTCGTAAAGTGAACGCTGTAATTATATCATGGGTGTAATGTCTTAACTGTGGTCTTAGCAACTTTATATAGAAATCCAAGGCACGCATCTCTGACTTTTCTAACCCTCTTTTTTAGGACACACAGTTCAGATAAATAATCATATAATTACTCATACAGGCAGACATGCTGTTTTTAGATCGGATGTAATAGGTACAGGTGATCCGATTGCCGTGAGCCAACTCCGGCACGCGTGTTTTTTTTTTAAAGAATCACCGGGTATCCTTTGGGCAACACGGAAATCCTCACACGCTCAAAAGCTTCGCTTGAACAATGGACCAATAATGAGGTATTTGAAAATACAAGTCTTTAAAAGTAGGTAAGTATATAATACTTTTACTCGTATTATTGTAATGTGTTTGCATTTATAATTTTTGTTCATGTATTTTGTAAAACAACAACAAAAAGACATTGTCATTGCACCTATCACACCATGTGTCATGTGACAATTATTTCATTGACAGACGACCTGGTTTAAAAAAAAGTTAAACGTCAATTGTACTTTCGTAGACGCACAGGAATGCAAGCATAAGACATGACATGTACATATATGTGTGTCAATGCACTCGCTCGATTTATATGCTAAACACATTTCAGCGTTATAGTGAAAATAATTAGTTTGGGAAAGTCACTGTTGCTCAAAATTTCAGTAAAAAAAGACTAAAGTTGTGTTTGAAAGTAGCAGTGAAGAAAGTAAATTGTAGAATAATAATAATATACAAAAATAATACTTAAAGCAGGTCCTAATAAAAATCTTAAAATATTAACAAATATTCTGCTAGTATGTACCTGCTTAAAATATAGATGGATACGAATATTCAATTAAATATAATATACTTAAAGGTACTTATTAAGAACAGAATATTTTCCTTTCCCTTAGATTCGTATACCTTAAAAAAGATTCGAGAAAAGATCTCTACAAATATTTGTATGATCTACAGATAGACATTCCGGGTCTTGTTTGTGTATGTGAGAATTTGTGTTTGTAAACGCACCGACGATACAGGACAAAATCCTAGTGTGGGGCAACTTTCATTAAAAAAGAAAAAAACCAAGAAAAATTTAAAAAACTTATGTTCTTATTTTTTAATATGCATTTATATTATACAGTCGTATGACAAATCATCAGTAGGTAAAATGATTTTTAGGTCAGTGGGCAATCGATAGGTGGGACTCAGACAAGATCGGCAACAGTGGCAGAAAAGTTTTGCTTTCAAGACTGGCTAAACTGACAGTATAATTGATCGAAGATTAACTCGTCATTTAAGAATTTTTTTTATAGACAGATTTTATATACCTAATTTCAAATTCTACGTTTCAAACATTCGTTTGAATTCCGGCGAAATTTCAAATTTGAAATATCTACAAGCGAAGCCTTCAACATTTACATTTAATGCTGTCCAAGATTACACAGTTACAACGAATAGAAGCCTTTCCCAACTCATTATCTCTTTATTCTCATTCAAATATTCAAGGCATTTCTGAAACTATATAAAATTATGTCCATTCCCCAGTGATCATTTGGCTGGAAAAGACGAAAATTAGACAATTACTGAGCCTCCGCTGTCTGAAGAACGTCAGGAGTCTATTACACTCCGCGAAATTCCTCTCTATGTCCATAATCGTTCATAGCTTTTGTGTCACCGCGACGGAGCAACTGACGCGGAAAATAGCGAACCGAGTAGACGAGCATTTTATAAAATTCTGAATAATAGACGAAAGCCTTTGCCTTTGTCCTCACCATAATACTAAATTAAATTGACAGATTCAGGGAATTCGCGTTTAAGTGCTGGACCTATATTCTATGGAAGTATCACGCAAATCGTATTAGGGTACAATAAAATCTATTTTAGGAGTGCCCTTAGGTAGCGCACAAAGCAACGCATACACGATAGAATTTCTACTACGCTCAACAGAACGCGACAACCGCGCGCATTTCAAAAAAGGAACGTGACCTGATTACTGACGGAAGCTGTCAGTTGTCTATGGAGCGCCTTAAACGTCACAGGTGCTTTGTATCGGGTATTACTCTCGACCCTATTTTAAATTGCGTAAGTATAAAAATCGTTCGCTTGAATTTTTCGCTGTACTTCGCAATTTGCTCTATGAACAGTTTATTGTTCGCGCCGAGAACACCATTCCCTCACACTTCTCACTAATAGAATGACTTAAACGGGCCGACTTTATTCGTTGCAGTTCAATTGAATTGTTTCTTGCTCAATTGTAGACTTCATTAAAACAAATCCCTTCAAATTGGAAGGCGTCTCTCCCACGAGGGTCCTTTAACACGACTCTTGAAAGGTAATGACTTCTTATTTAAAATCACGAAATCCCTTCAAATGCCATTAGATAACCTCTTCTGTTTATACGTTGTTATTTAAATTAAGTATTATTTTTTATTTGTTTTCTTTTTAGAGCGCAATTTCTCCAGCAAGGGTTTTCACTCTTAATCGGAAGCAAGAATTAATAATTCCGAGAAGGAAAAAATAAGCGAAATTAATTATTTCCTAGATTCACCTGCTTTTGCAAATGGTTGCGAAAAACAAAACAGGTTAGTATTCAAAAAGTATTTCCTAGTTTTGCCTAATGCCAAACCTAACCAAACATTACTTTTTGCAGTTCTACCTGTATATTCTCATACTCTGTGATACTTTTGCCCAAAACAAGCGATACACTGTCTTTTCATTTACAAAATTCCATGAACAATCTATTTTCCGTTTGACATTGATAAACGTGTAAAATGTTACATATTCAACCCCACTTTCGTGCAAATATAGGTAAGTGGAAACAACCTCCAATCATAAATAAAAAAACAAATTGCAACATAAATTCACGGAACTAACGTAGCACATTACAATTTCAAATAATACTTAATTGTTCTTACGTTGGCGTGTTTAAATTCTGCGCGGCAATAAAACGCGAAGTATTTGAGGCAACAGTAAACTGTACCGTTTCTATACGCTGGAACTATCGATCAATGTACCCCGTAAGTATTGAGGTCTTATGACTAGAGACAACGCTGTCTTGTTACTCTTGAGTTGAATTGAGGACTAAGCGCCATAAATGACGTAGGAGGCACCACACTCAATGCACATTATCAATCTCCTGCCTTTTTCTAAAATAAATATTTGAAAATAATGGACTGGTATTTGCTTTTTCTTGTAATTTTTTTCATTTCAGTTTTTATTATGGAATTTCCTATTTTTCCTCAGGAAAGGGGTATTCCAGGACGTACAAAAATATCCACATTACACAAATATTTGATTCGGTGGCAATGGAACCTATGACAGGCGGAATAATCGAACCTTAACCGCTACAATAAACATGCAATCGTATAAATTAGTCTTTACACAAAACTATGTAGTTGCCTCAATGCTGGAAACTGCGTTCTAATACATCAAACGAGATATACTAGAATAGAAGATGTTGAAGATTAAATTGATTTAATTTAAAAACCGTTATTATTTGTGACGTGTAAAGTTGATGATGTATGATGTTATAATGCGTAACCGTGACCAAGTGTTTCTCTTGATGGTGTGCGTTTTAACCACATAGTTCTTTATTTAGAAATGACATCGGGTTCTCAAATAACGTGAATCTTCGTTTAATATAGTCGACCTCGGTCAAACTTGGACATCCTTCAACGTCCTCACATCTTGTTATCGCAATATTGTACCAGTGAAGTTTGTAATTTATTTATTTTAAAAGAGTGTCCATGGAGTTTCTTGACGGATTCTTCTCCATAGGATCGACCTTTTGGAACCGTGCAACTAGAATCAGAACGTTTCATAAACGCTTGTAAAAGCTTATTTGAATAAAAACATTTGAATTTGAATTTGAAAAACTTACTTATTGCGCGGAAGTATATTATGTATTTTGTATTTCACATAGCAACAGAAATTATACTTCTCTATTTTATAAATTACTAGCTTCTGCCTGCAACTTCGTCCGCGTTAACGTGATGATATATAGCCTATAGCCTTCCTCAATAAATGGGCTATCTAACACTGAAAGAATTTTTCAAATCGGACCAGTAGTTCCTGAGATTAGCGCGTTCAAGCAAACAAACAAACTCTTCAGTTTTATATATTAGTATATAGATATAGATAGTATAGATTAGCTTCTACCAGCGACTTCGTTTGCGTGGACTTCAGAATTGGATCCGAAGTGGATAAATGCCTATGTGTAATTCCAGACTATAATCTACCTGTGTGCCAAATATTATTCAGATCCGTTCAGCCGTTCTGGCGTGAAAGACTAACAAACATATGGATGTTTGTATCCTCATTTTTTCACGATTGTAATATTAGTAGGGGTAAGATACGAGTATACTATATATTAGTAGGATGCTATTACGACTACTGTGAAGATCTATGCATGTTCCTTTATTCATACGCAGCATGGAGATAATAAAAAGGAATTAATATGTCCTCGTCAATTTATCCTAATCTAGGTTCTATTTCGAGACACAATTATTCATCTACCATTTAGCCGCTAACCAAGAATAAAAAAGACTGGTTGTCAAGCCAATAAAAAACAGCTGATTCAATTAAAATACGAAATACTGTGTAAAATATGATGTCATTGTTATGTTAGTGAAGGAAGAATTCGACTTGCGAGCAGGATTTGAACCTGCGTGTTCTGGTTTAAACGTATCTATCCCGATAGACGGCAAGCATAGATCAGGACATCGTGTAGTTCAACCAACACCAAACATAACGAGATGGCCAAAAAAACACTCTGGAATTAACACAAAAGTTGAATTAACATTAAAGTGTTCAGTGGAGGTAGATCGTTTAAGTTCTGTCCGATGTAATAGAAGGCCACCATATTGTTTATTTTCTTCGGCTACTGCACCACTTTTTGTGTGTTCCATCCCCACACGGAGCAAGTATTTGTATGATCCACAGAGGCCGTATTATGATTGCCATCATTTTCCGATTGAAAGAGAGGGATGCCGCTCTACAGATTAAATAGCACTATCCCATTCTCTCAACCCAAAAAAGATGGGGATAACAGGTTGTAATACAGCCCCAGGATATGTGAAAAGAATATGTGTTTGTAAACACACCGAGACAAAGAAGAAACAGTGTGAAACGACAAAACAAACGTTTAAAAGAAAAAAAAAACCTAAAAGTTAATGATTCCAAACGTAGTAGGCGTACCATGTCCCGAGGTAACTTTTTTAAACATCTGTTCGCTTATGCTGAACTTTCCCTTAGAAGTCAAATTGTGCGAGTAGCACAACCAATTGTGATGCAGCACACGTACCACAAGGAACTTGTTTGTGAATAAAAGTTAAGTGAACTACGGCAATTTTGTACGTATTGGTGGAAAGCTGTAAATTTTACAAACGATCAAAGAATTCTTGCAGATAAGTGGAATAGATATTTAAGATCTATTTAACGTCATCTTTTGAACATGAGAAAACGTACGCAGTTTGAACGTAAGCAGTCGTAAGACCTGACTGCTGAGAAGATTTGGGAGGAGAATTGGTTATATTACATAACATATCACCACGCCTGTATTCCCCGAAGGGCTAGGCAAAGCTGTACTTATGTGCACCCACAGTCTGCGCATATTTTTAGGTCCCATGTAATAGGGAGCGAGCCTTATTAGAAGCTGGAAGTAAGGATTGGATCCCCGACCAATCTATACTTCCAGCTTTTACTGAAAATTTCGCTGAAATACCTAATAACACTGCTCGACTTTAGACATCTAAGTCTATTCTAGTCATTTTTTTGTAAATGTGAGTACCATGTTGATAATATTATACCAGTTTTTATAGTCCATGCCAATGTCCAATGCCCTGCTGATCTGGTATTGTCGTGCGACGGGTCGTTGAGCTCCCTTAATTATGGTTAAGCTACACGATGATTGATGCATGCTTGCCGTCAGTTAGGACTGGTCTACTCAAAGCTGCTATGGTTCTTTCCTCAAAAGGCCATTTCAGACATTGCCCTGCATTGTCCCACTCACATTATTTGCATTATTTTATGTCTGGACTTTAAAAGAGTCTTCTCAGAAGTTGTCAGTTAGGAAATGCCGAAGCCAATTAGCTATAAAAAAAAACAAACCATTGACTTGTAAAAGTGTCTCTAAATCTACTTACAGAAATAAATTTAAAAAAAAGAATTGGTTGTTAGGCAGATATCGTACAATGCACACGCAGTTCCATATTTTCCATAAGGACACAAGTTTGTAGAGGGCCTAAAAAAGAATCATAAAAACTTTTTTACGTTTTAAAAAGGCCCTAAAAACAAGAACCCAACTTCCCTTGGGTAGTCTTAGATAGCCTTTTGCATGTGCAAGCATCCTACTCGTTAGTTTATTATTGCAATTGTATTGACGACAAAAAGCACCTTATCGCCAGAGGGGATTAAACAAGTCCCGACTCTCCGCTCCAACATTTTACATGTAATAGAGTTCAACAATTGGGAATTTGAACGTAGGAACGATTTTGATACCACTCCAAATGTGTCAATTAGGTTTTTTAGTACTACACTACCCCAAAACATTACAAATAACAGGAGAAAAATCCCATGCAGAAGCTACTTACTTCTTCGTTTCTTCAGACAAAACCGTTGGCGATAAATAATCCTCACTAAAAGCAACTAACCGCCGTGTTACTCCCCCACACTTATAGGAAGTTTCGCAACGCGATAGCTCTGCTAATGGATGTCGGTTAGATTACCGCGCGGCAAAAATGCGTGATGAACAATTAAATAATGTTGCGCAAACAGTTACCTGCATTAATCATTAACTTGGATAATGGCCAGATTGTATAACTTCCAATGGAATATTTGGTTATACAAGTTTACTTGGGTACAGCGAGTCTGATAGAGCGGTCAGTGGTCTATCTATACAAGAGGTTTACAAACGCCTGACTTAAATAAGTTCAATAAAAGATTCTTTGGAAAAACTTTTTGAGGAGATCTACAGCTTTACACTTAAGAACTTAGAATCCCTTTAAGACTTAGAGTTCTTAACATAAAACTACTTTCGAATGTTGTCGGGTGAAACGGTAAGCTCTTTCTGCGTGAATCGAATTGCTAAATTAACAAACATATAAGGTAAAGTGTAGTTAGTAATTGTAACATTAGGACAACCAAAAACTTAGTCTACCCGTGACCGAACTGAACGCTGTAAAGGATCTAAAATCGGGAATTAAATAATATCTATATAACGTAATTAAATCCGTAAAACGAGTAAGCAGCCCCAACTGCGATTGCTACGCCAGAGGTCCTGGGTTCGATTCCCAGGTCGAGCAAAGTGTTGTTGGGTTTTTCTATGAAATTCTCAGTAGTAGCTAGGAGTTCGAAATTGTGCACGGTTAATGGCAATAGACTCGCCCCCTATTACCTGGGACCTAAGCATACCGGTGAACTGTGGGTGTACTCTGCCTAACCCTTCGGGGAATACAGGCGTGATGGTATGTAGTTTTGTTTCATAGTCAGTCTTATTCTAAGTAATGCTCAATTTTCTGTAACACTGCAGCTAATCCAGAAATCCGGAATATTTACTCATCGCTAAGTTTTAACACTGTTTTGATAGATCAATGGATGATCACTGAACTGTGGCCCATATAAAGTGTTGCCAAGTTATTAAAACTGAGCTCCACAAATCCTATCGACATTGCTCGTCGATAGTGGGTTGTTTGGGAACGTGCTGATGGGCCGGTCAACCAGATCAAATGACGGTCGCTCCGGGGTTAAATCTGACCATACGTCACTAAACTTTGTTAGGCCATTGGGTGTTTGCCTGTAAATTCACGATGCAATTTCAAATTGAAATATTATTAATCGAATTGTTTATAAAATTGGCCTCTTTAGACTAGTGGTCTGCTGGACGGACGGGACTGCTACTATTTCTTCAGTTGTCTTTCTGTTATTTTTTTAGTTTGGCAAGTACTGAAGGCAGAAGAAATTATTCGGTCGATAACTCCCATTATTGGGCACACGAATCTTCTCAGATTGAGTGCCATTATTATGCACATGAGAATGTTTGATATTTTCTTGCACTTTTAAATCAAGTGATAAATTGATCTGTTAAAAAACAACTTACATTGTCATTACAATACGGTGTGCGTGAAGTAAGCCGCAAGTGCTGCAGTAGAAAAAAGTAATATAAAAACTTTGTGTCAAGACGCGGTAAATATTTCGAATTCGTACCTAATTATTGGCCTGACTTCGACTCATCATTTTACCTGCGCAGCCATTCAGACCGACTATCTTCAGCCACGCACAGTTAGTTCGACTGTACTGTAGGTAAACTATTAAAATAAATCACGTTTAAACACATAAGTACATTTAAATTTAATGTATGTCTCGCAAGTACCTATAGGTACGCTTCACTGTGCGACGCAGACTTTCAAACTGGAGCCGTGCACAATTAGGGACGGCTCAAAGACGTCGGTCCTACCTACCTCACTTTGTTATACCTAGACTCTCCCCCCTCCCCCTCCTCACTGTAGCCTGCAATTATAATTTGAAGGTAATTTGAGAAGCGACGCTAAAGTACAGAGCTGGGACGCATTCGAATTGTAAATTATGATCTGCAGTGTTTTAATTCTATTTAAGTTCCAGCATCGAAAATTATAAAACTATCACAACGCGTTTATGGAATTTTTTCATCTCCAATATTGTACGTTAGACAAAATTAAAGCTTATTCAACATTTTTCTATCATTTTTAAAAGCTTTAATGAACACAATCTCTTCCATTTTGTCCAATAATGCCAAACTTCTAATTCAAAAAAAGAACACACGTGTTCGCACGAAAAAATGTTATCCGTGCATTCCTATGAAGTTTTCCGATGTTGAAACGGAGCACGTTTAAAATTTTATCCGGCCATCAAGTTTAAAATTAGAAGCGACGGGTGCGACCCTCTCTACTCGATTTAAGCACATCACTATCTCGATTTTCATTAAATCAAATCGAGAAATCCGACGCTTCTTTTTTTTCGTTGCGTAGGTAATCTTAAGTCTTTCTAATGTAACAAGATATTTTATTTTACAGACAAATAGTTTAATACTTAAAATTAAAAGGAATTATGTCGAATTTTACTGTTTATAAACAGTAACATTCGACTAACGGGTCGCATTCGACTAAAGCAGTCGGATATTGTTGTTATCACTTTGTTATTCAACAGGAGGTTATTTGACTTACGGATGCGGCTGAATGTCGACACGCAGGAAGACGGGCATTTTTAATTCACACTTGGTCGTAGATATTACAACAAAATACTTAATTCCGATAATATTAGATAAGTTTACCACAATATTAAATTGTGTACGTAATATTTGCAGAGTATTGGCTAATATTTAAATTTATTAATGTACTTCATGTATTTATTTTATACTAGCCTATGCCCGCGGCTTCGCTCACTTGAAGCTCAAAAACCAACAGTGATGATCTCTTCTTTGTATGGGTCTCTATACATTAGAGAGGTCAAGCTGTATCTCAGGTTCCGTTTAAATATTTGAGATAAGAAGTAGGTATACCAGTTTTTAATTTGGAGCATATTCTTTCTAACAGTGATAACAATATTAAAATATATTCAGTAGTTTTTGCGCCAACCCGTAACAAATAGACAGACAAACAGACAAGAATTTAAAAAATCACATTTTTGGGTTCGGATACCTTTATATACCCTAACCCACTTGTTTTTTTTTAAATATCTTCAATGTACAGACACAGCTTTTTTACAATTTTATAATAGTAGAGAAGAAGTATATTGTCTCAATAAACACATTTTCTTTCTCTCTTACTTAGTCAAATGATATAATGTGGTGTTTTGTACAAAATATTTTTTGCAAAAAAGGTTCTAAAACTAAAAAGTACCTAATAAAAGCACCTTAAATGACAAGTATCAATTATCAATTCCATCTTTCTCATTATCCAACTGCCATCACAATAACGAAGCATAAAAATCCAGTGTTGCAAAAGCAAAAATTTCACGCTCATTTTTCTGATGTTTTAATTAAAAAAGTTCTTCGAGCCCATAAAATTAGGCTTGTTCTTGCTCGGACTATGAACGGAGCGCTCCGTACTAGTACAATCGTTCAAATGTACTAGTTCGGTCTTCTAGTACTATTAGTACAGTAGCTCACTGAAGGAAAAGTGAACAAAAATAATCACTGGGGTCATAAACATAAAGTTCAAAATAGCTTTGTTCTTTATAGTGAGCGACGGTTAATAGTACAGTCGTTCAAATGTACTAGTCGAGTTCGAAAGAGCGGTGAGCGACGGAGCGCTCCGTCGCTCACCGCTCAGTTCGTAGTTCGTACAGAACTAGAGAGCCAGAGACTACGATGAACGACGACGTACTAAAGGAATGATGTACTAGAAAGGAAAAGGAATAGTTCGTACTAGTCTGTGTCGGGAATCAATTCCTAATAGTACATAGTACATGTACTACACAACTCTACATAAAATCGTTTCAGTCAGTGATCTCGGCGCCCGACTGACAGACGTACTCTTGTTTACATTACGAGCATGGTTCTGATCTGACCGTTCCGTTGAAAGATTAGCTATCTAACACTTAGTTTGATTGCTTTCTGTGTGTTTATAGTTTGAACTGGTAACTTTAATCTTATGTTACTCTCAGCTATATGGGAATTAGTTCGTAGGTATTAGTCATACTTGTAGTATTGTGCTATTTCCGTATTACGGGGGTTCCATGTTTGAACGTTTCTTGGCCTACAATTAACGTTTTATGTATTATTCATATACCTTCCTAGGCGAACGTTCCAAAATCAAATTGAGGACGTTCTGAAAAATGGCTCGGTCTAGAGTAGGTACCCTAAATCGACGCTCATGTATGAAATTGATGAGTGTGGATGAAGCTAAAGAGGTATGTCAGAATCGTAGCAAGTGGAAGTCTGTGGTCTCTGCCTACCCTTACGGGAAAGAGGCGTGACTTTATGTATGTTCATGTACCTTCTTTACACTCTTACTCTCTCATTTCTGTACCGCAGACGTCATTATATTCAAAAAACAACTTCAATTTAGCAAATTTCAGTGACTGGCTTTTTAGTCACCCGATTGACGATCGAATTCCGGCTTATCAAAAACGCCTACATGGGAGAAGATACTATATGAATTTATTGTATACAGGTATATATAGGTATATACCTATATATACCTAAATGTTCGTACCCGTGGCAGTCCAACTATCAATCTTCGCATTTATCTGTCGCTACGTTGTACTTAATCTACGTAGCTAATAAGCTATTGTTTTACCATTGAAAGCAAACTTCCTGCAAGCTGAAACTAAAAATATAGAACGATAATATAAAATGTGTAACAGGTTCAGCCCAGTTTTGTTTCGAAAGCGATGCATTCAAAGTTGTAAACACCCGTGAAGCCCAGTTTTCATAAAATACTTAAAAAAAGGATAAACAAACGAGTACAAAGCAAATGGAGCAAGTTTGTTTTGTGTTACGGAGTTACGTTTACATAACTGTCATTAACTGTGATCGTAACAAAGTTGCCATACAATTACAAATTTACTTTTCTACATGTGAAACAATTTCGACAGACCCTTTCGCTCAAATAGGAGAAAGAGAAATAACAAATCGCCTTGCGGCTCAGTCGCCATGACAGTTTTTTTCCCGCCTTTCTTTACTTTTTCTGTGATGTTCTGATTTATTGCGTCTACAGCCAAAGTATTGGCTGGCAACAGATGTCGGGTGAATTTCTTAAGGTAATCTTAGTGAAATTATAATTCCTTTCAGCCAGGTGTTGCTGTGCTCCATTAGTTTAATATAACCCGACCACGATATTTTTTTTTGGCAAAGGAATTTCGGCCTTTCTTAGCTATAAAGTTATTAGGTAAGTATTGCAAAAAAAAACATTGTTTAGTGCAGTCAGTATTTTCGACTTATAAATGTTAATGGTCTAGTTCATTTGAAACAGCTGATAAATCTTCATACCGACTTGTAGTAGTGAAAGTGATAATAAAATTCGTCTGGTAATTATAATGAGGGGCGCATAATGAATATAAATTGTTACTATATGCTCAAATAAAAATGTTAATTTGTAAGACGTAAGTGCATTATTTTTTCTAAACATTAAATTAGAAAGTAAAAGCACTCTTTCTGAGTCGTTACATCTTAGACCAATTATTTTTTCTTATATGGCAATGTTCAGGTGCTTTATGCGTTCAGTTGATTTTCGGCTCGGAGAATCATTTCTGGTTATCAATAGGAATGAGAATTTTTCACAGTCAATTCTATAAAAAGTTAATTTATTTGTTATAATAATTGTTGTTATAATATGAATTCAACGAAATCTTATTAAAAATTGGCAAATACTTTAAAAACTAAGTATTACGAAAATATTTCCTTTAGTACCTACATAAACAACAAAACAATACTAGTTATATTTGAGGACAAACGACACCCCGACCAAGACATCGAACTAACCAACCCTTATTTGCATCAGGGTAAGAAAGACAGTAAAAATGTAACTAGAAAAATATAAAGCAGACAGAATTTACAACCCAATTTTAATAAAACCGTATGTAACCGCACATCAATCTTGAAAGACAATCGCGAGCGACGTAACAGTCACTATAAAATTATATTAGCAACATTGCGACTAGACACGCGCCGTAAAATTTTGTGATGGCAGCGTTGTTGGCCCGAACCAGTGTTGTGAAAAATTGATAGAGCGAACGCTAGTCGATCGATTGTAATGCTATTTTAGTCGAGCACGACGCGTACAATCGAGTTATGTTAAAATTTTGGATTTCAAGTGAATGGTGATCGGATTGCGACTATGGATAGCTCCTGTCGAATTGGCTTTTAATTTTCTGGTACTTATACTTATTACTTAATTCAAATTATATAATATTGAGGGCATACCTACAAGTTTGATATTTTAGAATTTAGTGTGTCAGAATCGGCTTTGATTGACTTTCGGATAGTTGATTTTTGACCCCCAAATTCGTCACCTTTTAATTGCCAAATTGACGTTCTGACCCCAAATACTATGATAATCTTTGGCTGGAACCGTGCTTGAGGTCAACACGAAGTTAGACTTATATATAAAAGTTTAAGAACATAATATTATTTGTATATGTAACAATGGATATAACTGTTTTGTATGCTGTAAGTTAACCCTTACAACTAACAAATTGCTTAACAAGGAATAGATTGCTGTAATGCCACTCAATGTCCAATATACCTCAACTTTAGTTTACTTTATTTAAAACGCTTCTCGCGTCCACCTACAATGAATGCATGGCACGTAGTGCTCACCCCAACCAACATAACAAAGACCATAAACCCACAGCAATTAAAACACAAGGAAACGTCCGAACATGACAAAATCTCTGCTTCACACGAAACTTTAAAAATAAACAGCCCGTATTCAAATAATGAAACATGAACATAAAAACTCCTTATTACCACCGACACTTCCTGCCTGGGGTAACCCCTCTATTTCGTCCTAATCACGATGAAAAATCGACCATGGTATAAAGTATTACAGTTTGAAATCGTGTGTGGACATTAATCACGCCTGTTAGTCTCACCACGTTTAGTTTGTTCCTTGAAATACTCGACTCGACTAAGAAAAATGTTCAAGATTTTGTTGGTGGGTAAGCGATACGTTATCGAACGTCAATCTTAATAGTTAGCACACGAACGGTTGCGGTTCTTTCATTCATGATGGGAGCCACGAAAGCACTCAATCTCCACTTGTGAGGTTATAGTTTTTCGCAGAGCGGTGGTCGTCTGACCTCTGATCATAATTGGAAAACTAAGTAAGATAATCACATTCATGTTTTTAATTTCTACTTCATGCATAAAAAAACGTAAATGTATTCAATGAATAGTTGAGCACATTAGTTTTGTTAGCGACGCAATTTCGTATGTTTATATTTTATGCGTAGTATGTATTTTAGTTAGGTACTAAGCTTTCAGTTTGTTTACATTTTAATAAACAGTTCGGCGTGCACAATTGTGCGTCCAGGCACTGAAGGGGTAGACAAGGCCCGCGGTGCGGGTTAAGTAACGCCGGACGAATAGTCTTACAGTCAAGTCCATATATTATTATACTCTTTGGTCAAGTCGTTTTGCTATACGCATACTGGATGCACGCTTGGTCGTGACGAACGCTCAAAAGTCTAAAAACCGTGTTCATCATTTCTTCTTCTCCCTATCGTCTACAAGTTTCTTTTAAAAATTCTATTTTACGTACAAATTTATAATTTGACTAGCTTCTGCCCGCGACGTCGTCCGCGTAGGGTGATGATATATAGCCAATAGTCTTCCTCAATAAATGGGCTATCTAACACTGAAAGAATTTTTCAAATCGGACCAGTAGTTCCTGAGATTAGCGCGTTTAAGCAAACAAACAAACAAACTCTTCAGCTTTATATATTAGTACCTATATAGATTTAGGAACGTTCTATACAGCCAGACAGTATCTTTGAAGTTTCAAGATCCAGATGCGTAAATTGTAAAAAAATGTTTGTATTGTTGTTTACCTAGATATAATTTCCAAGTTGAATAAGCTCTCTAAGAAGTGTAATTACTTTCCATTAAATTGGGTTTTCGTCATCCAGACAGGTTTCAAGAGTGCTTACAGGTAGAAACGTTGAGTGAGTATTATGAGTAAAAAATTGAAATATGAGGCCACTTTATAAGTACTTACACCACATTTTTGCTTTAAGTTATGAACTTTTCCCAAATTATTTCTCGTATTTTTTACGAGAAAAATTTCTTTAGGTAAATGTTTTTTCAACTTTTTACATTTTGAATTTCAAATAGGTATTTGAGCAGTTTAATTCTAACATAGTCGAATGGCCAACCAATGAAGAACTGTTATTGTTAGCTTGCAGTTTTTACAGCCAACTAAACGTGATTTGTAACGAAACTACTTGTGAATACAATTTTGTTACGTGCTTTCTATTCTATGGAGGTATTCCGCTTTAAACATGGAGCCGAAGAAGTAGCAGATATAGGTACATTACATAAAGGCAATAGAAAATCATTTGTTCCGTCATGCGGGCAGATAATGGTTTCCTCATGAGTTGGGTATAAAAAATTCAGTCATTTTGTGTTAAGTACTAAACCTGCCTTATTAAATAATATTCTGTACAAGTTATTCAACTACATCATCATAATAAATATCTTAGCATATCGGTAACCGGGTCACGTCCGCACGCAACCAATATTTTTATGCCACTGTCGAAATCTGAAGAGTTTGGGCCCAAAGAATACAAAATGGACCCGCCGCTTTGAATACACGTTATAATCCCAACTTGGTACATGATATATGATCAATGCTTTTTCTATGGTGTAGGTAGGCAAAAAAATATATTACCTACTGTACCTACGTAGAAAATTAATTTTGATAGCTTTTGGGGTCTTACCTCCATATGTTTGCATCTGATGGTAAAGGGAGTATAGAGTGTTGTTACTACTTAATTCGTTAGAGCGTACTTAGTTACAGTGTGATCATAGTGATCATTGATCAAGGGGCATTAATTATGACTATCGGCATAGTTTGGTATTTAATTGATTTAATATATCCATCTTCCCAATGAAATGAATAGGATGCGGTACAAGACACTTTTATGGTTAGCTATTATTAGGTACGATTTAATTTCCAATAAATGATGCTTACTAACAAACTAACTAGGCTGAACTGGGGAATTTCGGTAGCAACAAAGAGCTCAAATACTTGAACGCTTACATATTTCAATAATTTAATCTAATTTCAACACAATATAACAGGGCAACTATTTTACACAAAATGCGAAGTCAAAAGAGGGTGAGCCGTTATTGTCCGGCCTTTTTATCTACTCGTATTGACAGTAGCTAGATTAGTGACCACGGTCATCCGGTAGGAGGCGCTGGGGTGGCTGCTACAGGTAGTTGGGTTGCCAACACTAACTAACGTTTACAAGAACCACGGAGCAACTTACCATCAAAATTCAAAAGTGGTACGTACCTGTAAACACAATATTACAATAATTATAATAGAAACTAAAGAGAAGCTTTTAATTTAAAAGGAACAGTAATTAAAAATAGAAAAGATGGATAACAATATGTATTATGAACATCCTACTTCACAAAATGTACCTACATAATCCAAATTTGCGTGGGTTTCCGGAAGGCTACAGTCCACTTCAGTATCCCACGCAGAATTTTTAAAAGATTTAGTAGAACTTCCCACTCACTAACTCAAAATGGCACAGCAAAATCGCTTCAATGAATATGAAATCCTGACCATGCAGACTAAGTAAATGAATTAGGTACTAGTCAAAGGAACTTGTTCGAAAGTTCCGTAAGTAAGTATATAAACAAGGCTTTAGACTTCAAGCAAACCACTATTATCATCTTGCCCTTGTTCCAATCCCAATTTATTTGGGGTGGTGAGTCTAAAAGAAAACATTGTTTTCAACTGTTCATTGAATACCTTTACGTTTTAACAAGGAGTAACTCGGCTACTTCTTTTTTTTAAATACCACACGGACAATGTCGCGGGTAAGCTAGTTATTAATTAAAAACTCAGTGTAAAGACAGTTGGGGTCGTAAATGTTTCGCATTCGTGATTATTGTCCTTACTGATTTCGATATTTTTGCAGCTGTTAGCAATGGCTAACTTCAGATGCGTGCTGTTATTTTGTGGGTACTGTAACTGTGTATTGTCGTGTTTTCCAGAAATAACCAAACCCTAATAATGCTTAAAAAAGAAAAATGAAATTATTGATTTGCCCGCATCGTTATTCAATCGTATTTTTTTAGAATAAGCTTTCTTACGGTCTTTAAATATTCGAAGACGATTTGTGGTTTTCCTGTATGCTACCTACCCGCATCCTTTGCAACACGACAACTGGCTATCATATGGAAATATTACTGCCCACGATTTCGCAAATGTCACCAAAAAATGTAATCTCTATGAAAATCTGAATAAAAAAGCTACCGTTTCAATTATGTTGATTACTTATCTTAATAGTTGAAGCCAAATAGCTCAAAAATGCTTTTCAGATCGATAATCGTATATAAGTCGCAATATTATAGTTGTAGATAATCGTATTAAAGTTTTCCGCACAAAATTACGGTTATTATTTCAAAACATAATAAAATTGTATTAAATCACACGTAAGAATAGAAGTGTTAAGCGAATTTTGAACAATACATTTATTGCAAAACAATTCTTGCACGACAATTTTCGGGGCAAAGAATGGGTCATGCTTATACCATAGATAAACAGGAATTTACTCTAGTACACAGACAGTTCCCACTCAATTTACATCAACTGACCCATGACGGCTGTGTTCTTTTTTTTGCTCCATTGTTTAAGTATGTTTCGTAATGACGCCATAACATTATGCCAACGCGGGAACACTTTCTTTTATAGCCGCAAATAATGCTTTGTACTTTCGATAACTTGGTTTCTTTGGTTTGATAACGATTAAATTTAAGAATAAATAAATGGAAATGGCATGGGTGTAATTTTTTTTTGTCAAGTTACATGCAATTAATAAAAAAATATTGATAAAACTTTCATCTTTTTGGTAAAAGAATAAGATAGTACTCTCAAGCTATTCAAATCACCGTTTTTCTCGTAATATGTCAGTAGACCAGACAGACAGTTGAATATTTATAATCCGATGCAAAATTTCAGCCCAGAAAAAAAATAAGCATCAAGAAATGAGAGTACAAATTAAAATCTTATTTAAAACCCCTCTTAATTTTTATTTAAACGGATCACCTTAACAAAAGCGTAGCCAACATTAATAACATTTCCATTTAACCTCATTTGACATATTTGGAGGGAAAAGCGGGCTTTTAATCTTCCGGCATTTTTTCCTTTGCGCGCGTTAGTGAAACGACTCAAAGGGAAAAGCGAGGGAAATGAAGACTGAAGTATTGGGAGCGTTCGTGCGTGCATCGGAGTGTTGTCGTGTCGGCTGCGTGTCGTGGCGTGTAGATAGCGGCTGATTGATCGGTGCTGAGCCAACCCGTGTGAACCACCCGATTGATTACGGAACGCACCGCCAGAAAAATTGCGGTATTTTTTTCAAATTGCGAACTCTGAAATGAATACCACCCGAATTTTCGGGAAAAGGCTTTTTAGGTCGTTTGGAGGAGAATTACAAAATACCTTTAGTAACAATTAAAACGATCGACTGATTTATTGTCGGTTTTATTTTAATTAGTGTTAGCCGCGTCTACACTCGCTGTCTCAAATTCACTTTTGTTTATGGGATAGGGGAGCAAACGAGCTGACGGATCACCTGATGGTAAGCGATAACCGCCGCCCATGGACACCCGAAACACCAGAGGAGTGACAAGTGCTTTGCCCGCCTTTTAAAAGGGTTTGGCCCTCCGGTAACCTCACGCACTCGGCAAAACACAACGCAAGCGTTGTTTCACGCCGGTTTTCTGTGAGGCCGTGGTATCACTCCGGTCGAGCCGGCCCATACGTGCCGAAGCATGACTCTCCCACGTGTGAATTACAGTAATTAAATACCTACATACATATTTTCACGCCAATCTCACAGACCATACATAGATTACCACTTGTTACGATCCTGGCTCATATGTACTTACCGCAACTGATTTTTTTTAACAGACGAATTAAGGGTCGTTTGCACGAGCTTCCTAAATGTGTTTAAATCATATTTAAACACAAACTTCATACAAATTTAAACACATTTAAGAAGTTGGTGCAAGACATCCATATGTACTTACCGCAACTGATTTTTTTTAACAGACGAATTAAGGGCCGTTTGCACGAACTTCCTAAATGTGTTTAAATCATATTTAAACACAAATTTCATACAAATTTAAACACATTTAAGAAGTTGGTGCAAGTGGCCTTAAGACTATTAAGCAAAAAGGAAGTTTAAGTTTCTATCAAAAGCAAATAAAAAAACTAAGTTTCAGAGCGATTCATTTGCTACCCTTGTAAAGATCCTTGTACTAATCTTTAGTTCAATGTATCCCCGGTTATCCGGCGCTCGCTAAGAGTTCTCTATCCTTCCGATAAGTAGGTAATGCATGATTTTCCCGAAGGTCCATTAGACACATAAGGGCTTACGTTCACAAACATGTATTGGTCTCTATTGAGAATGAAATAAGGCCCTTGACATATTGTTTAGAATGTTATGTTTTTACATTTTTAGCATGAATACTCGTAGTTAGGTCTGGGGTTAGAAAACGCGACCGCTTAGTACGAGGTACAGCTACCAATTCTTTCAAAATTATTTGATGCATACCTACCTATTTAAAAGCTGATATGTCACATAGATAACATACCATCACGCCTGTATTCCCCGAAGGGTTAGGCAGAGTACACCCACATTTCACCGGTATGTTTAGGTGCTGTGTAATAGGGAGCGAGCCTATTGCCATTAACCGGGCACAAATTCCAAATTCCGAGCTGCTACTGAGAGTTTCACAAAAAAATCTCAATTACACTGCTCAACCTGGGAATCAAACCAATGACCTCAAGGGTGGCAGTCGCTCTCAGGACCACTAGGATAGTGAGGAAGCTGATATGTTTTTTCTAAGTTATATTTTTAAAGGAAAAAAATATTTGAATATTTTTTAGCTCTACGGAGCTGTTACTACAAGGCTATTTAATATTCTTAAACCTAACCACTATGTTAGCGAACTAACTGTGCTCCGCGCTTCTGCATCCGCTCTGATAGAGACGGTACACGCATCTCTATAAGAAACACGCATGTTCCACAGTCCACACGAACATTGAGCTAACATATCGTCACCATTAGGTAGTGGCTAGTGCAGCATATCCTTATTTTATTTCATTTTCATCCGAGCATAGAGCGTGATACGCGACACGTACGCACTAAATGTGGTATTTTCTCGGGAACACACTGAGCTCCCCTTTGTGTTCGCCCAAAAACCGCCACCGATTGGAGCGCTGAGCGCGGGTCCACAATGGGGAGCAGTTGCAAGAGCGCGGAGCGCAAGAGCTTCGCGAACGTACTTAGTGGATACCCGGTTTAGGCTACAAGGGCTCTTCTAAGCATTGACCTATAATTAGGCTACAGTATTGCGGAACCATTATTAAAATTACACCCTATCTTGTTCCAGATACAAAAAACCTTTTTTTGCTTATCTTTGTGTAACACTTTTATAGCAGTTCTCGAAAGAAAATAATTACTTTTAATTTTCTTTTGTACACCCAAAACTTTCCTAAGTAAATTACGCTTCGCTTCGTTTAAAAATATAAAGTAGCTTAATACCTACCTACTACCTATTACTTAAGTTCTTAAAAATACAAAAAATACAAAATATTTATTTTCATCTCAAAACATTGTGATCATACATAAATTGAGGCAGCACCAGTAAGTGACAAATAGTACTTGTGTTGGCGCTGTCTCGCTTCTTCCCTTACATATCAGCTACCAATGATGAGACCAGTTTTAAATATAGGAAATAAATAATAAATAACGATAACAAAAAAATGAAATGATGAAATGATAATATTTTGACTCAGCAGCTATCAATTTGTAGGGTATGGATGCACGTGTGTGTGTGTGTGTGTGTGTGTGTGTGCGTGCGTGTGTGTGTGCGTGTGTGTATGAATGTTTTTTTAGTTTATCCTGACTAAAATAAATTCTGTTTCGTCATATGTTAGTGTTTTCAGCCATTCAATTATTGTTTTCTTGCAATCGTATTTCGGCAGCGGATAGATATCTAGTTTAAGGTTTAGTTTATTATATATGTAAGCTGACTGTGTAACATATTGCCGTCTAGCAAATACTGTTTTTACTCTTGGGGAGTGAGCTACTATGTCCCTTCGCCTTCTGCTCAGAGTGTTCAGCAGAGTTCTTACAGCGGACATTTTAGCACTGTTAATTGAAAGGACTATGACACAAACTTGCACACTGAAACAGTTTTAATTACTGTAATAGCTGATTAAATAAAGAGCAGAACAAATATATCCTAGCTAATATTATGAATGTGACGTCTACCTGTTTGTTATGTTTTTACGCCATAACAGCTAAACAAATTTCAATAAATTTTGGTGTAGAGAAAAATTTTACATTAGAGCAGGACATAGATACTTTTGTCTCAAAACCTCCTTTGAAATGCGAGTGAAAGCGGGGAACAGCTGGGAACAGCTCGATAGCAGCTTTCAATCATAAGATCTGCGAAAAAAATAACAGACTACAAATAAAAATATTTGTTCTTTTTTTTTTTTATATCTTTATTGTACACATTTAATAAGGTAAATACAATTCAAATTGGATGTACAAAGGCGAGCTTAACTCCATATAGAGTTTTCTTCCAGCAAACCCTTTCTTTGCTCAGCAGAGAAAGCAATTTCATTGAGATTTAAGCAACTAAGTATTTTAAGTACTCTAGAGTCTAGAGTACTTAAAATACTTAGTTACTAACTACTCTTTACGGATTTTATCGCGTTGTATTGATATTATTTATTTATATTTAATTACTACGGTAACAACCAATTACAGTACCTAACTAAAACTTACAAAAAGACAATTATAACAATCATTAAAATAAACAAAGTAAAGTAAAAAATAGGTTAACAACACTCATAAATTCCTCTCACAGTACTTCTGACATACTAATAAAATCTTCATCCACCCTTCAGCAAACAGATTGCCTGTTGGATTAGAATCCAAGAGATCAGGAATTGGCGACTTAGCACGTGCAACAGTATGACATAGGGCACGGCAAAGAGCCCGTTTCGGATTTGGTTGTGGCGTCAAACGTGCCACAGTCGAGAGCCTTCCTGTTGTATTGCCATATGTTAGAGGAATCACAGACAAGATTCTTCAAACAAAACATACTTCAAGCCGATGAAGATCAGTCAGTTCTTACCACCTGTCAAGTGCCACATACCTCTACAAGATGCAGGAGTTTACAACTTGATTGTGATTGCGGCGTGATTGCGGATTGACTCTCAAACATAAGCTATACTGAATGAATCATAGGGATACATGCAAAAGAACATATTGCTAATGTCAAACACCGCTGTTCCAGAGTCTGCAGTATGTGAACACACTCTTGACAAGACCTAGCACTACATAAGATTTGATAAACCACAAGTCCTCTGAAAAGTCTGTCCTCCGTGCATCTCTTTCCAAAACATTTCTTCTAGAAGAACACCCCAAGCGACAAAGTTTTTTTTTCATGTAGTTCCCAACTATATTTTTCATTCAGATAAAAATCATCCATAGCCCACGCGTTATGGGCGAATAATTCACCTGTGTTATAAACTGCAGTTTTCAATCCGCCGCTCTGTGTTAGTTAAGTTGACCAGTTGACTCGAAGGATTAGCGTGGAATACTAAACAGTAGGTACCTATACATACATCCCATTGTATTTTGTATACCATCAACCGTACTAAGGTGTGTCATAAATATTTATTTATGACAACAATCATACAACTCCGAAGTGACGAGTGAGATTTGCAGAAGGCAAAAAAAAACACCGGCTGAAAAATGCAGTTCTAACATCTGTCAAATAATATTAAGTTAATCTTAAGTATTCAACAAATAAGATAAATATTTGAGATGTATTAAATATTGGCCATTGACCAAATAGAATGAATACGTAAAATTCAATAAGTGACTCTATCGAACTAATACGGCATAATATTACCTCAATAGATTTCGACGCTAGAATTTGCGTCGCGTTTTTGTTCATCAAACAGTTCTCAGTTTTGTATTGAACTTTAGGGATACCTGCAAAGTTTTAACTTTACTTGGCAAAACCCTTCGATAAGGCTTCGCTTTTATGATAATAAGGCGATTTAACACAAGTACCTAACCTACCTAACGTCTTGGATGTTCTTCAAAAAACTTTTTGATGCTGGTTTGTTTTTTTTCCGTTCTCAGATGTCTGAAGGCGAGTTCTGATAAGTATTTTAAAAAAATGATACTTTTGAGTCAGTTTTAGTTCTCAATTCAATCTTTATTTTTCGATATTCGGCTTAGAATACATATATACAATTTGATATTTACGAATCTATATACGAAATATATTTTGAACATAAAAAAGCATAGGTACTTGTCAAAGTAAATAGATATCTCTATCTACTTATAGGAAGCTTCAAATAAAAGCAAATAATATCAAATACGTTTATTATCTCGTATCTGACAAACTTATCTATTTGTCAACCATAACAAGTCACAAGAAACTGACGAATGTAAATTAGGCAGCTGAACTGTAACCATGCTCCGGGCAAAACATATCTATGCAATAACGCTCCCTTTTCCAATACACACACCAATATGTCGAGCACACGTTCCTTTGAGGAAATATCACAAAAAAATCCCCTTTTTTCAATCTGGCAAGGAAATAAAATCAGTATGTAGCATCACTAGCATCCGATTATCATTCCACGCGAGTATAAACAGTAGGGGATATTCGTGGTTGAATTGCTTTACCACTCTACCTATAGTCTTTCTCAATCTATTCTAGCCTAGTTGGATATAAATATAGCTTGGATTTTCACACGAGACAGGAGTGGAACACGTTTCCTGGGTAGCGAAAGTATAGCAATAGCTCAGTGCAAAACACTCAAAGTAGGATCTAGTACTAACACCTATACGTTGCAAGCACGACTGCTAAGTGAGAGTTCTGATGCCCAGGTCTAAGGAGGAAATTCTCCTTCAGCAGCTCAGAACTTTCTCGGAATTTGGATTTGTGCATGGTTAATGGCAATAGGCTCACTAGGTCCTAAAACATACCAGCAACTGTGGGTGTATACGGCAGTACACCACTGTCTAACCCTTGGGGGACTACGAGCATGATGTTCTGTTTTATGCTATGCTAGGAAAGCTGTTCTCGACATAGATTGGAAAATGCCAGAGAGAAATTATTGATCACAACACTAAATATTGAAGGCAGGGCCACAAGATAAGCGGAGGTACAGTCGTGTGCCGATAGCGTGTCGGGCCGTCAGCCACGGACTGCGGGACATCAATCAGCCAATCGAGTGATTGATGTACTCGACGATACACTGGCGTCTCGCACGCAAGTGCGGCTGTGCGCACATGTACGTACGGAATTGATGAATGAAATTAATGAAGCTTCGTACGGCAACAATTGATTGTATAAGCCTAATGTGTAGTTAAGACTGGTACGATGTCAACGAACTTGACTTTAAATGGATTACTGGTAAGTAGAAAAAAACTATGGTTAAAGGGTGCTTACTAGACATAATTAAATGAACAAAGCATTATAAACGTCTAAATCATATGTCAAAAATAGAATATGCAATTGTTTTTGCAACAAAATAAGGCTACATAGTAATAGGTTGATAAGAATAGGTTTTTGATATAAAGCGCTCTATACAACCTGAACACCAACAACCCGTCGACACCGCAGTGTATAGAACGCTTTATAAATTGGAGGTCAAAACACATGGGGTCAACTCTCTGTCTCCAGGCATGAGCCTCGTCCAGTTGACAAACCCGCTAATTGTAAATTGATGTCATAGTTAATTTTATCTCGAGTCCCATGGCGCCGAACCTAAGGAAAGGGAATGTTAGTGTAGTTTTTATTCGGTAGATACAAGTGAGACATGCCTTAGCATTTACTGAAGCCATTAGGATTTTCTGCACTAAGAAAATATAAAAACGGGAATATATAAACTCACTTATGCCGAAAAGGGAGTAGGATTGCTGTACCTACCTAACTACTACATATTGTAGGATAATTTCAATCTTTACAGCATATAATATAATCAACATAAGCCCCGGCACGACGCGTTACCTCGGATACTAACATGTTAGCTTTATGATTACGAATGCGTCGTTCATTCAAATTCACGTCGCATTTAGTCACAATTGTTCTTCCCCCCCCCCCCTCCTCCTCCTTTCCGTGGCACGTGACATAATAAATGGCCGACCCTTTACTGTGTAATGTGACACTTTATGTCCTTAGCACCTTATATATTTTTTTCTTGTACTTTATTCATAACGCAATTAAGCATTACTTACCAAATATAATACAGAAATAAGAATGATAGATTATTGATAGCTATCCATTGAGGTATTATGTGTTGTGTTGAGACGACACGGACACTACGAGGTGAATTTTATTGTTGATACGTGACATGAGTCAGCACCGCGGTTGTTGAGGTAGTTAGACTGAGCTGCAACACACTCAGTCGCCAAGGGTAACATAAGGTGTATTCATCATATTTGAATGCTTACCAGAAAAAGCCAAATTATTATTATCGAATAACATATTTCAATTTTTTTCTAGAAAATCTAAATTGTAAAACATGACATTCCATTTCCTTGAACTGGAAGTAATGACAACGACATGTAGGTATAGTGTATAATTATAGTATGTTAAGTTAAGAGAGGTTCTCTGAGCAATTAGGAATAAGATCCTTAATACCTCTATGCTATCAACTCTTGGTACGTTATTGCCTATGATACACAAGTAAATGAACACATCATAAATGTATAACCACTTTAGTTACTGTTATGAGCTAACTATACACTAGGTTGACAGCATCACAGTCATATACATATAGATCGGCATCTCCCCCACATATGGTTTACGAGCTATCAAAATCAGTGCGTTTATTGCAAGCATAACTGCTCAGAACATTTGTGAAAATTGTGTTTATCATGTGTTCAGCGTGTCTTTGCGCTCTAATTCGTCTTTTCAATCGCTTCTTGCTATACGCGTGCGCGTGAAAATATTATCAAATTATGCAAGATTTTTTTATGTTAAGTACTACACTTGATATTGATATAGAATTGCTCAGTGATTGTGTTTTATAGGTCTGATGGCAGATACTTCATGAAAAACACTGACATACAGCCGCATCGAGTAGGATTGGGAAATGTCCCAACGCAACGCTGGAACAATATTTAAGTGAAATGATTGATTTCAGCCGTTCCCTAACCTTTTGTGACGCAGCATTATGCTGAGATAGAGACCTTTTTTAGCCTTGCGCAGGGTCGTTGTATTTATATATGTGTCAACTGTGTAAGTCCAAAAGAAAACAACTTTGTTTCTTTCATGAGTTTAAAGAACATACAAGAACTTCTATTACTGGTTTCCCACAAAATTTAGCAAGCAGTTTATTCACAAAATTTCTGGAGTTATCGGTGGTGGTTAGTCAGAGAATTACTAAGAATTAGATTAGTGATTCCTGTCCCGCTGTCATGCGCAGTGACATAAATAGTAGAAGGTATTTGTCCTTGAGAGAGATAAAATTTTAACTCAGGATGTGGATATCCGTTGTTTATGTCACGCGCAAGTTTTGATGAGCTGGCAACATTCTGAACGCGTGAGCAGAGCTTGTTCCTGCCTCTCTGCCTAGCCAATATTATAACTAACACCAACTGTTACAAGTCGGTGTTAGCTCCCGGTCATAGAGGAAAGTAATATATTTGGTATCCCGGTCTAGGCAGAGGTAAACACCTATTCATGCAGTGGGTTCCCAAAGGATCGCGTTCCTTGTTCGGGATTTGTCTCTATTAGGTACTTATTTCAAATGGCAGTACTTTTGCTGTACTCACTAGGCGTCAGGATCCATTATATATTTTCATTCATTGATTTCATTCATTCTTTTTTTCTTGAGTGTTCTTTTATTTATTTATTTATTTTATTTGGAATAACAAACAATTACATAATAATAGTATACAAACACAGTGAAGCTTAAAACTTACAATTATGTAATCCACTACGTTATCCACAGTATACAATGTTATAATATAATTTTACGCTAAAAAGAAAAACAAAATTTATGAAGTCAGTTGAAAACTTTTTCGCCTGACATGGAACCTGACGTAGAACTCCATCATCACAGCAACATCCCCATGATGTTCTTATAAAATATATATATAAATATATAGAAACAGCAGGTACAAAGCGTGAAAACTATCTCTTTATGAATCAAGTCATACAAATTGTAGTTTTGATAAATATGGATAAATGTCAATGTCAAATTATGGTATGGTATGACAGCTGTCAATCTGAAATAATACCTAACATCTGCTGAAACGATCATGCGGGTGAACGTCAGTATTTTACATGTAGCGAATAACCAAATGAACTCTGTAAGAAAATACACGCCATTATTGGACGTAGACCAAAAGATGGGTTTATATTAACAATGAACATGCATCCGCCAATCCATAGCAAGCTCAGTTGAACCTCACAGATAGAGCAATTAACGGAAATGACGTAGTAACATAACTCTATGCTAGTTTGAAAAAAAATGGCGCATATTTGCTCGAGTCAGTCGGACGGTCAGTGTGTGTCGGTTGGTCAGCAATGTGTTATTTGTTTCATCAATCATTCTGACTGAGCGAGACCGTTTGCTCGCGGACAGCGGACACGTCGAACGTTCCAGATAATAATGATTTAGTTCTGTAGCCAGGCTTTACAGATTAAAGTATTACGGAGTATTTTGGCGAAGTGTAGGTACTTAGTTTGTCAATTTTTGTGACCAAACACATTCATTTTATTCTTTAGAAGATCTATTTGCAGAAATATACATATTATGTTATCTAATGGCGACTTAGATCATGGCTGTGTTCCCCGAAGGGTTAGGTAGAGGCGTAGGCGTTCACCCACAGTTTGCCGGTATGTTTAGATCCCATGTTATATGGGGCGATTGCCATTAACCGGACATAAATCCTGAGCTGCTGTTACTGAGAATTTAATAGAAAAAGCCAATAACACATTTTCTCCGAACCGAGGCAGACACTAGTTAGTGGCACCCCCTCTCTCAAAATACTCACAGGTTTGTATACTGAATGTCATTATTTGTGACGGGTACCCTGTAAAGTTATTTCAGTGAAGGAACATTTATAATCACTAATAATCAGATTTAGAGGATTTATAATCTTAGCACTGCCTCAATAGCCAAGTGGTCCTGACCGCGACTGCTACGCTAGAGGTCCTGGGTTCGATTCCCAGGTCGAGCAAAGTGTTATTGGGTTTTTCTATGAAATTCCCAGTAGCAGCTCGGAGTTTGTGCCCGGTTAATGACAATAGGCTCGCCCCCTATAACATGGGACCTAAACATACCGGCGAACTGTGGGTGTACATTAGTACGCCTCTGCCTAACCCTTCGGGGAATACAGGCGTGATGGTATGTTATAATCTTAGCATGAAAAATGTAAAAAAAATTAAAAAGATTAATTAAGAGAAAGTACCCTGTAATTTTGCTAATAACTTTTGTTATGTGTTCGACCAACTTGGTGTTCGCGACCAAATCGCTGAATGCTAGCCGCATTATTTAACAATTTACAATTAAAAAATTAAATATAATAAGTATCTTATGATTTTGACGTCCCTCTGGTTGGAAAAGATTCGGGCTTGGTTCACCCCACAGGTATAGTGAGGGATAACAGACTTTACACACCTCCGAGATTTTAAGTATATCTTCTGGGACGTGCAACTGCATGTTCCGAATTCACGGATACAATCGAAAAGTAATCAAGAAGTACACTGCAGGCCAGCGCTATTAGACTCATTACAACTTGCAACTTTACGAAATCCCGCAGAGAATAACCGAGAACACAGAACGAACACACCAGAACTACAAACATAGCCGCAGGATATTGAGCGGTACATTGGAAGCCGCTGACCCCAGGCGGACATTGCGACCAAGATATTAAATTCTCCAGCGAAATTACGCAGTTGGATCGGCCTCCCATTTTTCAATTCCGCGTCTAGATCATAAGTGAACCGCTCTTTAGGTATGGCAAAGCAATATTCGTCATGATAATCCGATATTTTGCTGCAATTGACCTTCACATACCGTTTTTTTTAACATACCTGCCTCATTAGGCTAGTGGTCCTGAGTGCGACTGCTAGGTAGGTATTAGAGGTTCTAGAGTTAGTGAGAGACAAAGTAATATTGGGATTTTCTATGAAATTCTCAGTAAGCTCGGAGTTTGAGACCAATAGAGTAGCGAGGCAGTTTCTTGAAAAAGTTGTAAAGTATTTTTTGTGCTACAAAATATAATAAAGTAACATGCGAAATTGCGAATGATCAAAAGTTGTCCGTCCCTAAACTAAATGGTGGTTGGTGTAACAGTAGCCGGAGAAACAATTACTGGCGTCGTAGTTGGACAAGTCTTCACTGCTCCAGACTTTTGACTTTGAAAGAACGATACTTGAGCGAAACTTTCAAACTTATATTAGGTACTTAAATTTTAATTTTGTATTGCGTGTAACTGTTTTAAAATAATCATCGTAGTCTTTTCTCAACTATATTAGGGACCTGGGTTCAGTTACCAGGCTAACCAGATGCAACTGAATGTCAGTATTTACTGCCATTATACCTCATCAACCCAATTTCTGGGCAATACCCAATATGTGTATTATTAGCTATAATATTGCCTCGCTAGTTTTGTGTGTGTTTTGCTAGTGTTTTAAATCTATAAGACAGTAAGTCTTTGACTATGGAGATAGTCAAAGCAGTAAGTAGTATGGTTGTCATGGTCCTCCAGAGAAAAACGTAATAGGATAAACAGGTCAACTGTAAACTCACAACGAACGTCCCATCCAGTGTAGCAAGTACTTACTTACTTCGTGAAATCTAGAGGATGACGTACGAGAATTAGGTACCTACCGAAGTAAATGAAGTTAAGATATCGATTCTGACATTAATGCGGATGGAGTACCTACGTAAGTACGTCTGTACTTACATAATATTATAAAGAGAGAGAGCGGAGTTTGTAAGTTTGTTTATAGGTGGATATTTTCAACACGGACAGTGCCGGGACGGGCCTTTAGTTATTAAATAAAATAGACAATGGACTTACCCTTTACCTAAATAAATGTATTAATAACCTAAGCATAAAGCCAGTTGTACATTTACTGAAATCCTTGAAAATAAAAATTGAATGAGCTGTGAAATGAGAGAAATGAAATTAAATATGTTCATTAAGTATACAAGATAATAACAAAAGTAATTGTTATATACAGACTATAGTATACTTAGATGGTCCATAATTTTGACGCGAATCAAATCCTACAAACAAATGTCTTCTATCGGTAACTGAAAGAACAGCAACAGCAACCTGTTAAACAAATATTATTATAGGCATAGAATGTAATACTGGGCAAAGACCTTCTATTTTTAATCAATACTAGACAGCAGGAAATCCTACATTTGTAGAGTAATCATATCAGTTTAGTAAACACCCGTATCCGCAAAGCGCGACACATAAAATTAACACATTTTACAAATTAAACCATTCAAATTATATCCAATTCTAACCATAAAATATCCGACGAAACACTAAGATGATACAAAAAATATGAAATATATAAATATGATAGACAGGACCAAATTTTTTTTTCTTATTATACGCATGATTGAGGTAATTGATTCAGTAGAATATCAGGTTTCTCTGACGTAATTACCTAATTATTTCGCAAAAATAAAAATGGAGTCGCATAGGAATCTAACACCTAAGTTGACAAAGTATAAACATTGTGTCAACATGCTCAATATTTATAACAGAAGAGACAAAGCGTCGCGAACTGTGCTAACCTTTTATTGACCTCAAGTCACCTATTAATTCAATGAGCTGGGGTGGCAAGATTTATTGGCGGGAAGTGTAACGTCTTGCGAGATGTAATTTGCGAAAACTACGTCCGTTGTGCGTTGCTTTGTGGTTGACGACCGGCGGTTGTCGTGAATCTGATCGATGTGTCGATTTGGTTGGTTCACACTGCGATACTAAAGGGCAGACGAAATCGAGAGCTATAAACGACGGTAAACAAATTCTATACCTACGTCTCGTAAACTTTGACAGCTCGCTGACATTTCTTATTTTTTAATAGTAACACTACAAACTGACATCTGCATACATTTGTCCTAAAATTCGTTATTCATAATCTTAGCACCTGTAGGTAGCAAGTTATCGCTAACTCAGAAAATTAAAAAAATGTTAAGGTTTCTCTTTGATTTATATGGAACAAATCACTAACACTTAGGTAATCTCCATTATTTGTGTCTTATCTGGAAATCAAACACTGCCGCAGGGTTTTATCCTTAACCATGTCTTTGGTGAACCCGTATTTACTCGTGTTAGCTTAATCTGAGACTCAGGAAATAATCCGTTCCGGAGATCGCAATCATAGAGCCAAGACATTTTGTGTGTCCGATCCTGTCTTTTTGTTTGTAAGCGCATCACGCAAAAAACGAAATCGAACGAAATTAGATGTAATTTTCAGTCTTATTGCTGGAGATCTAACTTAAACGCCGGTTTCATCAAATCAGGTGCATGTTTCATCTTGATTCACCGGCAGCGCCTATAAGCCTAGTTATAGTAAGGAAATCCTTTTGATGTGCGAGTGAAACCATAAAGAACAGCTAGTCCGATATAAAAAGTTAGATTTCAGATTTTTTTAATTTATTATTTATTTATTGGTAGCGCAGGTAGGCTGGTTAGCGCAGTTTTTTATGGGATAGGGGAGCAAACGAGCAAATGAGATGAGCAGCGGATCACCTGATGGTAAGCGATATCCGCTACCCATGGACACCCGCAACACCAGAGGGGTCACAAGTGCGTTGCCCGCCTTTTAAAAGGGTTTGGGCCTCCGGTAACCTCACTCACTCTGCGAAACACAACGCAAGTTGTTGTTTCACGCCGGTTTTTTGTGAGGCCGTGGTATCACTCCGGTCGAGCCGGCCCATTCGTGCCGAAGCATGAATCTCCCACGTTTGAACTACACGTACCACTAATACTGTAAGCCTTAGCCTAGTGTGAACATAGCCTAAGATTACAGGCACTGAATGCAGAACGGCCCACGAAGCGGTTACGTAATAGCCCTGACATCTATGCGAATCCCTTTAGTGCTTTGTAACTAGCCTTTCATCTGGTTTCAACTGCAAACAACGTACTAATATTTCATCTGTACACGAGAAATTGTTCGGTTAATTTTCTCATCATTGTCTAACATGTAGGTAGTTGATAAACTTATCGCTACAATTTATCATCATGTCAAAGCTTAAAACTAGCCAGTGAATGTTATTTTTCTGATTATTTTCAAGATAAATGTTATGAAATGTGATTAGAGTTAACATCTTCAGACTTGGTAATGTTTAAACAGATAAAAAAGTTTATGATCCGGAATCTACATACCTTCGGAAGAAATTACTGTGTGTAAGTAATTGAAATTAGCGGTCTGTTAAATAGGTACCTAATTGTTTTTAATGCGGCTGCTACCATGGGTTCCATTCCCATTGAGTACGGGTTTTTCTATAAATAAAGTATTCTCTCGGAGTTTTGATTTGTGTCTCGTTAATGGCAATAGGCTCGCCCCCTATTCAATGGGACCTTTTTTATTCAATTATTCAATGCGACCTAAACATACCGGCGAACTTTCGGTGTACGTCTACCTAAACCTCTGCCTTGCTCTTCGAGGAATATAGGAGTGATTATAAAGTTCTTGATTAATTACAATTGTAATTTTATAGCCATAAAGTTAATAATTTTCAATAAACGTGAGATCACAACAAATAGCTTCGTTAGCAGCTTGTTTTTATTCCCTTATCTGAATAAAAATTTGCATTAATTTCAATATTCATGTTTATTCTCTTCGCAAGCTTTTTGCGGGATTGCGTATTCTTGCAAAACGGGGTGCAAACACTGGCCAGCGTATGAAGCAGCTAGTTAGTCAGATACGTACTTAATATCTTAATTGATAGCCTATCTAGGAGCGAAGGTAGCCGTATGATGCACGGGGCTATGCACAGATTTCCAAGCTAATTACCGGCTGATACCGGTCAGCACCGGTGGGCGCCCCGGTTTGAACCGCCTAAAACAGGGTGAAAAGGTGGTATAAAGCACAGTCTGTACAAATTAGGATAACATGTTAGGAATACATACATACATACCATCACGCCTGTATTCCCCGAAGGGTTAGGCAAAGGTGTACTAATGTACACCCACAGTTCGCCGGTATGTTTAGGTCCCATGTTACAGGGTGCGAGCCTATTGCCATTAACGGGGCACAAATTACTAACTCTGAGCTGCTACTGGGAATGTCATAGAAAAACCCAATAACACTTTGCTCGACCTCAGGACGACTTGGCTAATGAGTAAACTAGTTTAGAATTAGGTAAATGAGTAACAATAAATTTGATTCAGATCTGATGCCCTAGCTAGGTTACATAGTAACCTGTATTAAGGACGTTCTGCCCTCATTTCCCAAATGTAGGATTTAAAACGATGCTACTAAGACTGCAAGACAAAATAATGAACATCGAACAGTATAATGTGCTGAAATTATTGTTCAGATAAGGAAATAAGGGAGGATATCATGTTATTTACCTTGAGAGATAAATTAGATTATACTTTCTATCTCGGTGGGTAAGAAGGTCGGGTAATGGCATCGATGTCTCGAGAAACACAACAGAATAAAGATGAGTACCTACCTAACAGATTGGTCACGTTCAACCCAATCTTTTTTTTGCGTAATTTGACAGTCTGTAATTTTCTGTCAAGAAAAATATTTATCCCAATTAAAACGGTACGGGTCTGTACTCTGTACTAAGAAGAGATTATCACTGTTGGTTATTGATTAAATTATTTTTGGGATCAATTTCCAATTTTAATATATCATCACGTGAGTGAAGCCGCGGGCAAAAGCTGGTATCTAAAGTTTTAGATACACAAAAGTGTATCTAAAACTGTCAAATTTCCTCAATCGATTTTTAATTAATGCTCTAAATAATAGAGTTTATTATCCATTGGGAAAATTTGACAGTTTGTTGGCATCTTGATGTGCTGGCGACTGACCTACATAAATATTATATTTCTTTATGTTTATATATATATATATATATTCTATTATGTTTCTTGCTCATGAAATAAACAAGAGAAAATCCTTGAACCGACATCTATAGTCTCAGATCCTCAATTATTCATCAGTGTACCATAGATACTTTCAAGAAAGTATCTAAACAAAAAGATAGAACTGGACCAAGCTCTCTGAGTCACAAATGGCCATTAATTTCGTATTTACGAAATGTCCTTCCTTTTCCACGCGGACATTTCAACGCTGCAAATATTACAAGTGCTTACAAGATCTCTTTGAATGATTTTCACCTGTTTCGCGCTGTGCACTTAGAGTGGCAGATTAAGCTGCCGAATGTCAGGACGTTTTGCTTGCCATCTCTTCAAGTATTTAGGGAAACGTTCACTGAAAACAGAAATCTTACGTTGCTATATATTTTCAAACTTACCTGCCTATTGAAAGACCCACTTTATCCAAACTTACCATAATGTTTACCGTGGGAGAGCCATACTTCGGCACGAAAGGGCCGGCTTGACCGAATTGGTACCACGGCTTCACAGGAAACCGGCGTGAAACATTGGTTTTCGCCGAGTGACGATACCGGAGGCCCAAACTCTTCAAACCGGCAACGCACTTGCAAGTCCTGGTGTTGCGGGTGTCCATGGGCGGCGGTATCGCTTACCATCCGGCGATGAGTCCATTCGTTTGCCCTCCTAAGCCATAAAATTTCCTGTGCAAAACGTCTAGACTAACTAGAATGATCTTTAATTATTAGCTACCTACGTTATTTGTCAGTTCATATCTAATAGAAAGAAAATGTCGGAGACATCTAAATTGACATCTATATTTCCCTTGGTCACGGCATCACGCGTGAACGGCTGGACTACTTCCGCTAATTATTTTGTTGTGTTTTCTATTGTAAGGTTCTTATGAAAAAAAAACTAAGAAAGTTGCGCGGAACATTAGAAAAAATAAGAAAATGTCTTTGGAATATTTTTTTATTAATTATACCATTTCAAATTCAATATTCAGGACCGCAATTTATTTATTTATGTATTTTTTAAATAGTAGGTACAACCACATCATATATATTAATACATCAAAACTTATAATATTGGCTAGTTTTATATAAAGAATTGTTGCTTCGTATTCGCACTTTGCAGGTACAAAACATGAACATCGCAATACAATGCTACTTGTTACTGCCTTACTGGGTGTGAGCAGAAATTAACATAAACATGTCTACTCGCACGGCTCACTGGCTCCTTGGAAACCAACTGTATTTCGTGTAGACCTTGCGGTATAAATGAACAGGATTTATAAACTACACCTCAGATTTGTAATGTTTTATGTGAACAAATTGAAGTTATTCATGGTTTATGTAGAATTTTATACAGCAAGGTCTGTTAAAAAAATAGAGCAGACGGATCACCTGATGGTAAGCGATAACCGCAGCCCATGAACACCCAAACAAAACCAGAGTAGTCACAATTGCGTTGCCCGCCTTTTACAAGGGTTTGTTAAACTTGATTTTTTATTTAAAGCACTCTTACGCCTGTATTCCCCGCAAGATTAGGCAGAGGCGTACCTACTAAGGCGTACTAATGTACACCCTCAAATTGTCGGTATGTTTCTCCCATGTAATAGGGGCCGAGCCTATTGCCGTTAACCGGGCACAAATCCCAAACTCCGAGCTACGGCATAATACGAATTTCACGGAAAAATCCAATAACATTCGACCTGGGAATAGAACCAAGCGTAGCACTAGCATCCACACTCAGGACCACTACGCTAATGCGGGAGTCTCGTTTGAAATACTTCATTACCTAAAGCTAGAAAATATTTATTTTAAGAACAATTTTATTTTATTATTTACTTGTTAATTAAACAGTATTACTAAACTGTTAAATTGAAGACAGTAAATTAAATCAACAAGTGGAATCAAATCATTTTAAATTACATTTTATGCTCCAATTAAATGTAAAAATACGATAACCACAAAATCACTGCGTGAAAACCTCATTAATTTTTTCGGCATCGTTTGCTAAGTTTAAGCTACAAATTGAAACTGTGTTTGAAAAGCATTTCAGCTTTAACCAAAGCACAGTTTCACTTCATTCGACCATCGTTTGCACAGGAAAAAAGCGATTCCTTTGGGACGGCGCAAAATCTTAATTTTCCGTGAGCGAATCTAGCCGAGATAAAATCGCTCGGGGCCGTTATTTCGCTTGTAAATAGCTCCGTAACGATGTATCGATTACCTTAAAATCAGCCCTACAAATACGCCTTGCTTATACCTTGGTATCTTTTGGTGCAACGGTAAGTAAGTTGAGGTTAGAAGGAATTATGATCAGGTCGGAACTATGTGCAAAATTCTCCATGGTAAAATAGTGGCGCCGGACCTACACGAAAAGCTGACGCGACTATTCGTGCCTAATAATTACAGTCGGGGCAGAAAACAAACTTTTTGCTGTGGCTCCTTGCCGCACTGTTGCGCGTGCAAACTCGCCTGTACCTCGGTCTCTCACTGCACTCAACGCTATCCTCGAGGTCAGTACAGATTGTGATATTTTTGCCGATGAATGGAAGAAGATCTTATCAGTGTGCCTGAAGTATTGTGAGATGTCAGTATGAGATCTGTTGTCCTTAATTAGTGTAAGTGGCCTGCGGCCGTTCTAATTAAGCAAATAAATAAATAAATATTAGTATAGATAGAGTAAGTATAGATACTCTCTAATTATAAAATTGTAATAAAGCTGTGTCAGTACATTGAAGATATTTAAAAAATAACAAGTGGGTTAGAGTATGTATATAAATGTCACCGAATTCAAAATTTTTATTTTTAAATTCTATGTCTAATTGTCACGGGTTGGCTTAAAAACTACTGAGTATATTTTAATTTTGTTATCTCTAGTTTTTATGGGTATTTCAGCCTCAGAGGTATAAATCCCAAAAATTGTATACCTACACCAAATACAAAAAGCTTGGTACGTGTGAAAAGCTTAAACTATAATCCTTTGGGCAAACTATTTAATTTCATTTCTCGTGTCACAGCCTAAAGTAATTAAGTAAAACACGCGCCCAGCGGCTGGCCTGGCAGCCGATAGCCGGTTATGGGCATTCAATCTAGATTGACCTACGGGTATGTGAACTGAATGTTACTACACTGTGAACCTAGTACTTAATTAGTAGGTAATCTTAAATATTGTTTATAAATAAGCAATTTGGTAGTAAACTATTAGTATTGTAAACGGCAAAGCTTCTTGATTAAATAATTGTATATTTTATACACACGCAAAATTCTGAAACATATAGGGTTGGCAGGACTGTAATAAATAGAAAAGCCGGACACGGATTCAATTTAGCAGGAAAATTTGCCCTAAAAGCTTGGTACGCTAGTTTATAAAAGAAAGAAAAAACAACTAGGTCCGTGTGATCGCTCGCGCTCTTTCGTTCGACATCTTCTGGTGGGGCAGGTTGACTTCTGTAGAGGCCGATAATTTGTCCGGACACGACTGTAAAAATCCGGACATGTCCGGCCGGACATCTGGCAACCCTAGTTTCGTAATTACCTTACCTATTTCCTAATTTAATCTATGTTGAGGTAGCCTTCCAATCCAACTACATGCGGCTAAATGTTAATTAGTAAGTTTGTTTGTAGGACATTATAATAATGAATTAATCGTTCTAAATTTAAACATTGCCGTCGAGACACGAGACTCGCCTAACCTATCGCCACAGAAATGGAGTGGTAAAAATAACCACATGGCAGACTTCTACCAAGAAGGAGGTATACTTGAAAAGAAAAAAATATACTTATAAGACTATCAGTCTTATATATTTTTTTCTTTTATGGGAAAGAAGACTGATGATCGCCTGATGGTTAGCAATACGCCACCTATGGACTCCTGCGACACAGGAGGAGTCGCAAGTTGCGTTGCCGGCTTTTAAAAGGGTTTGGGCCTCCGGTATCCTCACTCACTCGACGAAACACAACGTAAAGCGTTGTTTCACGCATTAATATCTTTTGTTTAGGGCAGCACTACCAACAAGCAGCTTAGCTAGTGTAATTATATAACATTACATTTAAAAATCCCCCGAAACATCAAGTCATGGTTACCATATTCTTGAGGATACTAAATTTCAAATCGATCAGATCCCATCAGATCTTCTTAAATCAATCATAGAACACTGACGATTTAATCACCTTTCAAACAAAAAACACGGAATCAAAATCTGTCCATGTGTTTAGGAGTCACAAGGCCACAGACAGAACACATGTCATGTGTTTTCACATTTCACATTTCACATGTCATGTCATGCCTTTTGCGTCGGGGGTTAAAAATAGGTTCAAGAAATCCCCTTTTTTTCAAGGTACCTATAGCTATTTTAAGTTAATCACAGGCAGCCGTTACTTATGTCCCACATCTGAACAAATGCCTTCCCGTTTTAAGCATTTTCCCAAAATTTATCGAATCAATATAAAGAGCCCCCAAAGTCGGGCGTGGAGCTCATATATACCTCCAAAAATTCTATGTCAACTTAAATTTTAGCTTCATAAGGTGTTGCTACTGTAATCACACGGTGTCCTGCTAACCCAGTAGCACGTAACTCATAAATAGATACTCAGGTGTTGCTAGAATCGTTAAAACTGTGTAAGTAGGTTGCATGTCGTTTTATCGCGATCCGAACGCGTGCGATTTATTTATAACTGCTTTGCAATAATTCGTCGATTTTATTTTTAAACATGACAGGATATTGATATTGAAAATTACTAGCTTTCGTTCACAATTTCGATGTTTGGGCTATCCCCTGGTAAACATGTACAGTTTGATAGGGGTCTGGAAGGAGAAATATGTCATGGACTCAAATCTCTAGGTCAGACATCAATGAATATATCAATATTATTACCGTGGAGTACCTATTCATGATCGCCATCGATAGAGAGCGTTGTAGAGCTAATTGCTAACCTTCAATAATCTCCTCTTCGTTCGAACTGTGAATTGAACCCATGAACTCGTACGCAGCAGTCGCGTTTAGGACCCTCAGACTAGATGAAGCAGTCGTTCCGTCAGAAAAATAACTTAATTTGCCTACATAGAAATCCACGACTATTTCAGTAGACATATGAATGTATAAAGTAGGATCACCGCCCCTAGGCTGTGATTGGACTATTTTATATTGGATAGGCTGCGTCTAACCACTACCTCAGGTCATGATGATAAGCGACGATACGCCGCTTGCCGATATGCCTAAATGGAAACTAGTGAGGTTAATGACTTGACATAGTAGTTAAAAAAGTAACGAAATACCCATTTGTGGCCAGATTTGTCCAACCCATAATGTTCATTACGATTCCGTGTAACAAGTGGCTAGTTAAACCGGTAACTGGTTGCGTGGAAGTTGCACAAAATGGTAGCGATTTCTAGAATTGACTGGCCGGAGACGTGCTTAACCTTTCAAGAATATATTAGCAAACACAATAGAAAAACAATTGCTTCGACCGCCCTAGGGTCACGGTCTCTTCATTAAAACCGCCTTTTACAGTATTTTCTAAACATTTAGGGGGCAAACGAGCAGACACTCAGACAGGTCACCTGATGGTTAGCGATTACCACCGCCGATGGACACCTGCGACACCAGAGGAGTCACAAGTGCTTTGCCGGCCTTTTAAAAGGGTTTGAGCCTCCGGTATCCTCAATCAGACGGCGAAACATAACGTAAGCGTTATTTTACGAGTTTTCTGTGAGGCCGTGGGTATCACTCTGGTCCGCCGGCCCATTTGTGCGACATTCGGATATATTGTAGGTACTTAGGTACTCATGCTGATCTAAAATAGCACTTGCTTTCCGTCGTTCTATATACCTACTTGGGTCCATGACAATCGTGATCACATTCGCTAAGAGTCTACGACCCCACAAACCCAACTAAGACGGCAGACCGAGCTTTTTTCTTAAATAATGACCATGTCAACCCCATGGTGTTAAAACTGTCAACCGCTATACATAATAACGTAAGTAATATAGGTAAGTAGTAGAAGGAAAGCTTCAGTCTAAGCAACCATGCTTAATTCATAAATCAAAGAAACCAGTTCTACATTATATTATTGTAGTTGGTGTGGTTTGCGTGGGAATAAACGATTATCCGTAGTACCTAGTAACAATAATTAACTTACTACAATATTAAGTAGGTACTCGTAGATAACTGCCTCATTAGCCAAGTGGTCCTGAGCGCGACTGCTACGCTAGAGGTCCTGGTTTCGATCCCCAGGTCGAGCAGTGTTATTGGGTTTTTCTATGAAATTCCCAGTAGCAGCTCTGAGTTAGGAATTTGTGCCCGGTTAATGGCAATAGGCTCGCCCCCTATTACATAGGACCTAAACATACCGGCGAACTGTGGGTGTACATTAGTACGCCTCTGCCTAACCTTTCGGGGAATAAAGGTGTGATGCTTAAGTTACTCGTAGATATGCATAATTATTTAATAAATACCATAATTGGAAAATAAATATTTCTAAAGCCTAAAATATGCTACTAGATTTGGCACTCGTCTTACCTATTGAGTCGATTCGATTTAATATCAATCCGTAAATGTCCACTGCCCAATTATGGCTTACCAAATCGACTGATCGATCTACAATCAATGGTCTTACAAATAATAATAATTGTCACGTCACTACGCTTGACACATGAGTGGTTTCTTTTCGGGTCAATTGTAATTTTTTTTTATTATTACCCGATTGACCAATAAATGAGTCGTTACTTTTCGTGTCAATGATAAATATCTTTTTTTAAAAGGTACATGGATGTATTAGCACCTTAGGAATGTACTTATTATACCCAAACCAAATGTATAACGTCGTGTTCCTTTATTTCATCAGCTTTTATTCTTTTCCTACGGAATCGGAGCAACTCTGCTTCTTCACCTGACAAGCTTTTTACCCAAAATGTGTCAACATCATCATCATGTTAGCCAAAAGAGGTCCACTGCTAAAGAAGGCTTCCCCCGTTGACATCCACAAAGACCAGTCATATGCCGCCTGCATCCAGCATCTCCCAAGGCCCAGCGACCTTTACCAGGCCTTCCATTTCGTAATGTGTAATGTAGATAAAACATTGCATAAAATAAATGATACCTACCTACCTTTGCTGCCAGTAATTGGATAATAATAAATCAAATAAAAGACGTCGAAATAGATCCATTAAGAGCTGTCGCCTGTCATTTATTATTAAGTAGGTATAAAGCTACTCGTACCGTTATGGTTGAGAATCTCCACAAGAAAGCCAAACAAGTATTGAGATTTTGTACGCAAAAAAGTGACTAGGTACTTAGATGTGGTAATGACAATGTTTTATTAAGATCAGGCAAGAAACAATAGTCACAATACGTGTTAAATCATTCCGTCCTTTCTCAAATGAACTGAGACATTCATTTTCGACATTTTGGGGGTAGGTAAGTTAACAATCATGACTAATTTAAAAAATCTGTGGTCCTATTCTCAGAATCAAAGTACCTACCTAATACGATTAATCGATTCACGATCCGGAACAAATAAATAATCATGAAAAATATTAATGACAAGAGTGATAGCACGATTCCATGAAATATTATGGGGGGCAGTGATAGCCTGATAGAAAGTGGACTAAATAGTCATTAGGTCTTTCGAAGTCAAAACACGGATCTGTAACTTTACAAAATCATGTCTTAGTTCGCTTAATTGTTGAAGGAAAACATAGTGAGAAAACCTCTCATGCGTGAATTTCTCGACGACGTACGAAGTGCACTGACTAAGTGCAATCTGCATTTAGTGTGGTGGACGACATTCAGAAGAAACTGTACCCAGCAATGACTGTTATAGGGATTGATAGTGAGAAAGCAATTTAACTGTCACAACTTGGATGTCGAAAATCAACGAAAATGTATAATGTACTTACGTAAGTAAAGCTAAATTATTTGAGATTAACAGAAAGGCAGAGAGAATCCGGAATAAGTTAAGAAGTAACGAATCGAAAGCTGTAATTTAATATTTCATTGCGCTCAGAAACATTTCAGAAGGCTTATCTTAATTCAGGGCAATTCTGTAAGAAATTAACTTTTGTCGTTGATGTGTACCTACCTACTTGGTTAGGTATTACTTTTGTTGCTAGCTTTACTTTTACCGCAAGTCTAATAATACATGCTGATCTAAAAATGGAACTAAAGGAAGCAAGTGCAAAGATCAGGCATTCATGCTGTCTACCCGGAAATGACGTAATATGAAGATTGGGGCTCTACCTTAAAACCAGTTGAGCGCGTAATAACGTTAGTTACCTCAGCTAAAAAAACAAAACTTCAATCAACAATACAGAAATTAATTGTAGGTACACAAAAGAAATCGGTAACGGATACTTTCAATTGGCGTAACAAGTAGAAAATTACTCCCAGGCCATAAAAAGGGAGGTGAAATTTATTAGACACACGATTTGAATGTGACATTAACATTTTAGTATGTTTATAATTGTTTACGGCAGCATAATGGCGAACATTAATAACATTACACGTATTTCAAACGCGTACGACTGCTGCTCTTATGGCGTTGGGCCTTACGTTTAAGGCATGGAAACACGCTTAAGGAATAAATATTGCGAAAGTCCAGTTACTGGCGACTGGCTACACTCGGATTCTAGCCGATTTAAACGTCTAATTCACCTTGTTTTAGCTAAAACATACTAAGAATACAATCGACCAATCGTAGTCAACGTAAATAACGAAAATAGAACTAAGAAATTTAAAGAATAACGTACCTTATGAGGCGTCCTTCCTCATAATCGGGTTTATAAATCCATTCACAATACGAAACAAAAACCACTCGAGCACTTTACGAACACAAAAATAATACGTAACTTAGGACTTCTTACGTGTTAACATATGGCGGAACATAAAACACACACATCCTTTTGCGTACGTTTTTGTGGAAACAATAAAAAAAAACTTGCACAATATTTGAACAGATGGTCTATTTATTTTGGTTTGACGCGCGTAAGATCGTGTGGAGTGACACCACGCCGTACCGCCATCCACGCGGAGGGAATCTCGGCACTGACTCCGAACACCGCGCTTGTTTGGTTCACGCTTCGCCTTCCCTTTCTAAAAATATTTGGCGGCAGCTCCACCTAGCGACTAGTATCTGAACCAGGTAGCGTATTGGCAAGCTAGTATGTGGGTAACGGTCTTTAAATTTTAGATAGATGTCACGAAATCAAGGAATTGAATACACGAATGTACCAAAATACTAATTTCAGGAGTTTGTTGGACTGCAAGCACCGTAAGAGGTTCGAGCTAGCGACGGAAGTAGCTTCATTCGAGTAATAAGAGCCGCAAAGTTATTATGTTATAGTTCCCTACTTTATACACCTCATCGAATGTCATAATCAACACTTCCTTCGCCTTCATAGCTTCTACTGACACAAATAACCCATTCACAAACACAAATACACATATTATGTACTCCGAATAAAGAAGATTTAAAAGCGGCGGTAGCCTGATGGCTAAGGTGTCGGACTTGCGATCATGTCGTTGCCGGTTTGAAACCCACCCATTACACTACCGACGTGAACCCACTCGTAACACAAGCATTTTAGCTTAGCACGAGGGGTTAACAAGAATACTAGTGATGTGCGACCCACATTGCTAGTAAGCTTTTTAAGAAAGCAAAAAAAAAAGTTACAACACCTCCGTTTATCGAGGAAAAGTGTGCATGATTAATTAAACCTTCCATTAAAACAAATTCAAGTGTAGTTTTTCGACCTATCACTAGCATCTGACGCAGGTAACATAAGATATACACATGTCTCAATACATGCCATAGCACCTTTGTCAGTATTTTTTTCGTCCTTACAATAGAATTTTTCGACAGAAATTATGCGCGTCAAATTGGGTAATGAAAAGTGTACCACAAGGCAGCATCCTGGAACCGAATAAAAATACGTGCTGCCGGCAACATAAAATGACCATTCAGAAACAAGAGGATTACCACAGGGGAGGGGGGATTCCTTACACCGAACGTATCATAAAAATGGAATGCCACAAGGTCGCGTGCGTGCACCAATTTCGCAATTGACAGAGCGCAAAAGATCTTCGCAAAAGATTAATACACAGGAAAGTATTCTAGCACCGATCATTAGTACGGTTCCAAGAACAAATATACCATAGATAGTAACCTACTCCGCTACTTATAAGAGCAAAAGATAACTCAATACCATCATAGAAATGTGTTGATGCTTTTCCAATTTTATCTAGAAAAATGTGAAAACAACTAAGAGTATAAAAATCTACGGGCATAGTAAACGAACGATATTTTTCAATAAAAACAACCAGCAACCGGAAAAAGTCCTTATTTATTTAAAAAATAATATTTCCGTGATTTACACTTATCATCCTATCATAACTTTACACGACATTTGCGATTCAGTTTGTTCGGCCACCACTTTTATCAAGTTGCTATTAGATAATACATTTCTCGGCTGATAGCCTGCCGTGATCCACTGATCTAAAATTTCAGTACTTGGCAACATCGTTCTTAACGTGTTTCTAATATAAATGTACGCTTGCGGCGAATACTTGTAAATGCTAAGCGCGAAATTTTTCAAGTCTTCAGTCTGTCGCATTGGCATAGCCAACACCAGTCCTGTGGTATCCTCTTTTATTTTATCCTGCAGTGATAAGAGGATCCTGCATTTTTTCTTTCGTTTCTGATTCAGAACCTTCTTCTTCATTTCTATAATTTCTTTTATTCTTTTCAGAAATCTATTTTGTCTGTTGTGTACTTTCATGTTGTATTTGAGCTTGTCTTTCAGTCCAACAGCTTGTCTCTGGAGTCTCTGGACTTCAGAGAACAATTTGAGCAGTTCAATGCTTTCTATTTCTTTTTGCGGTATATTAAGGTCTAAAGATGTATTTTTATCGCTTTTAGCTTTTTCTTCTTCATCTTCGGTGGTCATATAGTCTTCATCTTCATTTTCCAGAGTTTCCTCGTCAATGTATTCAACCTGATAGAATATAATACATAATTATTTTTAAGTGAGAATAGAGTAGTTCTTACATGGTGTAATTGAGTAATATAACACCATCTTCAAAAATGACTATTTCAAAAAGGTAAAATAAACATTAGCTTATCTAATAATTCTGTCTAAAAATGGACATAATTAAGAACCTTTTGTAACAAACCTTGATTTTAATATAACTTATGCTCTTCGAGTTGAGGAAGGGAAAATACCCATATTTTTTTTATTAACTCAATCATGACACATCAATTTATGCATTATGAAGAAAATTTGAAACAGTATTCAGTACATAATGATTAAAGAATATAAGAAAATGACTCAAGACTGCCTACCTCTAAAACATGTCTAGGCAATTTGAGTGAAGGTACAGCTTTATCAACCAAAACCATTTGGTCATCCTCGTCGCATTTGAAGCAGTCAATCGAGAAGTGTTGCAGACAAATGTAGGAAAAGTCTGTCGGCGTCCAGTTGTTGCGGCCTGTTAGGTCCGTCCATATCTGACGGAGGCTTGAGTCTTCTGGAAATCTGCAAAGAACCACTTATTTGATTATCTTGTTATTCCAAAGACATAAGGACGAAACAACCATGTCATCATACTGGTTATTACAAACTAGCTAGGATGCCGCCATTTAACTATTTATACACCCTAATGCACACTGGTGTTACTTATGCGAAATTCGGGTCTCACCGCACCTATCGACACAGAATCAGCTTTAACCAATGAATTACCATACTGGGGCTTTATTACAACTTGTTATCGCCATCCTTTTTAGGTTGTAGGAATGGGATAGCGCTTTATCTGTAGAGCGACATCCCTCTCTTTCAATCGGCAAATAACACATCATAATACGGCCTCTGTACTATATTACCGTAGTTGCCCGACGTCGATTCACGTCGTGCAAACCGAGCAGAGTCAAGAGACTATGTTTACGTCCAATGCCACCAAAATATTTCCCACCTACCTTAGCCAATTCAGCATCACTAGGTGTGTGGAGTCCTTTAATTTTTAGGCATCTCTCATCTCATGTTCAAAAATAAATTCAATGAAATTATTAGGTATGATTAAAATAAATAAAATGAAAATAGTCGTATATTTTTAACAATATGTAGATGTTTTATGCTAAGTTTAAACTTATTAACCTACATAAAAATATGGCAATGTTGCGGACTGAAAAATGAGATGCACTACATCTCATTTTTCAATCCGCAACATTGCCCTATTTAAAAGGATATGCTGAGATGGTTTGGACATATTGAGAGAATGAATGAACAACATTTAATGAAAGGAATTTATAAGGTGAAAGTCAGCAGCAACGTCAGAAGAGGTCGTTCTAGAAGGACATACGCCGATCTTTTTGGCGAGGTCCTTCAAGGTCAGGTGCAAAAACGTGAAGTCGCGTGTGTATGAGGTGTATGAATTTGGAAGAATTATGTAAAAATCATAAGTGGTAGTGTGTAGCTATGGCCTGCCCCTGTGGGGTGGTGTGAATGTATATATGTATAAAAATATCACAAAAAATCAAGGTTATTTTTAGACTCTTGGACCATTCATTCATTCCATTGGGTTAGGTCAATAGGGCCTGAAAAATAATAGATTTTGCATTGTGTTTGTAATTTAATAATAAACTAATAAACATCTTATACATTTTTTCAACTAACCTAAAAAAGGACTCTGCATCTAAGTTCTTGAAATCTTCACACCCTAAGACTGCACATGTTTTGGTGATCTCTGTGTCCGCATCAGCATTCTGTTTCAGTTCTGGTGCTACCATTGCTGTTGACAAATATTAAGGGTTAATTTATTTTTAATTAGTGCAATTCACATAACTCATAAGGGCACTGGACACTTCTGAAATGCAACCACTATACTAATGAGTAAATTCAAAAAATTATAAAACACACAGCAACAGCTTAAGGTTACCATTTTCTTGCAATATCATTGAAGTTACAGGTTGCTCACATCCTTCAACGACTTGAAAAGAGTTGATGATCTTCAAACCAATAAGAAAATTATAATAAAGTATACAAACAAAGAACTAGATCAAAATCAGGTCATCCATTTAGGAGCATTTAGGTGGCAAGGCATTGTACCTTGCCACAGATATAAAACATTTATTTTCATTGATTTAAATGTTCCTATAATCAATTTTGTCAAACCATAGCTGCTATCCAGTTTGTCGACTTAGTTTTGGCTTAGCTGGTTCATCCACTCATGTTATCTTTAGAAATCTGCTAATCTTACAATATTTACCTGTTGTTTTCTAATCGTCGTAGGGCGCCACGAGTGTAGGATAAATAATGATTACGAAATTTGGAGCCCTAAAAAATAGGATAAGTTTTGTTTTACTGAAATCAAACAAAAACCTACCAATAGGTGTAGCTTTCGCTTTGCTGTCTCCGTGCTCTGACACATTCTCCTTCATTTTATAACTCTGGCTTGTATTCATTTTAGTGCCCTGAAAAATATGTCAGATTGTTACAAAGTTCATATCGTCAAAACAAAAGCCAAAAACATTCAGTATGGTAAAGAAAAGATACGTTTGAATTAACTGGCTGCAAACATTTACCACGACACAAATAGAAACTTACAACTTATTTGCCCCACAACAGTTTGGGCTGGAATGGCCGGTAACGAAAACCGTAAGAAAATAGGTTACGCGTACAACATAATTATATCATGTCTTATCATTTTGACGTTACGATTGGTAAACAATGAAATTTAACAAAATACTAGAACAAATAACACCAATAGAAGAACCACGAGCCGCTACGAGATCTTTTACAAACTACAATTTTTTTTTTTTTTAGTACGTTCACTTCACCCATTGAAATTGTAGCAATAAACGAATGAATTGAATGATTGTAGAAACAAGAAAGAATGACATAAACATGAATTGTTTCATATCAGTCACCAAGTTCATTCAAAAGTTATACTTTTTAGTTGCGGAAGCTAATAGGAATGTGCCTTACTTTTATATGTTTATAGTTATCGGTTTTTAATAATTATGATTTTTAGATTTTATAGATGAAAGTTAGGCAAAAATAAAAGCATTATAAAAACATGATGATGAATAACTTAACTCTTAATCATTTATATTTCGCTTTCCAAAACACCGGTAAAAGTCAGATATCATTTTACCAGAGACAAACGAGAAATGTGCTAAGTGACTTGAATCATTGAAATAGTGATGTTTCTTGTTTGTCTTGTCACTTTTTCTATCATACGTAATTTTTGACGAGACCTTTGTTGCTATCAAATTGATGTTATTGAAAGTGCAACTAAAAAATGGTTGATCCAATATTCGATTACCAGTTTAGGCTTATCCTAATTGGTGATAGTACCGTGGGTAAGAGTTCTCTATTGAAATATTTTACAGATGGGAAGTTCGCTGAGGTAAGTGCATACTATCGCCTTTGTTTTGATGTTATTTATATGATTTGTGTTGTAAATTGCGCGTTAAATTTTAGCTGTCTGACCCTACAGTGGGTGTGGATTTCTTCGCAAGGATTATAGAAGTGCAAGATGGCACTAGAATTAAACTGCAGCTTTGGGACACAGCAGGGCAAGAGAGATTTAGATCTATAACGAAATCTTACTATAGGAACTCAGTTGGTGCATTATTAGTTTACGATGTGTGTAATAGATCTAGTTTTGAACATATACCTCTGTGGATGATGGAAGCAAAGAGGCACATAGAGCCCCACCGGCCAGTGTTTGCATTGGTGGGCTGCAAAGTGGACCTTGTAGGAACAGACAATAAAAATGGTGCTCGACGGGAGGTTTCATGTGAAGAGGCCCGAATGTTCGCAGAGGAGAATGGTGAGTGGCTCAACAATTTCATAATTTTATAAGTTATTTATAGTTTGTGTCGCTAGTAGGTAGTAGGTATGCTCATTTAATTTGATCAGATAAATATATTCATTCTTAATTACCAAATTTGCATTTTTTGTCAATAATGTGATATAATTCTTTCTTAAGGGTTAGGCAGAGGCGTACTAATGTACACCCACAGTTCGCCGGTATGTTTAGGTCCCATGTAATAGGGGGCGAGCCTATTGCCATTAACCGGGCACAAATTCCTAACTCCTGCTACTGGGAATTTCATAGAAAAACCCAATAACACTTTGCTTGACCTGGGAATCAAACCCAGGACCTCTAGCGTAGCAGTCGCGGTCAGGACCACTTGGCTATTGAGGCAGTTTATTACATATAATTATGTTATTACAGGTGTTATTAAATCCTTGCATATTGTAAAATTTATCAATGTCACCTCCTGCAAAGCATTATGTTACTTTTCCATTAGTACCTAAACATGGTCAGCGTAACATAATATAAAAAAAATTATCACCATAATTATATTGACATATTTACATACTATACATTCATATTTAGCTGACTTCCAGCACTGTAAAGCAGTAGATTTTGAAGATATTTTTGATAACACATGGGTCCTTGTTTTTCAATGTTCTTTATAAGGTCAACGGGCAAGCAGGAAGTATTAATTTACATAAGGCCCTGTGTTCAAGATTTTAAATGAGACCACAATTTCATGATAAAAAACTCCTTTATTTATTATCTGAGGAATGTGTACCTACCTAATAATAACTTTTTTGTCATTCAGTCAACAGGATAAGGTTGACTTGCTATATGGAGTTATATTTATAGAAATAATTTATAAATTACATGAAGTGACCTATTGAATTAACTACAATGTAACTCAGATAGTTTTCCTAAAAATGGTAATCTAACAAATGAAACCACAATGCTTGATTATATGTAATATTCTAGTCATCATCGCATAAATATATAAATACATGCTATATATACTTAATAATTCAAATAAATAATGTAAGACAAAGCTTATAATAACATACCTTTATTTTATAATACCCAATAATTATAATTGGTAACTACCATAGCTAGTAAAAATAAATCCTCCTCTCTTCTAAAATTGCTGTGCCCTACAGGGTCCCTATTGATTCTTGTCTAATTACACCATCTTGTTGTACATTATGGTATGCAATAAAGAATATGAATATGAAAACTACATGTTTACAAAGTATAAAATAAATATTAAACCTCCTTTACCATGGTATTTGTATTTATAATTTGGGGACGCCGGCAGGCACCAGGCGCGAGCGATCAGTCCACATATTGGGATTATTTCGCCCAGTTCCCCATTTTTGGTGGATCCCGTCATGGGTTACTGGCGCTCGGCGTCGCAAATCTTCCCGTAGCCTTGCAGAAGCCCACCAGTTGTCCGATGGAGAATTCTGCTAGTTGTTCTTCATTTATCTCATCGGTTCCTAGTATTTCCCATCTAAGTAGCGCATACATAGTGCATTTTGCTAGTAGATGGAAGCTTGTTTCTTCTGCTTCCCCGCATGGTGGGTATATAGGGTCCTCCTTTATTTTCATGATCGCCAGGTGTCTGTTAAGTCCACAGTGTCTCGTTGCGATCCCTACTGCTATCTTTATGTTTTCCTTTACCATAATATATGATGTTTTATCTTACACAGAATACAATACTTAACATTTTTTTACCACCATTTTGCTTATAAAATCATTCTGTAATTTTCATTATTTTTAGGTTTACATCATGTAGAAACTTCAGCCAAAACTGGTCTTAATGTAGAGGAGGCATTTGTGCTAGTCGCTCAAGAAGTATACAACCGCATACAGACGGGTGAATACAAAGTGGAAGATGGTTGGGATGGAATAAAGACTGGCTTCAACCGTCCCAACGGTATGGACTTTAACCTTCTTGAAGCTGAAACGGTGCAGTCCACATGTTGCTAGGAGAGTATAAAAATGACCCCATTACCAATAGACATTGTGTGAACTGTGTATTTACATATTGCTTTGTTTATTTAAATACTGAGGCTAATTTATTCAAAAATGGTGCTGAATGCCTTACATTTGTGTAGCATTATAAGCACACATTTACATGCCATGATATAGCATCGAATTTACATCCTAGTGTTGATCACAACTTGGTACAATTAAACAGCCCTAGATGCCGTTTTAGGCTAATATTTTATCAGTTTGTTAGTAATTATACAGCTTAAAACACAATGTTTATTGGTAAATGGTAAAGTGTATATATTTGACTCACAATAGTTTAGTTATATACAATGTGTAAGCATAATTTTATACATATATATATTGTGTAGATAAGGTGTGGCATCTGTATAATTTGGTTCTTTAAACTTTTACAAAACATTGTGGTTTTTTTCTGTAGCCATGAATTGATGGAATTATTTATATTGTTTAATGGCTACCTAATACGGTAATATTATAGTTAAACTGGACATTTGTTAGTGTACAAATTTCCATTTTTTATGCAATTTTTCTGTTGTAGAAATCTTTTTTATTAAGAGTGACATTTATTTATGACCATTATTATAATTTAATTTTTAGAGCTCAAATAATAATCGCTACTTAAAAATTGACATAGTTAAATACAATAGAGTGTCACTAACGAAAAATTAATTTTGATATCTTATAATAATTAGTAGAAATAGAAAGAAAACCATGAAATATATAGCACGAAATTTTTTTTCTATCTAGAAACAATATTAAAAAATAATTCATTTCATTTAGACACACAACTCCTTTAAACGCCGCGGTTGTAGTTTTATTACATATTCAGAAATCGACATGGTAAAGTACATTGTCGGTTGTCGGATTTTCGATCTTATAGTCTTAATATTGTAAGGTGAAAAATATTCAACCGCGAAGATTGTCGATTGTAACACTGGAGATCCATGTTATGATGGTAGTGGGGCTACTCTTAGGTCATTGTTGTTTATTGTTTATATATATAAAACCCAGTGTAATGGCAGAGCTGTAAAAATTATTAGAAAATGAACCTGAGTTTGTAAAAAAATTAAAACATCACATTTCTTTTATATAACATGTTGTTTACACATGATAATGTTACAAGCAAGTGTCATTTGCCCCACTGTTAAAGTACAGCCATACATACATTCGTAAATTTAAAAAAATATAATTTCTTATAGTCTGCTCAAAAGAGACGAAGCTCTAAATTCTCTCATTTGCATTGTAAATATATCTCCTTTTCGATATCCGTATGAACAGGTTTTAATTATTATGGAAATAGGGGAATTATATTAACTACTGTTGTTAGTTTCATTCATCAACCCCTTAACTGTCCTTTGCTGGGCACGGGTTTACGGTCTGTATAAATGGGATTAGGCTATAGTCTACAAACGGGGCCTAGTGCGTCTAGCGAATCATCAGTTTTTTTGACGTCGAGAAACTGTCTAATGTGTGCAGATCATCACGATTTCATTTTATGAAGTGATAAGAATTCTTCTTTACGGAAATTGCGCGCATTTGTATTGAACGCATACTTTTTATCCATGTTGAACCAAGATCCGAAGTCCACCTAGACGAAGTCCTGGCAGAAACGATTGTGGTGTGGACATTATCACAAGGTTATCAGTGCTATTGCTATTTTTGTTACTTTATTTACATTCATTATAGCTGTAGGCTCAGCGCAGTATAGGTGTAAACTTCGAGCGATTGTCCACTGATAAATGTAGTCCTTGAAATAAATATACTTTATAAATGCTTTTAACGGAGTTTATCGCGGTATTGATATTTGAACCCGATGTGCACTCTGCTAATGACTAAGGATACTGTAGTTAATGCGTAAAATATCCGGAACGACAGGATTCAATACTAGAAATACATTGTGATCATTCTAATACTTATTCACATTTAAAAAAAATCATAAATTAATATTGTTACTCATTCAAATATACAAAGGGATACAGTAGGTATGGAATGATGATGACGATACAAAAGGAGCTTGTTTATCCAACTTAATAACAACTTGGTTTCTATTTCTGACTCTATCTAAATCGAATAAGGTTTAAAATTGCAAAATGGAAAATATTTGAGCAGTTCCCGCCGCGTCTGCGCTGGTTTAGTCTTCCAAGAAGAATGTGCCTTATCAATAGAACAACAACTTTCTTTTAGGCTGATTGGTACTTATATCGCCATATGAGTCATACAAGCGAAAATAGATTTTATCTTGAGGTGTACAAATAACTATTTTCTCTGTCCATCATCATGGATTGGATGCTGTACAGGATCCGAAACGTCGGGATTTAATAATATTTAAATATCGCGATAAAATCAAAAAATATATGAACGTAAGTTTCACAAATCAGTACCTACATTTACAACATAGATTATATAACCCAATCACAAGACATTTTTTGTTACTTTATAAATATAAAAATAGTATGAAAGAGTTACTCAATGCAGAAACGAGTCTGAAAAGTAAATTTTACTAACAAGTTTTATCTCTTTATTAGTCATATTTTAGTGAAAAAAAAAACAAAGAGAAGAGCCTATTTTAAAACCTAGTATCGTAATAGGGAGGGAATTTGTTCTAGTTTTTTGTATAAGAAAAGAAATAATTGTCTTAACTGTGTACTAAATATTAAAAGAAAATATTGCAATGCAAATGAAATTTCTCACGCTAAAATTCTTGAATACCCATATTTTGGGAAATCCCTTATAATTTACATAACAAAAATCTATCTCGTTTATGTAACGATGTAAATATTGTATAATAAATAAGTCCATGAAGTATATTTAAGTTCCAAATGCCACAAAAACTTACATGTAAACTCTTTTGTTTGAAAAGTTAAGTAAATACTAGCATCTACGATGTATCGCCAAATTGTATGGTTGCTCTGAAGTTTCATGCAGGTTGGGATTATATTTTTCTGTAGCAAATAATGTTCAAAGCAGTCATGAAGTTTGGTTACAATTACCCTCTTATTACTTATTTATATAAATTTTGGCATGAAACCGAACCCTGAAGTAGCTAAAAAATTGCAGTAAATTAAAAATAAGGGTGTATAATCAGTGTCATCAAAGAATGGTTTTATTTATAAATTCAAATTTCTATATTTCATCAAAATTATGATAATAAGGGCCTGTTTCACCACCTTCTGTTAAGTTCCTGATGAATTCCTGACGCGAGAATTCATACAAATTATGTTCCAATTTTGAATTTATCTGGTAGATAGAGCTTATCTGGATGTGCTGAAATAGGCCCTAAATATAATTAAATTATTTATGTGTCATCTGTCTAGCAAAGTACCTAGAGTACAAACAAACAGTAGTATTCGAGAGAGCAATAGCAGTAGTACAAAACCATTCTTTATATTGGAACGTCTATTTAGTAAAAGTATACCTACCTATCTTAACCGACATTGTACTGGACTAGTTTAAGACACATTACACACTAGACATATAAGAGGCTGCATGCATTATGCAGTGCGTTATGTCTGCATGTAATATATAACGTTTTTAGCTCCTGTATTCAGTTACACATAACGCGTTTTTAATAAACTCTAACGGCTCATTTTCAAAAAACTATTTTAAGATTCATTAACCACAAAGTACAATTTTGACACTGGCCGTTCGTGTTAAAAGCGCGTTACGTACCATAGAGGCGGATTGTTCACCTGAGCCCGCCAAATTCAAATTTCAATCGGTTTTTCGATATGTGTAGCTCTACAACACATTTTAGATTCGTAGCAGTAGCAATTGCGACATTAACTCATACAACATCCACAACTGAGTACTAAAATCTTTGCTTAAAACATAACATAACAAAATCTGCCTAACACTGTGTAAACGGGCAAAATAGTCGATATTCACTACTTTTAGCTACAATAAGGATCATTTAGAAAATGTTTAATTCTCAGTAGTGAATATTGTATAGAAAACGTGTTCTAGATGCGAAAAACTAGTTGAAATTAAATTTGGCGGTAATCTGCAGTTACTAGGCATTATTCAGTAACTTATTCTGGCACCACCTATAGTGGCATTTGGACCACTTTTATACATTACGCATGTAGTTTGAACCAAAGAATTTGAAAATTATCCCTACGATTGTGTTTCTTTCAAACTGTATAGTCACCCAATTATTTCGTTAATCCTACTAACTATAAGTTAAAAAATTGTACCTGCAACACCATTTATATTCGTTAGATAAACATTTGTTATTATTAAGATAAATAAAACCCTCATCAGATTGTTGACTATTTATGCAATGTCCTGGACTAATCTACGTAAGACTTTCAAAGTTCGTTTCAGAATGGAACCCTAATTTAGCTTGTAAAATAAAACAAGTACAGAAATCACAAGTTAAAATGTTATCGCCCCAAAGTCCTGTTAAATCGTCACGTAAAATACCGATTTAGAATAATTAAGAATAATAATCTTCTATCTTTTAGTTGATGATTACTAATGACAAGACTTAAAAAAACTTAAATTGAAATTAAAGTGCCGTCCATTAGCGTGGACATCTTTAAAATACCCATAGACATGCGGTGACGATCAACCTGCTGACTACCCGGCTAGTGTATATTACGTGCTCCTCTTAAATTAGCTTTTCCGAATTCCGAAAGAAAACCACGCACGTACCTAAATATAAAAAAAATAAAAATAACATAAAACAGTGATACATAATATTGTGCGAAAGTAGGTATATTGTTCGGAAAATAATCTTGGATGCGAAATATTTTTACGATTATCTTACAACTGTCTTTGCACCGAGTTTTTTCGTAAAATTGGCGGCTGCGCAATATTCGCATAGGTACCTAAAGCTCGTACAACTCTGAGGGCCACTTGCACCAATTTCTTAAATATGTTTAAAGTATATTTAAACATATTTAAGAAGCTGGTGCAAGTTCAATTTTGTGTTTAAATACAATTTAAATACCTTGGTCGAAGTTGGTTCAAGTGGGCCTGAGAGGCAGTCATAGTGTAGTAGGAGACACAGGTACGATGTGCGCCAGCCAACCGAGAAGTCTCAATCTAAGTTTCAACGCTAAACAGTTTAGCGTTAGTGTGTAAACACGACGTATCTAATTAGGTATTTGTCTTAAATAGAAAAGTACATACAAATACATAAAAAACTTAGGCCCACTTGCACCAACTTCTTAAATGTGTTTAAACTGTATTTAATCAAAAAAATTCTATGAAAAATTGTGTTTAAATACAGTATAAACACATTTAAGAAGTTGGTGCAAGTGGCCCTTAGTGTAAGTACATACAAATTTAAGTCATGGAAATACATAAGTAATAACATTAGTTTTGGATTATAACTTACCTACCTATGATTATTATTTAGAATAACCCGACATGTGTTTGTGTGTGTACTAACCTAGTTAAGAGGTATTACTCAAATGTTAAAAAGGGTTTCAGTTTTCGTATATGCAGCACAAACCATTATTTAGCGCTAACTCTCATGGAAATGTACCTAATATCACATTTTTATAAAGATTGAAAGGAGCATAATTATAACCGTAAAACTGATCGGGTAATTCTGATTATGTAAATAGGTAAATAATATTGATAGGGCTAAACTAAAAGATAACAAAAAAATTGTTCCATGTTTCTGGGATGTTATTTAATCTTATGGTACCTACAGTTTGTTTTAGGTATTTGAGTAACTTGTAATACGCTGTTATAATAATGCTTTATATGAAGTAAAGTTTTTGTTAATTAGGTACTATTGTTTTCTTTACCTAATTGTGAAGATATTGCGTCTCAAACATTGAGGTCACACACATTGTAGTGGGTCAAGTCAAATAACCCAATTTCTATAAAGCAGTCGTAATTAGGGCATTAATTACAGATATAATTCTTAATTACACAGTTATAGTAAGTAATTGTATCTTAGGTTATCACAATTTACGTCGTTTCGCTAACGGTAGCCAAGTAAGTAGTACTGAATCCATAGGTACCTATTTACAAATGTATTTTGCATATTTACTCTCAAATTCCTTCGCGTTGGAAATAGATTTCAAAGAATGATGGACTCTACTTTCCGTATTAAACCAATAAAACGGTAGCTCGCCCAACGGCACTACTTCCGTTCTCCCTGTTAACTGAGCATGACGATGTTACGTCGTGTGATATCATTTTAAGTAGGTTTCTACAGTAACGTTACCAGGCCCGTATTTCCCCTTAGGCCCACAAGGCCCTGGCCTAGGGGCCCCGCCATCCTAGGGGCCCCGCCATCCTAGGGGCCCCGCCATCCTAGGGGCCCCGCCATCCTAGGGCCCCAGTTCCAGTAGCGGAACCTGCATCCAAGCTCAAAAGCCTGGATTGGCCTAAACTTGAAACTTCATCGAAAATATTCTTAAAAGTCTTCGCACGCATTCGAGCTATTTAAAAGTTAGTGGCCTTATTGTGGACACACTTTTCCAGGACGTTGTCTGCCAAATTATCAAACAAAACACGTACGAACGAAGCGGCTGCATCAAGATCTTTCAGCCTATCTTCGATGACAGATGAGATGCGAGGCGATACCCTTCTTCTTTTAAACGTGCTGCAGCTTTACCAGGCCACTCAGAAAGTTTTGCGACGAAAAGTTTTTATGTATAAGACACTAGCCACTTGTAATTATTTTGAAAACTTCGATTATTTAAAAGTAAAAATACCACTGTTCGATTTTCAAATTTCCCTCCGCATTTTTTTGAGAGCCAATTAAAATTTTCTTGTCTCATAAAAAAATGGATCTGCATCGAGAACATTTTCGTGCAATGATTTTTTATGATTCGATAATGAAGGACCTTCAAAAGCAACCATCTACCGCTGGTATAGCGAGTTTAAATGCGGTCGTCTTACTTTGGTGGATGAACAAAGGAGTGCTCGTCCTACGACGGCTGTCACCGAAGAAAGTGTTGGCAGTAAAAAAAAAATTCAAGAAAACAGACGAATTACGTACGTAGAGATTCGGCATACTCTGCTGATTGTTTCAGGAAGTGTTCACAAGATTTTGCACGAGCACCTTCGCGTAAGGAGGATAGTTTCCCGCTGGGTACCGCACAACCTCACCGAAGCTCAGAAGCAGGTCCGTGTGGCTTGGTGCCGTGATATGATACAAAAATTTGATGCAGGCTCGTCATGGCGCGTTTACGACATTGTGACAGGTGACGAATCCTGGATTTATCAATACGATCCAAAAACTAAGCGTCAGTCGACAGTTTGGCTGTTTCAAAATGAACCAAGGCCTACGAAAGTGAAGCGATCGAGGAGCGCAGGAAAAATGTTGATCGCTAGTTTCTTCACGTTGATGGGATACCTAATTTCAATTCCACTTCTAGACCAAAGCAGCATCAACGCCGAATGGTATAGCATAAAATGCCTGCCAGAAGTTTTTTCTGCAATGAGCAATAAGCGACCGAACACCGGGCTCCGCGGGGTCCTTCTTCACCACGGCAACGCGCCCGCGCACTCTGCGATCAGAACGAGGGACTTCCTGGACTCCACACCGGTCTGGGTCTTGGGACACCCTCCTTACAGTACTGATTTGGCTCCGTGTGACTTCTTTTTATTCCCTAAAATTAAAAATCAGCTCAAAGGGATAGTTTTCATCGCCGGAAGACGCGCTAGCAGCGTTTGAGAAGGCCGTGGAAGATATGTCTGCGGAGGACTGGTTTTTTTTTTAAATTATTTCAGACGCAGTCAACGTTGTATAGAGGCTGGTGGAGAGTTCTTTGTAAAGATTTAAAAATATTTATTTCATAGAAGTTAGTTTTTAGTTTCTCAAAACTTTCTGAGTGTCCCACGTATATGGACCAATTGACTCGGCTCTTCGCTTTTATGATCAATCAAATCTTCTATTTTTCCGTTTGCTTCCCATTAATTGTTTTCGAGAGCTCTTTACCATTGTTCCCACAACAGAGGATGATGTCGACGATGTTCTAGAGAGACTGAGTGTGCTTTTGATGTCTCCTCAACAGTTGGTGCTTGAGTGACTAAATTTGTTTGTCCACAACTGGGACAATCCATATTTGTTTGCAGCCAATTTTCTTACTTTTTTCTGGATGTATTAATGATTTGGTGAGATTTCTGCCACTTCTGTAATGCAGCTCGTGCGAACCTCTGACATAATTCTTTTAGAGTTACTCGATCTTCCAGACAAAGCACACATCTCGTTAAAACGGCTGAACATTTTCAACGATTTATGTTACTTACAGTCAAGACCTATCTATATATTATCTACTCTTCTCGTAAGCACAGTAATTCAGTTCTAGTTGTGTCTTTTCTTTTAACCACTGACTTCCGAAACAGTTTCGCACATAAAATTATCTTTTGTGTCTTTTTGAGGGTGGTTTTTTTCTGGTAAAAGTTATTTTTTATTTCAACATTTTGAGTGGCGAGTAGAATCTAACTACCTCCACGTGGTTCTATTCTATTTATATTTCGGGGACGCCGGCAGGCACCAGGCGGGCGATCAGTCCTCATGTAGGGATTATTTCGCCCAGTTCCCCATTTTGGTGGATCCCGTCATGGGTTACTGGCGCTCGGCGTCGCAAATCTTCCCGTAGCCTTGCAGAAGTCCACCAGTTGTCCGATGGAGAGTTCTGCTAGCTGTTCTTCATTTATCTCATCGGTTCCTAGTATTTCCCATCTAAGTAGCGCATACATAGTGCATTTTGCTAGTAGATGAAAGCTCGTTTCTTCTGCTTCCCCGCATGCTGGGCATATAGGGTCCTCCTTTATTTTCATGATCGCCAGGTGTCTGTTAAGTCCACAGTGTCCCGTTGCGATCCCTACTGCTATCTTTATGTTTTCTCTGCTCATCCTCAACCTACACGTGGTTGCAATTTACTCATTTGGTACGTGTTATTGTTATTTTAACATCAGGTCTTCACCAATTTTAAATGGAACTACTTCGGGAGTATACTTATTCACACAAAAAATAATTTTCTAAATCGGTTTATAAATGGCCGAATAATCGCGTAACACACAAAAAATAGAGACGAATTGAAAACCTCTTTTTTGAGGCCGGATGAAAATGGAATGATTTCGAGATGGGGGAGGGGGGCCCCAAATGCCAAGTGCCTAGGGGCCCTGCAGGGCTAGCATGGGCTGGGGATAAACATTTTATCCACCGGTTATCTCCACTGACAAGGGACAAAATTATTTTATCCACCTGCCAAAGCACGGCAACTGGGGGAAAGAGAATTATATCCCTTTTTGACATTAGACGTGGAAATTCATCCCCCGCCTATAGCATGGGGACTAGTGAAAGAGAAAAATTAAAATTATTTTGACATAACAAAGGGACAAATTTATCCTCTTCTTTAGGAGGTGGGTTTAAGTTTCTCTCCAAAGTAAACTTTGTAAAATAATATTTTTAAAATGTCTTGTGCTTACTGGAGCTTAGTGTTGTTGTCGGAAAGGGAGAAAAACGAGCGAAAACTGCACCGGCGTTCGATTCGCGATTCGAGCAATCCATTTGAATTACCCGACACAGAATTCCGTCGGCTATTTCGTATGCACAAGGATTGTGTCCATTATTTGAGCCAGGAACTAAACGAGGCTTTGAAACCATCAAACACAGCAGATGGACTACCAGTGCACATCAAAGTAAGAACCCGTAATCGTATCGTATATTTACCATAAGTAGGTAGCAGCTACTGCACCTTCATAGTTTCTACATTTATACTCACCTACTTACTTGTATTTTAGGTACTCACAACCATAAGAATACTGGTTTTCTTATAATGGCAACAATTTCGGGGATAAGCGTTTCCCCTGTTTTATCCACCGTGGATAGTTTATCCACCCATGTCGCCATGCTCGGAGGGTGGATAAAACTGAGAAAGGGAAATAGCATTTTGTCCTCTCCCCGTGGATAAAATGTCTCCGGCCATGCTAGCCCCGCTGGCCCCCTAAATACGGGCCTGAACGTTACACTTATTAATACACAACCGAACGAAAAGTAAGTATCAAGTATGTATTATTATGTAAATTCCGAGTAGTAGGTAAGTACCTACCCTACCTCATCATAAAAATGTAAAGCGATCTGTTTTTCGCTTCCGTTTGAAAATGAGAAAGGCCTCGTGATAAAACGGGACGAGTCAGAGCGAGAGGCATCGCTTTTTCTTTATGTTTTACCTACCCTGTCCCGTGAGCATGGGAGCGCCTCGGTTCGCAAAAACGTCCTGTTGCCACGTGGGGCGGCTTCGGCTTGATATAGCCGGTCGGGGATTGTGTGATACCTACTTCTTTTTTTCTATTTATATATTAAAAGAAACAATCATTTGTTGAAATGCCATGTGGCATGACTTACCCGGCCACTAGAGTGCCTAGCTGCTCCTATATCGTCAGTCAATATAATGATACCGAACACACACTTCTGCTACGCATATATGGGTACTCAGTGCCGGATTTCCGCCTAGGCCTCGGTCTAGTGGCCCAGCCAGCCTTTTGAAGGGGCCCCAAATGCCAAGTGCCTAGCGGCCCTGGACCTCTTAGTCCATGCCTGCGAGTACTTAAGTAGGTAGGTACTTACTTATTCTCATCTATTTATACCTACGAGTTACGACACCAGGTACATACTATGTACATAGGTAAGTATATTAATTTCCAGAACCTGCCAGAACCAGAACCGGCTAAGAGCACCTTATACCGACGATCATGCATGAGGAGGTTAATGAACGTAGATGAAGCGAAAGTAGTTTGCCAGAATCGTAAATCGTGACAATGGGAGATAGGCGTGAAAATATGTATGTAGAACCTATACCTACCGATCTCGCATCGGTACCAGAATAAATCGTAATTCAAACTGAATTTAATCAATTTTGTAATCATTCGGATTCGGATACCATTATTTATTTATTATATTTTTATGAGCTATTTATTAAGTAGGTCTTATATAATAATAACTGTATGTTCTTTTTCTACGGTGCACAGTGGAGCGAATGTATGGGAGAGGTTGGACATTCGCCTCATTTTTTTTTTCAAATTTAACGGTAACCGATTAATACACAATTTGATAAAATTTTATTTGGGTATTATGTTTGCATTCAATTGCAATTCAGTATCCGCCAGACTATAGGCTTTCCGTACACTCAAACGTCTGCTTTGAGGTCTGCTTACCATTCAAGTAAGTAAGACAAGCTTTCGAGTGACGGTTGACAAGCGGTTGACACTTGAAACGGAAACGGAAGTTGAAAAACAGAAATCTATACAACTGGAACGTTCCGACATTCGTGTTGTTATTTTAAAATGAGATAGATTTATACACTTCTTAATTAGTGCAACTGAAATAGCAAGTTTCAATTATTTTTAATAATTATTCTGACACTGACATCTGACATATCATATCATTTGTTCTTGTTCTAATAAACAATTTATGATGTTGTGTTGGTCGTAGCTGTTGCATTTTTTGTGAAGAATTGTTTATTTTATATAATATAATCAATTTATGTGAAGTGGTAACCTACAACAGAATATAGTGTTCCCATTTACGAAACAAAGACATGTCGTCCGGCCGCTCCAAGTCTTCAATTCTCGACAAGCCACTAAGCAAAGGCAAAGGGGAAGTTTCATTAGCATGCTATGCACTTTTATTCTCAGAAATCGTTCAGTATTGTCAGAATCGGTCACATTCTATTCACGAACTCCAAACCAAGTAAGTTTCAATCGAGTTTTGTCACATACGTTTACATAAAATAGTGATCCACCCCAGGCAGGGTAAAGTTTCCCTTTCATCCATTCCTCTCTTATTTGCAATTTATGCTTTTTCAGATTATCAGACATTGGCCATGATGTAGGAACCAGGCTTTTGGACTTATACTTTGTGAGAGAAAGAAATAGTAAAAGGGAGATAAAACTACTCAATATGCTCTTATTTGTGAAATCCACTTTGTGGAAGGTGAGATTATTTTTAATATTCTATGTAATAATTTCATCCTTTGTTGTTTTGATGATAGTGGATGGAAGATCAATACACTTAAATTAGTTAAGTAGTTTTGAGCCCCAAGATAGCAGCTATGCTTAGTTTGAGGCTCACCATAACTCGTGTTCTCTGTTTGTTACTTTTCTGGCAATAAACTATTTGTATTTGTAGTTAGCAATCATTCAACATCATACCTATTTAAATTGGATTACCCAAACTCACACAAAAGATGGAGTGAAACAAAGAATTTTTCACTTCCTGTAAGGTGAAACAAGGACCTTCTTGGGGATCCTCCTTGCAGAAAAATGAATTAATTATAATTTCTTGTCTATTGCTATCGCTTTATCACAATGTTGTAGGTCCTGTTTGGTAAAGAGGCTGACAAACTTGAACATGCCAATGATGATGAGAGAACTTACTATATCATTGAAAAGGATGCAGTTGTAAGTATAGTTTTATACCACTCAGGTGGAAAACAAGCTTACAGCCTGCTTGACACCAAAATGAAACTACTAAAGAATAACTTGCTAAAAATTCTCAAATGATAGATTACTTGACGTCAATTGTTTGACACTTTTATAAACAAAACAAAATATTACTGCATGAGTTAAAAGAATACTTAATAATTAAATGGTATTTACGATTCCAGATAAACAAATTCATTAGTGTACCAAAAGATAAGGGTTCTCTAAACTGTGCCACATTCAATGCTGGAATTATAGAGGCAGTCCTTACAAAAAGTGGATTTGTAAGTATATACTATTCTTGTTTAATTTTAATTGTAGGAAGTTCATCATCATCACCACCAGCCCATTTCCTCTCCCGCTACTCGGCTGTAGTCCTCCACACTGGCCTAGCGCCGGTTGGCATACACTGTTCAGAAAATCTCTCAGGCTGCATGCAGATTTCCTTGTGCTGTAGTGCTTCACCACTTATTTAATATTTGTTCTTATATATAGGTTTGTTTTGATTTTTATTCTGTGTGCCCTTTGGCAAAGACCTCCACCAACACTTTCCAATCTTTTCCCTCCTGCGCCAGTAGTCCAAGTTTATCCAGCTGTTTTAACAACATCATCTTCATTCACTGTATAAGTAATTATTAAATTATTAGTTACTAGACTTCCGCCCTGGCTTCGCACGGGTGGAGAAATGCCAAACTTTTTCAAAATATTTTATAGCCTCTTTTTATCTAGAATAACGTAGCATTCAAATGGTGAAAGAATTTTTGAAATCGGCCCTGTAGTTTTTGAGTTTATTCGTTACAAACATACATACAAACCTTTCCTCTTTATAATATTAGTATAGATGTAACAGGTAGGCTTTTGAGAACAAGAAAAAATCTAATAACTAATTATCATCTTTGTTCTAGCCAGCCAAGGTGACAGCCCATTGGCACAAAGGGACCACCTATATGGTCAAGTTTGATGACTCAGTCATTAGTCGGGACAAGTCACTGGATGATCGCTAAGTGCACTAGGCACCTACACCACTAATACATGCTCATAATAAATAAGCTATGCTTTGTTAAATAATATTGTTACATGATGCTATCGGCCATTTTGAATTATCAAAATAAACTATGTAAAGAAAGGATATCCCATGTCAAAATTTAAATAGTTCAATTATTCTTAACATGCAGATAGGGTTGCCAGGTCGCCAAACCTAATAGCCGGACAGACCAGCCAGTTTGGCCGGACATTTGGGTAGAAAGGCCGGACACCCTACATTATTGAGGATTAAGTGTAGGTGTGAGGGGGCGGGTTGCGGGCGGACTGCACGAGCGGCCAACAGTCGACTTGCCTGCGCTCTGCCATGCTCGGCGCTCGCTCGTTTGCGTAATGTTAAAAGCCGGACAAGCCGGACACCGTTTATTTTGGCCGGACACGCAATCAAAAAGCCTACCTATGTCCGGCTTTATCCGGATGCCTGGCGACGCTATATGCAAAGGTGAAATAAAAGGAATTTTAAAAATTCAATTATTTAGTCTACATAACTTTTTATTTCCTAGATGGTTCTTTAGTCTACTGCTAAGCTGTCCTTCAAGTTCTGGGTTTGACAAAACTGTTTGATCCGAGATCAGTTTTGTTTTTCTATGGAATGCTTAGTAGCTGCTCTGAGTTTGGATTTGTGTATGGTGTACATTAGCACACCTCTGCTTATTCCTACCCCTTTGGTACATAAGGTACGTGATATTACGCTATGTATTTAAGAATAGATGGCATGAAATGGCGAGTACACAAAAGAGAAGTATTATAATTTATTTCAATAACATTTATTTACTCTATATTAGCTAACATAGTTGGAATAAATTATTTGAAGACAAAACAATAGGTAAGTAGGTACCTACATTATCTTGTAATTCTCCGACACAAATACGTAAATGCAATTACTTATACGCAGGAACTCACGGGATCATTAGCCGAATAGACCTAGGTCATGCGCGATATTCTACAGTTTTATAAACTAAATTAAATTCAATAACATAAAATCCCCGTCAGAGAATTATCACTAGGCCAGAAAGTTAGGATAAGAAAATTTATTTCAACTTAAACCCTCGATCTTTATATTTTATCCGACCGCATCGTATCTCGCGTTCTACCTTGTTGCGGGTCAGCCACAATAAATATCCGAACGAAGTCATGGGCAGAACAATGGTTAAAAGTGCAAAGCGGATTGTGCCCACGTTGAATTGGAAGTACTCCAGTTGGGTCGCCTTCATCGATATGAAATGCTGAATCGCCTTGTCAAACTGAAACAAAAATACTTACCTCTGACTTAACCAGTAAACAATTAATTACCTACTTAAATATTAAAGGGAGTGTGTAAAAAAGAGCCTCCAAGAGTGATGATATAATTATGAATTACGATCGAATATGGAATACACTCGGTCCTGATGGAAATGTTAGAGGGAGGCCTTTTTTTATAAAAAAAGGTGTTTTTTATGAGATACGGTGGCAAAATGATAAGCGATTACCGCTACCCATGGACACCCGCAACACCAGAGGAATCGTAACTGCGTTGCCCGCCTTTTAAAAGGGTTTGGGCCTTTTTCCGCACTGATTTACCTACTCGTTTATCGTGGGTGCTTTTACAAAAGCAAATTCTCACACAAACGGACAATTGTCTTATAGAAGCTGATCTCTCGAAGCAGTGTACTTCTTTTGACTGATCTGATACGATAATGATGATGAAACATCGTGAAAGAAACAGCATGAATTTGGTACCAATCTGGTCTGGTGGACAGCCTTAACCTCTCACTGTGAGGAAACCCGTGTCTAGCAGTGGGACAGTAACTAAATGGATTGATGTTGATGAGGGTAGAACTCGACAGTAGAGTGCCACCGTATCTATTGCTCTAGCTTATCTAGGTTTATCATACATCCTATGGCCGTGACAAAGAAAGTCTTATAGTTTCTTTACATTTTATTTGTTTTTGCTAGATGGGCAGTCTCCCAGTCGGTCCATAAGATGCGCTTCTCGATAGATATAATCTTGTGAGTGTCTTTAAATCACGAGTGTCGTTCAATCATGGTCCTAAGGGTCCGTAGGTACCCAAAGGGTAAAACGGGACCCTATTACTAAAACTGGGCTGTCCGTCCGTCCGTCTGTCATCAGGCTGTATCTCATGAATTGTGATAGATAAAGACAGTTGAAATTTTCACAGATGATGTAGTTCTGTTGCCTAGTAGCTGTTTAGTATTTGTTTATAACAACAAATACTAAAAAACATAATTTAATAAATATATGGGACTCCCATACAACAAACGTAACTTTTTTCAATTTCATTTACCTACAGATAATGGTAGGTACGAACCATTCGTGCTCGAGTCCGACTCGCCCTTAGCCAGTTTTATTCTAGGTACCTAAGCATGCTCCATCGTAGATTGCAGTATCGATCGCTTAATATCAGGCGATCTTGAGGTCAAAGGCAAGGCCTAACAAGAATAAAAAAGCAAATAATTTTCCGCACTCGACTAACAGGCTACAGGTGCCCCCATCTTAGCTAATACATTAGGTACTTACCTACTGCAGTAGTTTTCTTCCATTACCTATTGTAATATTCCTGAAGGGTAAAGCAGCTAAGTATAAAAATACGATCATTGAGCTAAATATGCAGAGAAGTGACCACCAGGATTATAATGCGCCTAAAAATTACGCCATCCTTTTTTGCTCAATAGCTAGTAATTGGGTTAACTTTCAACAGGCGCTTTTGTATTTTTGTATTGAAATTATGAAATCGCTTTCGAAATGAAGTTAGGCGAATTAAATAGGTTTTCTATTTATTAAGTACCTATTGCTTTTAGCATTTTGTAGGCAAGGACAATTAAAATCCGCTATCTGGCGCACTAATGTGTCTTGTTTATGCACGCAATTGAATAAACGTTGCTTCATTCAAACTCTAAAATGCCTCTTTTCAACTACCTACAGTCGAGAATACCTACATAATTATATTATACCTATACGTTAATCGTTTTTCTCGTTTTTTTCCAAAACTACAAAGCGCACATTACATGCACATCAAAAAGCGTACATTGCCGGCTTTATCCGGACGCCTAGCTTCTCTAAGTGCATAAGAAAGCAATCCACAATCTAGTTATGTAAGCTGCAATTTAAGATAACTATGAGATTTACAATTACATACTACATAGCCAGCCTCCTTAGAATGTTGACATGGATCACTTCTTCGTTTCAAAAACTCTTTCCTGTACTTTGAGCGTCTTTCAATTTGATCCAAAATAATTTTGCACTCAAGATCAGAGAATCCATATTTATCCGACATGTTAAAATAGTCAATATTTTAAAAATCTATTGTTAGACCAAAAGTCAATTCAAAGCATATTCTTTGCTCAGACTCATTTTTAAAATAGACAGTGACATATATGTTATTCTTTTGATAAAATTGAATTGACAGTTTTTAGGCCAGCATCAATTTGAAAAATGTACTTAAAGGTAAGTACTAAAAAAAACCTTTTTTTTTGTTACTAGTAAAACAATACTACCAATGCTGTGATAAAATAACTCATAACGGAAGAATGAAAATGACAAATAATATGAAATAAGAGTATGTATGGAGCAGTTACTTGATTTTAATAATTTATTTCTACATTTACTTTTACGTTACACTGACACCAACAATTACGCGAATTTGAACATTCTTTCTCTGTAACGGAGTTCTCCTTTTCTGATTTTTTCTTCACGCGTAGTTCTGTCTTTCCAGAGAACGTATCCGTAGCTAAACATGGGTATTACGATAGCGCAGATTCCAAACAAACTCGTGCGTGTATTAGCAGTGAAGTGCTGCAACTGGGTCACTTTCATTGAGAGAAACTTTTGAATAGCTGGATCGAACTGAAAATGTTTAAAAACATTCATTAGGTATATACATAAATTAATCTCTATAATGTAATTAATATTTGTTTATACACGAGCGTCCAATAATAATATTTATTACGTAATTATCTAAATACTCACGACATAACCAGCTTCCGTGGCATGTTTGAATGGGTTAGTCTTCTGTTTCAGAAATTCCGTTCTGAGAGCTGCACGCCTCTCGGCTTGTTGCTTGATGAGGTTGAATTCCGCATCAGATACACCGTATGGGTTCGGCATTTTTAGCACCAAAATCCAGAATTTATGTTCAAGGAGTTTGGTTCATTGGTTGACTTCTCGTTGACTTTCATTTCACTTATAATAAATGCTGTCAAAGCTGTCATTCTGACTGACATTTTAAATCATTACATGACATTCAAATGTCTGTAAATTTTTGGGTTTTCAAAATATAATTCCAAATGTCCAAAGATATTTTAGTCACTTTACCGGTTTTTAAGCAGTAACAACACTAGTGAATAATGACCGAGCATAGAGTAACTCGACCGAGAATTGAATGAATATCCACCTTCCGGCAACCATCTTTTCGTATTCCCTTGTTGTCGTTGTCAGATCGGCGATTTTTAATAAAAGCCGCAACCATGGGTCGTATGCACGCACCTGGGTAATTTCATCTGTAATTTATAGTGTACAACATCGAACTAATGATTCAGCATAAATTTTTGATTATTGAAAGTTTTATGTCTGTAACATAACCTACAGTGTGAGTGGTCACCACATGGCTTTACAGACAAGTGTGAATTTTATGTTTTCAGTAAGGGTATCTCCCAATCGGCGCTGCCATACCGGCGCAGTGTCCCAACCTGGTTAAAATTGACTGCTGACGATGTAAAGGAACAGATTTTCAAACTCGCCAAGAAAGGCCTCACTCCCTCCCAAATCGGTAAGTCCCAATTCTTATCACTATGAAGATGAGACTATTTCCGTGTCTAAGTACAATTTTGTAAGAGAGTTCTAGGAACTTATAAAGTGCATTAGCGATAAATTATAAATTCACATCCGTGATGGATTCTAATGATAATTCTTGGTAGGTGTGCTTTCCTGTACTAACATAGCAAGCATGGAATCCACTTCCGTAATTTATTTGACAACCACATTACACACGTAACCATATCATATTAGAGATCTTGTCAATTGAGTTCATTAGTTTTATCAGGAAGAACCTGAACTGAAGGACTCATTCACATAGTGTAATCATCATTTCGTTATCCTAATGCACTTCCAAGTTTGTTGTTCGTCCAAGTTGCTCATGGCAAGAAATTGATAACAGGAATTGGCACCAGCTGTGTTCTGATGTTGAGCTTCATTATCCATAGCCTGACGTTCCCATCACAAGTTACACTGGTTATACAGTTATGAACTTGGCTGTATGGCTAGAAGTAATTGTGAATGATAAACTATAATTCTTAAAACATATCTATCTGAACTTTACCATTCTTATTATGTAAATCATGGATTCTAGATTAGTGTTTAATATCTGGTCTGTTCTACAAGACTGCTTAACCAACTGCTTAAAAAAAACATATAAATATGGATTCTTCTGACATAGTCTGATCTTAATATGTACTTCTATATTCTACAGACTGAAACAGAGTCACGATCCTCAGCAGTGATGGACCGACTGAGAAGAAGAAGAGAATATGTACCAATCTGGGAGTTGTTTTAGTGTTTCTATTAGGAGTAACACTAAAACAATCTCTGAATTCTGAATAGAAAGTTTGGTTAATATCATTTTTAGACAAGATGTTGTGACAATATACTACATAATCTGACTAAAATTCCTTTAATATATTTAAACAAACATGCACCAAGTACCTAGTCAGTTTTTCCCAATGTTTCTCTCCAATAATACAAACACATAATTTTAGTGCTGATAAGAAAATAACCTTATTCTTTTGATGTATTTCAGGTGTTATGCTTAGGGATTCCCATGGAGTTGCACAAGTCAGATTTGTCACTGGCAAAAAGATCCTTCGTATCATGAAGGCCATGGGTCTCGCTCCCGACCTACCGGAGGACCTGTACTACCTGATCAAGAAAGCCGTTGCCATGAGGAAGCATTTGGAACGCAACAGGAAGGACAAGGACAGCAAATTCAGGCTGATTCTCGTCGAGTCCAGAATTCACAGGCTAGCCCGCTACTACAAGACAAAGAGCGTGCTCCCCCCCAACTGGAAGTATGAGTCAAGCACTGCTTCAGCTCTGGTGGCTTAAGTTATAATAAATACTTATATAAATTTCCAATTTTCTTTTATTTGAATTTTACTGCATTCTAATCAGGAACTTATAACGTTATCCATAACAGAATTCGTAACGATATAATAACGCTATTATAGTATCAGCCAACATATCGTTGGTAATATTACCTCAGCCAACATCGTTTTCAATATTTTGCATAACGCTATACGGGTAACAGAACGAAACAAACATCAACGGCCTGCAAAGTAATGAAGAAACATCATAACACTTATCTGCAACAATTGTTTCTGGAGATTGGTTGTAAAAAATAGATAAAGCAGATATTTTAATCTCTTCACGTAATGCTACAGGATATCGGTAGGTGATAAGGCTTAGATTGACTAAAATATATTAGAATCAGGGACTAAAATAGCGGTATAATTTAGTAACGTTATCTGCCCAAGGTCGAGATAACGTTATTTTGCAGAATAACGTTATCAAAAACGATATTTTGCGAACCATTGTTTAAACATAACGTTATAATTTCGTTCCGTTACCTTTGTCAATATATCGTTACTAAAATATTGTTATGAAGTTAAGTCTTAATACTTTCATCAAGATTAAAGTAATATTTCACTAATTATTGCAAAATAGTTGAAGGCTAGTATTTCAAAAATGCCCTGATATCTGTTCCATTGTCTATTTTAGCATAAAGGGTAGAGGGTAAAGTAAGGGGTTTACTTTGATTTTTGGGACTGCATCTCAAAAAGTGATAGGTACCATTTATAATTTTTTCTCACAATTGTACAATCTTGATACTTAATAACTAGCTCATACAAGAAGTTTAGTCATGGTTGATAAGCAATTTTTTTCACACCTATCTCCCATTGGGATCGTGCTCATTAATCTGGGGTATACAGACTTGCATTCAGACAAATTAAAAATATAACATGGAAGTAAATAATAAAGATACTTAGTTTATATTTACACTTTAGAAACTTCACAAAAAACAGTGTTTTTATCACAATAAAACTTAAAAATAAATTAAAATACTACCTAGTTATTTTAGTTTTTGAAGTACATAAACCATTTTCTTACAAAATTAATGCAGTATGTCTACAACTTAGTTCTGCTACTTGTGGGCTGAGAACCAGCAATAACATTATGACATGATATTTACAATGATATAATGCAGTCATTATCAGTTCTATAAATCTAAATAAACATCTTTGTGTTTGTAAAAAATATCTATACAATTTTCAAGTCATGATTTCAGAACTCAATATTTTTACTAAATTGACTAGTCTAAACATATGGATTCCAATTGCTCCCATCCTCTGGATGTAAGCTATTCGTGATCAATAACACTACATCAACTATCCACCATATTCCTAACCCTCCCAGTGTCAGAAGTTTTCCAACAGCTGTCCCTGTTTGTCCCAGGCAAAATCTGTCCATACCTAAAAACCCTAACAAAATACTGTAGATCAAAGTAGTTGTAAAGTAATGCCCTGAGTACCGCACGCAAGGAAATCCGTCTCTAAGAAAACTTCTTGTTCCATAACACTCGATACCATCCAATGCTTTGCACTGCACTTTAGTTTTTTCCACCTGATCGTATCTGACGCCTCCAAATTTCACGCAACCGTGCCCGATAGCTTCTCTGGCAGTGTGGTTCCCTTTATGGTCGATTGGTTCATCACAGTCCAGGAATTCCAGGGGTAAGAAGCTGCATTTCACCAGTGGTCCAAGTGGTCGATATGGTTCTTTCGAATATGGGTCGCTCTCTGATGAACTGGTTGGTATTACTATAAGCGCTATTGATATTATGCTTGCGGCACTTCTTGGCCACATTCTTGATTGTAAGTATGGAATAATTGGAAAATGTGTACTGGTACTGAAAAAAAATAGATTTTATTGACAAAATATTGTGACAAGACATTTGACATTTGACATATTGTCAAATGTCATGTGTGTGAGATAGTGAAGTGAATGATTGGAGTTTAGGCGGATAGGCGGGAAAATGAAAAGTGCACATTGTCGATTTTATATTATTTTTCAAAACTTGAATTTCTCCGAAGTTTAATGTGTTATTATGGTGGATAATTAACCATTAAGTGTTCGTGAACGTGTGAGAGTGTAGGCAAATGATATAAAATTGAAAATCGTGACTTTTTGGGTCCACTCCTAAACTCCATCGAAGCCTCAATTAAGTTTCTACCGTTTTATTGGGACAACTCAACAACTTATACTTGACACTGGCGAAAACAAAAAGTGGTTATGTATTTATCGATCATGAAAACATTTAAATGGTGTAGTTATTCAATATTACTTTACATAGGTCTGGACTACTAGACTTGTTTTTGTCTTTTTAGTTTTTTTTAAAGTGTGTTTATGCAGTCGGGTTTTTTAGTTATTTTAATTACGTAACTTGTTTCCGGATTTTTTGTGCAAAACTACGAAAAATCTGCAGACGGTTAATTTAAAACTAAGGTGTGTTATTTACTTGTGCAAGATTTCGCAAACGATTTAATCCTTGTAACGAATTGAGGTTTCCTAACCTCAATCTAAAACTACCTACGGACATTAACGAAGAAATTATTTATATGAATGAAAAAGTAGATGATTTCCTACAAGTCCCTTAACAATAAAGTAATGTAATGCTTTCGCTAATTGCTACCGAAAATTTGAGAATACGTGATACGGAATGCTCAAAACATATTTTTCAGCCCACGCATTAAAGCGCATAAAATCCGCCATTTTGTTTTTTTTTTAATTTCATGTACCCAGTGACACTCGTGCCATGAAGACAAATCTAATGAGGTATCATTTATGTAAATCGGTTGCACCGTTGAATAGTTACGAGCGGACATAGGAACGGACATACATACATACATACATACATACATACATACATACATACATACATACATACATACATACATGTCAAACACATAACCCTCCTCCTTCGGCAGTCGGGTAAAAAGTGAATGTCATTGTCAGCCGGCGGTGGTGATAGTTTTTTTTTTCTCCTAATCAGGAGATCTTGGCTAGCACTTGGGTGCATCCGCCAGCTTCAAGTATTGTGTGGTGATAGTTGCAAAGTTTATTTAAGTAGTACTTACCTCTAACGCAAAGTCTGCCTAACGCACGAGGGGATAATCATAATATTATTAATATTTAAGAAAACTAATTTGTCACAGTATTATTTAAAACTTTCTATAAGTGTGTTTTGTTTAATAATCAATCATCATAAGGCTGATCGTTTTGCTCCACCCGCCAAATTCAAATTACAGTTGTGAATATTGCATATCTAATGGCGCAATTACTACAGCTAGGAATCTAGAATGTGTTATATAAAAATAGAATGTTATAAAACCAATTGAAATTTGAATTTGGCGGGCTGATCGAAACGATCAGCCTTAACGTATTATTATTATTCCATTTATTCCTTTAAAATCATATAATTTACCTTTTTAAATATTTTTATAAAAAACAAGGGAAATTAAAAACATTTAAAAATATAAAAATAGTTGTCCACCGGCATGGGGAGCAGGGTCCAAGCTACCGGTGGTTAGGGCCCCAGAGACAGGAACCTCCTCACAATACGCGCCGTATCAAGGAGTACTGCCTTCTGAATCAGGCCCTTAACCCAGCCATCCAACTCGAGCCTCCTGAGGTGTTGGTCGAGGCTCTTGGCGATAAGTCCATTGACCGTGACGACTATCGGTACAATGATGGCCGAGTCCACATCCCACATGGCGACCACCTCGTGGGCTAAGTCGAGATATTTTAATTGTTTCTCTTTCTCAGCCTTCACGAGGTTCTCGTCATGCGGGACGGTGACATCGATAATCATTGTGCGGCGCGCTGATCGATCTATTACCACTATATCAGGCTTATTGGCAACAATAGTCCTGTCAGTGATAACAGATCGATCCCAGTACATCGTGACATGGTCATTCTCAAGAACTGGGTCGGGCGCATACCTGTAATACGGTACCTCAGAATCCACAAGGCCGTATTTTAAAGCAAGTTGCTGGTGGATAATCCTGGCCACTTGGTTATGCCTGTGCAAATACTCACCGTTAGCCAGACGAGAACACCCAGAAGTAATATGCCTGATAGACTCACCGGGACAATGGCATGCCCGACATATGTCGATCGTCCCGTCTTTCATGATATACTTCCGGTAGTTGTTCGTCAGCATAACTTCATCCATAATTGCACAGACCGCACCCTCGGTTTCCCCGAAGAGGTCACCAAAGCGTAGCCAGGCCACGGACGCTAAGAAATCTACGTCGGGCCCATGAAGGGCACGGAAAAAGCGTCCGTGAAGCTCCTTGCTCTGCCATACTTCCTTGCGGTCGTTGGTACTAAGCACCACAGGTTTGCGCCAGTTCTCTTTAGCCAGAGATAGCGGGGTGAGTCCCTTGTCCACTGCGACCACACCTCGGTGCATACCCACGTCAGCCTTGAGAAAATATTCTCTGAGACTGCACACCTCGCGGTTGTGGAGGGTCTTAGCATTTAAAAAACCTCGACCCCCGCACTTCCGCGGGATGTACAGCCTCATGACAGACGACCGTGGGTGATGCATCCGGTTTGCGGTCAACAGCGACCGGACTCTCCTATCCAAGGCGTCCAACTCCGTCTGGGTCCACTTGAGTATGCCAAAGGAGTACATCAGGACCGGCATGACCCAACCGTTAAAGGCGCGCACCTTGTTGCCGCCCGACAAAGAACTATTAAGTACCTTTTTCAGGCGGCCGAAGAAGCGCTCCTGCAACGCTTGTTTCATGTCAGCCCCGTTAATGCCTAACCCCTCTGACATTCCCAGGTATTTGTAGGTATCAGTTGCGGAGAGTGATCTCAAGTTTATAGAATCTGAGAGTTGTAGTTCCTCAGATTCCACAATCCCGCCCCGCCTTACATGCATGACCGCACATTTATCTACACCAAACTCCATCCTAATGGAATTACTAAAAGTTTCAGTTGCCTTTAGTAACTCCATCAGTCGCAATTTGGTGGAGGCAAACAGTTTTAAATCATCCATGTAAAGCAGGTGGGATATTACCTGACCCCCTCTCCGCAACGTATAGCCCAGCCCTGTACCCTCCAGCAGGGTGCTGAGGGGGTTCAGGGCTAAACAAAACCACAGTGGACTCAGACTGTCGCCCTGGAATATTCCCCGCTTAATCTCAATGGGTTCGTCGTTCCCTTGAATTTGCCTACATCCTGGATAGCAAAGAACAGTTCTCCACTGCCCCATACATGACATCAGGAAGGTGCGTAAAGTTGTATCTATTTTATACAACTCCAGCACCCTCATGAGCCATGTATGCGGCACCGAGTCGTAGGCCTTCTTATAATCTATCCAACATGTTGACAGATCCTTTCGGGATCGACGGACCTGTTGGCTTATGGCCATGTCGATGAGGAGAAGCTCCTTGGTGCCGCGGGACCCATTCCTACATCCATTTTGAGAGGCTGACATAATAGAATTTTTTTCTATGTGATAATAAATTTTTGCTCTCAAAATGGACGTAAGAAGTTTATAGACCGTCGGTAAACATGTGATCGGTCTATAATTTTTGGGTTCCGCGGCATCACCTGATTTATGGAGCAGGTGGGTGATTCCCGTTGTAAGGAACTGTGGTAGCGATCCAGACTCTAAGGCCGACTGGAATTGCGATGCCAAGCGTGCGTGTGAGCTTTGTAGCCATTTAAGCCAGAAATTGTGCAGTCCATCCGGCCCCGGTGATTTCCAGTTCGGTACCGAACGGGCTGCACTGGCTACATCTGAGGCAGTGATTACTAACTGCCTCCATCTCCGGTATGGCTCCACACACGCGCTCAACATCGCGCGTCCATTCAGCCTCAGTGTGGCAGACGGGCACCGACCAGATGTTGCATCAGAATGTAGTAGTGGCATCATCATCTGGGCGGCTTCCATCAACCACAGTTTGGTCAGGTCGCTCCCAAGCTCTATACACCCACCTTTGATCGCTCTGGAACATGCGATTCTGGGTATACCGCTCAACCCGTCGCCTATACCTTCGTATACGGCTCGCCCATGCACAGACCTTCTGCTTCAGGAAGTCAATGCGCTCCGCGACACGGGGCATATATTCTTGAGGCCTGATTCCAGTCCCCGAGAATGCCCGCCTCACAAAGCGCATCACTCTAGGTCGAGTATTGCCCTCCCTAAAGCAGTATAGTTTGCCGATGAGCACCCTGGTCCCCTCGATACGCTGCTCGATCCTGCGCTGCCAGGCCGGTACGGCGGATTTTTGTCATGTAGAATTGTCACATTTTGGAAATGTGACATTAGCTACACGACACGCCGCAACAGCCGCGCAGTACATTATCGAGTGAGTATCGAAGAGATCTTCGCTGCTTTCAAAGTAACTACCAAGCAGCGAGTCCAGGGCACACACCAACGCCCTATTCCTTCTGTGCATAGGCAAGCGAGGTAGACGAGGCCTAAGTTCGGGGGGAGCAGTTCTAAAGTCCCGAATCGCATCCTCCAGTGCGCTCCTCAATCGGTCGTTGCACTGGCTACTTACCGTAACAACCCCATCGTCTCCCTCCCTATCGTTGACATTTGACCGCGGTTGTATAATATCGCGTGCTAGCGGATGTACCGCGGTCTGTGCAGGGACAGGGATAGGGACGGTACGGTTGTTTAGTACCTCTGAGCGTAGCCTATCAAGTGCGGCGTCGTCCAATCTGTGATTCCGTTGGATAACCCGCACCTGATCCGACAGTCGTTGGGCCGAGACGCTGATGGCTGGTTCAAGTTCCTGGAACAGAGACAGCATCCTATCGCGGTACGCAGTGAGGTTAGTTCCCCCCTCTGTAGCCCTGTAATATGCGCGCATGACGTTCTCATTAATTTTTAGAGTCCATTTCATGCGCTGCACACAACCACCGGCAGCGGGGACCCGGCTAGGGGCCGGTTGGCCCCTGGATCCCATGCCGTTCGGTGGCCGGCCTCTTCCCGGCCGACGTACAGGTGGTGGCGACGTCGGTGGGGAGAAATACTCGTCGCTTGAGCTCGACGCGGCTGCAGCTGCCGGTGTCACTGGTGGTCCGAGTTCCGGCGGCGGCGAGGCGGAGCTGAGCGACGAGTCCGGGGGTGGTGGGCGTGCGATTTGTCTACTTTTGGCTCTCGTCAACATTTTTTTTTATAATATTTTTCAGTTATGTTGTGGCATTCTGACAGTGAAATGTCACTGTTATATTTTATTAGTTTTTCCTCTTTTTCTTCATGGTTTCTGTTATTTAGGTTTCTGATATTAATTCGGTAGGTTAGTTATTGAAAAGAAAAAGGTATAATATATGGATAAAATTGATTTTGTACGGTAAATTAAAATAAATATTTGGAGAGATTTTTTTTGTTGTTGACGTTTCGAGTGTTGCCAGTGTTGTGTTGTTATTATTATTATTTTTAGGTAAGCGATATTTGTAAATGTTCGCCATTCGCCATCGCCATTATTTCGTTCAGAAAAAGTAAGAATTGTTACAAAGATTTAATTTTATATTTTATTTCAGATCTTCATTTTATTGGGGCCTTTATTTAAATTGAGCTACTTAACCGACGCATCTAATCAAATAAAAGATAATATTTATAAACGAAATAAAAAAAATATTTTCGCACTGTTTTCTTAATGTCAAACTGACACTATCATTACCTACATTTTTGTCTGGCTCCGTAATGATTTTCTAAACAAAATAAAATAAAAAGTTAAAAGTGTAACTTGAACATGGAGGTGTTTAACAAGTTTTATTCTTCAGTCAGTAACACAGTGTCTCAGTTATCTGGAGTATTACCTGGGAATCCTGTGACGAGAGAGTTTGAGGCGACTCAGTTCGTTGCAAGCGCTGGCCCAGGTATACATAATTCTATACTATTGTTGACTTTATCTCTATGTTGTATTGACTCGGGTACGCTCTACCTATTGTGTGCCTTATTTGTTCTGATATTGGACTTAACTTACTCTAGTGTGCAGGACATACTGTAAGTGGCCTCCTCATATCTGCTTTACATTTTTTGTGTTATGAATGCCCAACTAGGCTCAGGCCCAAGACAGCCATAAATTACATTACATTTCTATGCTAAAAAAAAATTATAAATCAGCATAAAATGGTTGCTAATTCTAAACAGAATAAGGTGGAGGAGTAATCTAAAGCAATTCTTTTGTACTATCCAATTTGAGCACTTTTAGATGTATTTTTTTTTTCATTTGTAAAGCAGGAATTATGAATAAAAACATTGCTTCTTGATTCACCTGAAACGGGCAAAGTTAGACAATCAAATCTCATTGCAGAAGTTTTCAAAATTTTTTAAACATTGTCTTAGGGGATAAGAACTTAGTATACTTTAGTGTATGGGTTAAAACATCATGGTTTTAAAATATTCAAACAATTTATACAGGTGGTAGGCAAAACTTTGTGACAAAGTTGTCCTATATAACAAATGTACTCCTTTCATACACCAGAAAGTGGATATTGATAAATTATTATGAAGATATTTTTCTGCTGCCTCATTAGCCTAGTAGTCCCAAGTGCGACTGCTACGCTAGAGGTCCTGGGTTCGATTCCCAGGTCAGGCAAAGTGTTATTGGGTTTTTCTATGAAATTCTCAGTAGTAGCTCGGAGTTTGGAAATTGTGCCTGGTTAATGGCAATAGGCTCGCCCCATGGTACTTAAACATACTGGTGAACGGTGGGTGTACCTTAGTACACCTCTGCCTAACCCTTCGGGGAATACAGGCGTGATGGTATATATGACGATATTTTTTATAGGTTTGCTATGGAAAATTTACAAAGGCTACAAGAAATCAACCAAGCAAGAGGCTTCAATATTCGTTTTAGAAAAGAAAAGTTTAGAAAGATGGACAAAAGCAGACAGGGATATTATGTTGGAGACCCTGAGGCGTGGCATCACACAGTTGACGAAGTTGCGGCATCCACAGATCCTCACCGTACAACACAGTCTCGAAGAGAGCCGAGAGAGCCTCGCTTTTGCCACAGAGCCTGTCTTCGCTAGCCTAGCCAACATTTTAGGCAATACAGAAAACATGCCACAACCAATACCTAACCATTTAGTAAACTATAAGTTGTATGAGCTCGAAATTAAGTATGGTCTGATGCAAATTGCTGAAGGATTAACATTCTTACACAATGATGTTAAGCTTCTTCATCATAATGTTTGTCCAGACTCTATTATAGTGAACCAGCAAGGTGCCTGGAAGATTTTCGGCTTTGATTTCTGCATCGCAAACCAGAGTGCATCAGGATCTGCTCCATTCTGGCCATTCACAGAATACTGTCCGGCAATGCATCCTTTGACTCAACCTTCGCTAGATTACTTGGCACCAGAGTATGTTCTTTCGGCTACTCACTCTCCTGCTAGTGACTTGTACTCATTAGGAATGGTGATATATGCTTTACACAGTACTGGGCATCAGACATTAGGAAATGTAGGCACAGACTACACTAAGTTCAAGAGATTTGTTAATGAGATCAGACATCTGCCGCCATCGAGGTTGTCTTGTGTGACTGATGGATTGAGGGAGTATGTGAAGCTACTGCTGAATGCTACGCCGGAGTTGAGACCAGACCCCCATCAGTTTTTGAAGGTGAGTTCTTGAAACTTCAAAAGTTTTCTGATAAATGATTAATCAATATTTAAAAATAATATTTCCTTTCACAGATACAATATTTCGAAGACGTAGGCGTTAAAACACTCAACTACTTAGACTCGTTATTCCAATGGGACAACCTCCAGAAGTCTCAGTTTTACAAAGGCTTACCGCAAATTATACAAAAGATGCCCCATCGTATCTGCATCTACCGCATTCTGCCGTGCCTCACGAAAGAATTCATCAACCCGCCAATGGTCCCCTTCGTTCTACCAAACGTATTACTCATTGCCGAAAACTGTTCGAAGGATGAATACATAAAATACGTACTTCCGGTTCTAAAACCCGTCATGTTGATCCAAGATCCGATACAGATCTTGCTGATATTTATGCAGAAAATGGAATTGTTATTGAAATTGACGCCTGGGGATGAAGTAAAGTCGGATATCTTACCAATGCTGTACAGGGCTTTGGAATCTGATGCTCAGCAAATTCAGGAGTTATGTTTATCGGTTCTTCCGACGTTCGCCTCTTTGATCGATTACCCTGCAATGAAAAACGCTCTCCTTCCCCGTATTAAGAAGCTGTGTATGAGCACGAATTACATATCAGTTAGGGTGAACTGTTTGCTGTGTTTGGGCAAACTGTTGGAGCATTTGGACAAATGGTTGGTGCTTGATGAGATCATACCGTTCCTGCCGCAGATACCGTCGAGGGAGCCGGCTGTTCTGATGGGAATTCTTGGTACGTAAGGGAACTTCATATATTACTTATATTGGTACAAATTGCGAAATATAGAGGGGTAAAGAAAAATATTTGTTTGATGTTTAAGTTGCCTATTTTAGATTTAAGTTGGGTTATCAGTAGTCGGATGAGCAGTAATGGAAGACTACCTCCTAATCTTCTAGTTTGACTATGCAAGTATTTTTTTGAATGCTAAATAACATTGTCTAGTCTAGACACATTTCTAGACTTATTAGCATTTTATTAAGTCGTAAGCACTCGTCAAATTTTTAAATATTGCGCATGAAAGTGAATTAGCTTTAACGTTTAAATAATTTATTTTAGTCACAGATAGTGAAGAGTACAGTATCTAAATAAAAAACTTACCTTGTTCAGAAAGCGAAACGAGAATTACCATACCAAGGTCACACGTTTCAGTAGCTCTTAGATATTGTTATACCAATAAGATTACGATAATATTATGACCAAACTGAAAGAGATTGGTACGTAATTGTATTTCGCGAGAATAGAATTTTATTGCCATTGTCATTAGGGTTATTTCATTACCTTCCAATTAGGTACCTTTAGACGTGGGCCGTTGATGCTCCCATTTGTAATGGCGCTCCTTTTTGGGTTTTTGTCAGATTAATAACTCTTTAACCAATTTACTGTCCGACTGGAGAACTGGGCTGGGCTTCCCAGGTCTCCACGCAATATAAAGAACGCTTAGGCTGTCGTCGACCACAGCTGACTAGCTTAATGTGGCCAATGTGGGTCGTCAGACTTCACACACAGTGTCAAGAAAATCTCTCGAGCGTGCAGTTTACCTCACGATGTTTTCCTTCATGACAGTGAAAGTTGGGTGTGGGAGAGGAAACACGAAAGAAGAAATAAATATCATAGAGACGAGAGCTTTGAGAAGTAGGTATGTGTGGGTTAGGCTTTGAAAATCAAGTTCAAGTTCAAGTTCAAATGTTTTTATTTCAAATAAGCTTTTACAAGCGTTTATGAAACGTTGTGATTCTAGTTGCACGGTTCCAAAAGGTCGATCCTATGGAGAAGAATCCGGCAAGAAACTCCATGGACACTCTTTTAAAATAAATGAATTACAAACTTCACTGGTACAATATTGCGATAACAAGATGTGAGGACGTTGAAGGATGTCCAAGTTTGACCGAGGTCGACTATATTAAACGAAGATTCACGTTATATGAGAATCCGATGTCATTTCTAAATAAAAAACTATGTGGTATAAACGCACACCATCAAAGCGACAAATAAAACTAGGTGTCTACTTGGACAAGCCACAACGTAAATAGTGGGGAAAAGCGTGATAAGGGAGCTGTGTGGTCTGAATCTATATTTTTTATGACGACACGTATGGCGTAGTGGCAGAGCGATTGGCTTCTGCAACACGTGTTGTGGGGTTCGATCCCCACACGAAGAAAATATTTGTATGATCTACATACAAGAGAAAATACTAGTGTGGGGCAATTTTAAAAAACCATAATATATCCCTGGTAAACATACACGTAACCGCTGAAGTACGTGATAATCGATTGTTAATACACAAACTATTATACAATTCATAAGTGTGTGACGCATTCGAACTTGAGACATTCAACTTGGCAGGTAATCACACAAGGCTATTAGTGAAAGCCACTTTATAATTTTTTCCAGGAATATACAAGCTAGCTCTAAGCCACTCAAAGCTTGGAATCACGAAGGAGGTGATGGCTACGAAGGTACTACCATTCCTCATCCCGCTGTGCGTTGAGAACGGGCTGACCCTCAACCAGTTTAATGCGCTCATCACCCTGGTCAAGCAGATGATATCGAAGGTGGAGACGGAGCACAGAGCCAAGTTGGAACAGCTGAATTCTATCAATAATGAGTCCAAGTGTGTAGATTTTTATGTCATTACAGTTGTTCATTCATTTTGCATCTAAAATGAGTTTGTAAGACTAATAGTAGCGTATGACCGTATCTTGTGTGAGGCCGAGGCACCAAAGCCTCAGTGCACTTCAACCCAATGGGATCTTTTGTGCTTTGACCTTTTCGAAGGTCCAATCTAAAAAAACGCAGACAGACAGTCAAACAGCATACGGAGTCGCATTTATAATATTACTTTGGTGGAGTTGTGGAAACGAACCCGCTATCTATATAAATATCAGATTGGATATTTTTTTATAATACTGTCTCATTCATATCTTTGCTGATCTGAAAAGAACTTGAGAGCTTGAAGTGTTACAACTATCAAATTAAAAATCACTATTATTGTATTCAAATAGAGTAGAAAATACAATACACGTAATTATCTGGTCTAGTAGATCAGCTTATGTTTGTGTACTATTGGGCTTTTCGGTTTTCGTTCAACTCTATCTCAATTAGTTAAGGGCGATATTTAATTATCAAGAGCTCCGGCAGTTCGCCTACAGCCGCTAAAGTTGCGTCACTACTTCCCTAGTAGACACTTCTTCATGATTTCTTCAAGACATTGTTTATTAATATTAAAATGAGCTAAGCTAACTGAAGAAATGTCATTTTGAGTCCCACAGTCCCAAACACATTACCTATAAATGAGATTACTTACGAAATATAGTTTTTTGGTCGGCTCTTCCCGACTGTGGCTGGGTGGGCACATTTTCATTTGTTATTTATAACCGACCGTAGCGCTCAGAAGGTTATTAAAAAAAATTGGAAAACGTATGTGGGGATAAATTCAATCAGATGATTAAAAAAATAGTCGGTAGTTTTATTTCTTAATGTAGAAACTGACACGCGAAAGTTTCAGATTCCATAAGGATGTTCGAACGACTACTAAGCATAACGACACGTACTCTTCGAAGCACGGACTATTTCAAACATATTAAAACTATATTTTCTTCAGGATAATGGAGCATGCACTGTCCCCGTCCGCGGAGACTCTGGTCTCCGCCCCGCAGCCGCAGTCGGACCTGGATCAGATGTTCACAGGCCTAGGCATAGACCCATTCTCGTACAGCCAGACCAACGTGAAGGAGCCCACGACGTCGCTGCCCACTGTCAACAGCAACGGCGGCCATCTTACCATGGAAGACAAACAGAGGTATAGGAGGAGGAGGTTGCGTACTGTTGAATATTTAGTAGATTATTGTGACAATTCATCATCATCTTAGCCTTTGATGTGGTCCAGTGTAACCAGATATGGATATTGATACCCAAAGGGTTTTTTTTATACTTACCACTAAGGTAGCAGGCCCGCCTGATGGAAAGCGGTTACCGTAGCCTATGGACGCTTGCAACTCCAGGGGTAACACTGCGTTGCCGACCCTAAAAAATATTTTCACAATATTTTTCCTTTTTGAGAGGGTGGGGTAAAAATTAAGGAGGAATAGTTGGGCATGGACTGACCAGTCTATGTTATTTTCTTATTCTCTCTTATTACTCTCTACTATAAGAAAAATAATGAAATAAATTGCTATAAAATTTGCTGTTGCGATTTTCAAACGAACAATTTCTTCTATTTCAGGATAGCACATCAGCAGGAATCCGTTCGGAAATTCTCCCATCAACCGCCCCCTACTGCGATCCCCGCCCCTCGGAAGTCTACCCACAAACCGGTGGATCTGACCACCTCGCTGCTACAGTCGAACCTAAACCAGCTAACTAAACCCATTCCACTCTCAGCGTCAAACCCGATCACCACAAACTCGAACAACCTAACTATTGGTAACTCACACTACAGTTCTCCAGGCATGGTACCCAACAACCCGAACTACGGGTACCAGAACCAATTCGCTGGTTTCGAAAACCAGGCAGGACTCCCCTCGAGTAACTGGGCCACCCCCTCGGCTGGCAATTTCAACAATAAATGGGCGAACAACCAAAACCAGAGCAAAACGAAACAGGACTGGTCGGCATTTGAATCTCTTTTACCAACTGCAAATAACAATGATACTTCAAATAATAACGCTAAGAAGTTGACGGACAATGAAATGATGGATTTGTTGAGCTAAATTGCGTAATTAATTAGTAGTACTTTTTTTAATTCGGGTCGGCCAGACAAAAATGTTCGACAACAAAATTCTGTGGATGCTTTTTTGTCGGAAGGCGATCAAGTGACTCGATCGTGATCGCCCGATTATCTTTAGAAAAAAAATCGCAAAAATTTAAATTACTAGTTTAACAATTTACTCAATAATTACAAATGCTTTTATTGTTTAAATCAATTGATTTGAATAAAATTACAGAATCATTCCTATAAATGTATAAAAAATAAAATTTATTTATATAATTTAGGTGTACAAAAAATGAGGGTACGCGTAATTTAATTATAACGACATTGTCCGTTATTACACATCTTATTTATTCGAATTATTAATTACAATAAAAATAGAATAGAATAATTATTATTTTTCAAATAATTTAAAGTGGTCCTTTGGTGCAATAATTCTAATATTTCATGATTTGCTTTCTACAATAATTAACGCATAGACGAATTGACATAGACAAAGATTCCATACCTTTGCATAATTTATCCACAATTCTACATTTTTAGTACCCTGTCAATCCATTTTTTTAAACTGTCACACTCTTTATTAAAAAAAAACTAAGTTAATCTATGCATTGACGATTGTAAAAAGTAATGTTTTCTATGTCGTAACTAAACATACCAGAAACACAGAGGCGTGCAATGGCTTAGGCGTAGTCAGATTTTGAGTTGTGTGGGTAGGTTTTTGAAAAACAGTTGCTCTTGAGGGTAGTTAGAATGTATTATTCTAATCTATCAAAATTAGAGTTGTCCTCTGACTACGCCCACACACCTACTGTATTTCTTATTTGTATATTATAATTTCACTTCTTGCTATACAACTTTTGGTCTATGGTTCCGCGTTTTTTCAAATAAAAACTTGTCTTCATTGGTTCACAGTTGACTATTGCACGAGTAGATTTGCACAACGGCTCACTTAATATTGTTACGAAACCTTATTTTTTCTGTTCATTGTTTAAAATTAAAAGAGATAATAAAGTGTTATTATCATTATATTTTAGCTCTTGTTGTATTTTGTGAGTCTTTGCGCAAGTGGTTTTGGAACTGCGAACATACATTCCTCGAAGTGCATTAAACAATCAATCTTATGGTGTTTCCTTAAGGGTATAAATTGCTATTTCACATGATATTAAAATATGTACAAGGCGCATTTGGTAGAAAATTAATGTACCATAGACAAATGGATAGCATGAGTTTCTACCATAGATGTTATACATTTTATTTACAGACTGCGACAGACGTGATCTCTTAAAAATAAACAACTTTCTAAATAGTAATTGTTTTTAATTCCTATCATTTTGGTACCTTTTTATAATGCACGTACCTACTGATTAGTTTTTAAAACATATTTTATTGGCAAACTATGTTATTTACATTTTAATTACACATTTAAGATACACAATATTATTTGTTTCTTGTTTCACTTGTTTGTAATATGCTTGTCTCACGTTTATATGGTATTATTACGCTCCTAGTTTGAGATGGTCAAACAAGTTACGCACTTCCCATATCATTGCGAATGTGTACAAATACACTCAGGAGAGTAAATCAATAAACAGTAACTCTAATATTAATTCCGTGATTTTGTATAATAGATATCATATAACATTCCACTTTTGAGCTGTTCAAAATATTATTCTGATTGGTATTCTACTCAATAAAAAACAACACCAAACTCTATGTAGATGAGAACTATCTGTATTATTGTTTATATTTTGAGCGAAATTATTTAGGAGATAAATTATATTTTGAACACTTTGTAGGTGAACCATAATTATCTTTTCCATCAGCGTTCAATCTTGTTTCTATTGGATATAAAATAGTTGAGTCGAACTTAGTAGTATTCCGAGACTAAAAATGGCCATTGTTTTTCCAGGTTTTGCTGTAGAATGAACTTAATTGTTACTGTTACCTATTCCTTTTGTTCCCTGATTCGGAAGGGAAATATCTATCTCGTCACAAATCACCTGTCAATCCCCAATATTGACATTAATTGTCCATCTTTTTGTGATGCTTTTTGCATTTTCTATGCTAAGATTATAAAGTTATTTTTGTGAAGAAAAAATTCTAATGCGGGCAGGATTCGAACCTGCGTCTTCTGGTACCTTTAAGACGTTAAACAGAATGTGTAGCCAGATTTCGACCTGGGTGGGACTCGCGGTGGCTTAGTGACAGATGACGTCGATTTTTTCCTTCACAAAAACAACTTAATAATTGTCCATATATTTGTCCTTACAATAACCTATAAATAGATCCGTAATTTTATTCGTATCTACCGTCTTCTTCTAAATGACAAAGCGAAGAATAAGCAAGCGGTTACAGTCTGCAACACACTTGCAGTCAGGAAACACGTCCTGTAGTCGTAATTGTAGACCAACGACCAGGTCATGATGCAGACAGCGACTATAGTGTTGGACGCAGTCATGGTGGCGGTGGTGTCGAACTCGTTTAAGGTGCTGTTGTAGAGGGGCTGCTGCAGAATGCTGGAGGCTGCTGTCGCGAAGCTGGCCAGCATGCACCATACCACCAGCAGGCTTTTGTTGTTGGATAGAGTGATGCCTGGAAGTAAAAGTGCTATTTTAGGTCCTGTCAGGAGTTCGTGGCTTGTGGAATAATAAACGTCTCTTGCTGCCGTCAGCCTGGATCGATTATTCGGATTCGGATCAATTTATCTTTGTAACAATAACATATATTATGGACAGGTTTTCCTTTACAAATATTCAGCTGCATTTGTAGTCATCTTCGATATAAACAGACAGAACCGCTGAAAAATCGAGAGACTGATCAGAAACAGCTTCTCTTCTCTTTCTCTTTTTGGCAAAATAGTACCGTTTTTGTAGACTTTCTTATTCATGGTTATAAGGGACTCTTGAGCTGACTCTAATCTTCAAACGAGCTTACCGTAAAAGCCGATGGCTCCAGCGACGCAGAAGGCGGCGCACAGTCTTGCTTTCTCATTGATGGACTTTGGCAGCACCACACATAGCATTATGAAGCACAGGGCTGAGCCATGAGCCACCGCTACCAATGATGACACCTGAAAGGGACATGGATGACGTTTGAAAAGCTGTTTGGGACAAGGTTGCCAGCTTATCTAGGATTTTCAAGGACCATTTACAAGAAAATCGCTGAAATATGAAGCTCTCCGCGTCTCCGCTGTTTTTAATATTACCAATATTAAACTAATGCTTCTTATGTTTAGTTAACATCGTGTACTTTCAAAGTATATCTATCTATCTGTATATAATTACTTATTTTATACAGACTTAAAGTGATATCCATTGTTTTATGCCATGATTCAAGCACTTAGTAAAGATTAACGCCACAATCATTGAGAAAGTCTATGAAAATTGAGCCGCTTCATTCCTTTTGACGATTATGTAAATTTAGTTAAAAAGTGGACAATATAAAGTCAAAGATATTCACTCACCGACCAAATATTCATCGACCGATTCTGCTCCCAAATCAAAGGTGGGAAGACCACACCCAGTATGAGAATTGAGAAAGTAGTGCACAGATGCAGCAACGCGTACATATAGAAATTAATATCTAGCAGCATGTTCGTGATCGTGATAAAATTCTTCTTCAAAGAAGCCGTCCTTCTAGCAGTTCCTGGAGTCATCTCGGCCGAAAACACCACGCTGTTCTGTGGAGCATTGACCGTCGTCTCCCTGTACAGTGGTTGGGGGTTCTGTCTGTCAATATTCTCTAACTCTTGGTACCTGTTCACTCGAGAATAGCTAGAAATGTCAAGAGTCCCAAAGTCTGATGAAAACCGATTTGAAGTAGCCTCATACATTGAGCTAAAGTCAGTCGAAAACCTAGCCTCGTTAGACGCTGACCTATTCTCTCTATTCGGCACTGAAGGATCTAAAATCTCTTTGGCATTCTTTCTAGAATTAAAAACAACCACATCGGTAGCATCTTCGTCTTGTGCCGCGCTTAGAGACGGTTCTTGGTGATTATTCAGCTGTGCATTTTGGCGTTCAGCTGGACGGGTTTGATTCGAGAATATAACTTCATCTTCGTCTTCGACAGCATCTCTGAGCATGTTGTATGTGTGTCGTATGACCCTTTCTATGTAAATCGGCCGTGTGTACGACGCTAGGAAGACGCAGTTCTGCATGACGATGGCGCCGTATATCATAACGACGATATCTCCAGTGTAGACGGTGCACAAGTAACCAATAAGTATGGGCACGAGGCAGTTCCCGACAGATGGCGCCATGCGCACTATCCTCTGCGCCATAGTCAGCTTCTCTCTGAAGTAGTGTGTTATGATAACTTCTGTCTGCTGCCCTGTGAGTGCGCAACCGATACCTGGAAATGAACAAAGCTATTGTTAAACATAAGGTTGCACGTTGGTCTGGGTGGACCAGAAAACAGATCTTCAAGTGGAACGATAGAACACGAATAGAAACACCATTTAGGCTTTCATTAGGGTTTATTGGTTTAATGATACGTCATAAACGCTAGGATTTTTTTAAGGTCTTGTCCATGGCTGCTTCAGAGACTAGTCAGATTCAGTGGTTAACAAACAAACAAACTGCCACCTTAGAATTCTAGAGTACCCCTGACTTGACCGGTGGTGTCTACCCCCTAGTTACACTGTTCATATGCTTTGGAGCGGGCAAAATAACTTGACCCAAAACTAATGGAGAGGGGAAAAGTTGGCGCAGTGCATTTGCGTGCAAAATGTACTAAAATCGACTACTGCGCATCCACCACTTTGATTCAAGTTATTTTGCGCCAACTGTACTTGTGTTATTTGATATTAAAATGTACCTAAAGTATACTAAGCAAATTACAAAGTGGTCTGATTAACTTTGTACGTATTAACTGGTTAATTAAATGAAACGGGGTTATTTATTGAAATTACCTACTGATAGTAGAACGCAATTTTGGTTAACTCTACTGTGACTAACTAATACAAATATCGTGTGTGACGTTGGTATAGTTAGTTGCCGGCAAATAACCGCAAAACGGTGGTAAAAGGGGGTTTTAGTACATTTTGCACGCAAATGCACTGCGCAAACTTTCCCCTTCCGTTACTTTTGGGCTCAGACTAACGTAATTCAATGGTTTTAGGTCAACTTACGTGCCGCGAACTATATTGTAGTCTTTGTCATAATTATTACCTACCATAGCGTTGAATAATCTATCTATTGTAGGGCTAACTTGGCCCCGGTTCCTAATGTGGTAAATGGTGTGCAAAAACCTATTTTAAGCTTCTAGCTAGGTATGTCAGTCCAAACTTTAGACTTGTGTTCCATTCAAATAGGTAGGTACTTACTTAGTAGTTACTAGATGGGTAGATAGATTATACCTACCAAGGCTGTTAGGTAAATAGTTAACCTATCTGTATTAGGTATAGGTACTTAGTACCTATGTATCTACTGAGGTAGGTAAGTACGAGCACGTAATAATTAATCATAATAATGATTGATTGACAAAGGGATACCTAGATATGTGTGATGTACCTTTATTTAAACCATCATGCCTGTATTCCCGAAGGGTTAGGCAGAGGCGTACTAATGTATACCCACAGTTCGCCAGTATCACAGATAACAGAATACTAGTACTAGTATGTTAAGGTCCCATGTAATAGGGGGCGAGCCTATTGCCATTAACCGGGCACAAATTCCCAACTCCGAGCTGCTACTGGGAATTTCATAGAAAAACCCAATAACACTTTGCTCGACCTAGGAATCGAACCCACCTTCGCGCTCAAGACCACTTAACTAATGAGGCAGTTAATGTAAATTAGTAATTAAATTAAGTGTAAACCAACTTATTAATTCGATAACCGGAGACGCCTATGCTAAATATGTAGGATCTATAGGTAGGTACTTATCTATACTCTAAACTATTAAATAATACTGAAGAGTTTGTTTGTTTATTTGCTTGAACGCGCCAGTTCAAGCTTGAAAACTTCTTTCAGTGTTAGATAGCCCATTTATTGAGGAAGGCTATAGGCTACTTATAATATATCATCACGCTAACGCGGACGAAGTCGCGGGCAGAAGCTAGTCCACTTATATAATAGAGCTACCTATCTTGATGTTTCCGCCATTTAAACAAATAAAATAAACAAATAATTATTAGGAAAACAATGTAGGTTAGGTAGGTACCTAAGCTTCAAATTGATAAAATAATCAAATATAATTAGGTACCTACTCACCTACCTACCAACGCAAGTGATCCTAGCTTGTGAGTGTGACTCAATTTAATTGGTTTTATTTAGCCGAAAAACTTAATTACCTACCTACCTATTACAATTACAATACGAAATATCGAAGGATAGGTGCGTCCGAAAATTACATCATATTTTTGACTAGCGACCCGCCCGCGGTTTCACTCGCGCTGCCCCGTTCCTAAGATCCCTAGCGTGATGTTAAATAGCTTAAAACCTTCCTCTTGAATCAATCTATCTATTAAAAAAAACCTCATCAAAATCCGTTGCGTAGTTTTAAAGATCTAAGCATACATAAGGACAGACAGCGGGAAGCGACTTTGTTTTATAATATAATATTATCTAGTGATTGATTGAACTCGAATGATAGGACTGCCTGTAACCTACCTAATTACTTCGATGTTGCATTTCGATAAAGTAGGTAGGTATTCTTAGTAAGGTATTTAGATCTTTAGACATCTTACCTACCGAAAATTAGGTAGGTAAGATGTCTAAAGATCTAAATACCTTACTAAGAATACCTACCTACTTTTAACTTCAGGCGAACTAGAGGTTAATTGCTCTAAGCTCTAATTATCAATGTAATTACATTTTCTACAGTGAATTATATTTTGTATTGCCTTATGTGGGCTTTGGTTGGCCCTCCAGGTTTTAATCAGTAGGTTTACAAGTCCTAAATATCCTGCTGTTTGAACTAGCAGCGGACGATCCACGAGGATTTTAGAAACATACCATAAATGTTATCAAGGAAAGAGCAATATCTCGCCTGGTCTATAGTTTTATCCAAATACGAAATTATAAGGTTACATCACCCGTTTTTAATTTTTAGATCACTGTGGTGCCCTAGGCTATCTAACTAAATTAGGTACTATCTCACTATTTATTTTGTTAACTAGATGTTCCAAGCTATTGAAGCAGTGAGGACAACTTGACAATGAATCAGAAACCACCTGCGTAAACAACTTGTGATATTGTAATCTAAAACAAATCCATTGTCTTTTAGATGTTATAATAATCTAAACACGTACCTAGTAAAACTATCATAATGTGCAAAGACATTAATAATGATTTGAAAGTACATAATCATGTCGATTAATGGCACTTAACGACCGTTGCATATTATTTGGATACTTATCTGGAGAATACACTATGTACACTTGCATTATGATTCCTGTTGTTCTAATGACAAATTTATTGAAATTCCTTCGATTATAAAGTCTCCTATCTATTCATTGTTTGTTAACTTAGGATATAGGTAGGTAGGTTAATTATACCTACCTTAGGTATAATTTTCTTTCTATCCAACTTATAGTTTCATAAACCTTCTAACCAAGCAAGACCAACATTAGGTAGGTAGGTACTTTTGCTTTTCCTTATTTTTCCGAGAAGGAAATACATACATAAGTACATTATTGTTCATAATTCAAGTAGGTACTCTACAATTAATTACCACGGTTCGTTCGCTAAGCATGCACAAAACAATATAAAGACGATTTTATTATTCTATTCAAAACTGACCTTGAGAACAAAGCCATATTTACATAAATGAGTTATTTACCTGTCAATATACCAGAGAATATGTTTATGATATGATCGTTGCTCTCTGCGTCCGTAGAGTAGCTGGAAAGCAGGACTCCAGCCACGGTCAGGCAAAGACCAGACAAAGCCATGAACCTCGGCATGTGAAAGATCTTCACAACGGCTCTACACCAAGACTCCAACAAAAGTCGGATCACCACAGCTATCACAGGAACCAATGCTATATCCACGTCCCATATTCTCATGACATCATCTGGATTAAGACCTGCTTCTCGTATCGCCTTGAGGATGATGAGCCCGTACATCGATAGCAATGCTGGTACCGTGACATGATATATGACTGCTGATACAACGATCAGCCATCCATACCCCCCGTCTGGAGGCGTTGGTCCAATTTCCGGCTGCGAGGTCACAACTCTATCTAGATGCAGATCCTCTACCCTGCTTTCACCTCTTTCCGCTCGACTTTGCGTCGGGTTAAGCTGTTCTTCCATGATTTTTACACAAAAACAATCACTTCATGTTAAAAATACGTGTGGTCCGTAAATTATCTATATGAAATGGGTGTGTTATCTTATCATTATCATTTCACGTAATCACTTGCTCTACATTTTTGAAATCAGCGCCAATTTAATCCTACACTGCACAGCACACAACAAGTCACACATCTGGCGAACATTGTTATATTTTTGGTACTGTTTTGTATAAACTAGTACATAATATATTTACGGTCTTTCTGCTACATACCTGTTTTATAATAAAGAGTAGACGATAATGATTTTCCAACGTAAACTCTACCATGTATAAAAACTACATGTTCTATTTCTTCGTTTCCGAACGAAATAATTGACATGTAATTATAATGCTACAAAATTGAAAAACTAATTGGAAAGTGGCCTGAATGAGACAAAGATATAGAAATATTATGAACTCGAGAGAGACTCCCGATAATTGATAACTGTCCGCTGTACTTTTAACAAATTCGGTTCGTACAAAATGAATCCGTTTGATCGACATTCGTAAAAGACGCTTTATTTATGATTCTTTCCGATTTTCTCTATAATGCTAAGGTATTTTCAATGAAAACATAGTCTTTTAATGTTAACGAGTTTCCCCATTGTATTCTACTTCTATACCAAAGTGATAAATGGTTTTCCATAGTGTTCATAATCCGTGAAGCATTGCTCGTAATTTGGGTAATTACATTGTTGTGTGTGTTGGTGCAGGTGTTTCTGGTGCAGTGCTGATGGGTAAGGTCCAGGAGTGGCAGCTGTACAATGGAAACAGAGTCGGTGAGGTCTGAGATGAGCGGCCGGTCGCGGCGGAGCTCTAGACACCGGCAGCACACGCACCGAAGCACTCGGTAAGATAGGCCTTCGAGCTTGTTTGCTAAGTCATTATCCATTTAAAAACAACCCATCACCACTGTCCCTTTACTTACTTTGTCCCTAAATATACATATTGGGAAATTCCCCCTCAGGACATCTAAGTAATTAGAGTGCGATACGTATCAAATAATTATTAGCCTGCAACCAAATAATTAAATAATAATTCATGCCCTGATTATAATTGCTAAGCATAGACCAAGGTGTGATTATAAAAAAAAAACAAAAATGATGCAGAAGGTGTTATATAGTAGTGCTCATTAATATTCCAAAGTTGTTTCAGGAATATTGTAAAACATAAAGTATGCATGGCAGGTGTATGTAAATGTTGTTAATATCAGTTTCATGGTTGTAGAGGTTCAGTTTAAGAAACAGTCCACTTTGTATGCAATATCTCTCCTGTCTGATCTTTGAAGGTGAAGGCATAACTTCATTATAGACTAGAGTGCTAAAGAATAATAAGGTAACTAGTAGATGCTTACTCACAAAAGTACTACAATTGTGATGTTTAGTATCTACTCACACTGCTCACATTTGTAAGGTCTCAGGCATCATCATGAGTTGTCCTTGACAAAAATAAATAATACAATAAAAAACTATTTAATAATTTTATTATATATTTTTTAATTTTAAGTTATTGAAAAGGTTTTGCCAAACCAAATTTGACCAGAAATCATATTATTAGAAACAACAGTCTAATATACCCTGTTAAATTTCAGGAGCACCAAGTCACAAAGGAAAGAATCATCAGATAACACAATGGCACCATTCCAGACCAGTGTAAATATTAACCCAGAGATGGGGAGGGATGGACAGGAGGTTATTGAGGTGCAAATCTTGCCACAGGATGAGAACTGGGGAGAAAACACTACAGCGGTCACGGGGAACACTTCCGAAGGCTCCCAGTCCATGGAGGATGTTAGCAACTGGCCAATAGAGTCAGATAATGGAATTGGATTTGTCTGCACAAGATATTTTGCAACAACAATAGCTCTTGGACTGTCATTTGTATCTTTTGTTAGTCCACTGGCAATGGTTGTGTTGCCCAAGATAGGCTTCTTCCCAGGACTGTCTGACAACATAGCAATACAACCCAGTCAAAGGATACAGCTGTTATCTTGCACAGCTGAGTGTAAAGGCATACTCCTCTCTCTCGCATTCAAACTTGTCTTACTAGCCATAGGAGTGTGGGCAGTGTTTCTAAGACCAAGAAATGCCATTCTACCTAGAATATATGTGTTCAGAGCCATGACTCTCGTTATTCTAGCTGTCTGTATATTTTCATATTGGTTGTTCTACATTGTTCAGATTACTGAAGCAACTAAAGCCCTCGCTGTAGGTGAGGAAGCAATGGATTATAATGCATTAGTTTCTTATGTATCCAGTTTTGCTGATACATTATTATTTATACATTATATAGCTGTTATTTTAATGGAGATAAGGCATTTGGAGCCTGTGTATTATGTCAAAATTGTGAGGAGTCCGGATGGCGAAAGCAGGTCATATGCTATTGGTCAGTTGAGCATACAAAGGGCAGCTGTGTGGGTTCTACAGAAGTATTATACAGAGTTTCCGATTTACAATCCATATTTGGAGAAGATACCAATATCTAAGTCTCAACGGAAAGCTCAGTCCAGTATAAAGTTTTATGAAGTGGATAGTTCTACTAATGCACCACCAGGACAAGCTAGGTAAGTTGATAGTTTTAAATGAAGTAGGCCTCCTGTATTAAATTTGTTGAATGAAGAATTTTTATTTTAAAATCAGTAGTTATAATACCATTATTAGTTTGAATGAACTCCAAAGGTCACAGTAAATTGGGTTCTGAGCAAAATTCAACAGTTAGGAAGTCAATTTTAATTGGAATTTATAGAGCATTTAGTTACGTGGTAATGGATTAGCTATAGTGATAGCCATAAAAAAATGCGCATCAAATTTTAAACAGTGTGGCGGATTGCTGAATGCTGACTGGTGGATAATAATTATTCTTCTGCTGCGCATTCAACTTCCGGAGTCAATTTTATAGTTACAAGTTTGGCCTACCAAGGTCCAAGGCAATTATACGCGTATTAAGTGAGCAGTCGCTTTTTGAGCTTTGAGGAGCGTTCTAAATTGTTATACTTTTTATACAGCAGTAGAAATAGCACAATACATATTCATACATTAATTTTATTATAAACTAATTGCCTCCTTCATTCATTTGATTTCTTTCTGTCAAGTTATTTTCCTCTCAAGTTTTACGATATTAATTAATTTTCTTCGCAATTTTTATTCTAATTTTTCTCTCGATAAGAACCTAAATAAGGAAGGATCACGGCAACTGTGGCGTACATTATATAGTTGTCATAAATGTAAATGTGAGTACTGTGTAGGCTAGTTTAAAAAACACATAAAATTAATATGTAGGTACTTTTATATTTAGGTTTCCGCAAATGTTCTGCTAATCTGGTATTGAGCTACATGATGACTGGTGTATGTGCGTAGTCAGTTCGGACAGGTCAACCCAATGCTGCTATGGCTCATCCTTCAAAAGGCCTGTTCAGATATTGACATTACACGTAACACACATATCTTATAATACTACTACTACTGTCTGGACTTTAAAAGACAACATGATTTTCTGAGTTTGTTTCGGCTTTTCTTTTCAGAGGTCGTCAGATAGGAAAAGCCGGCCATCTAGTAAAAAAGAAATTTAAAGCATTGACTTGTAAAAGTGTCTTTAAAAGATCTATTTACAGAAATAAATATCATTTATCAATATAACACCTCTGCCATACTGTTCGGGGAATACAGGGGTGGATAGTATGTCATGTGGTATATATATACGGCAGGTCGACGACGGGCTCGTGCGGCGGCGGCAGCGCGCGGCGCCGCGACTCGGGCTCCGCGCACAACGAGCGCTACTACGAGGAGGCGGAGCGCGAGCGCCGCGTGCGCAAGCGCCGCGCGCGCCTGCTCAGCGCCGCGGAGGACGCCTTCGCGCACGTGCGACGCGTGCGCGTCTCCACTAACGGTAACACACTATACATCATTTTTTATTTGGCAAACGAACAGACGGATCGCCTTATGGTAAACGGTTACCATAGAGATACTACACCACGAGAGAAGTAGCAAGTGCGTTACCCGCCTTTTAAAATCTGATCTCCACAACACAAGGTATCCTAGTGTCATCAGTGTGTATCAGTGATATTTAAATATGTAAACCTGTATTTTTTGCTCAATAAAGTTTATTATTATTATTAAAAGAGTTTGGACCTCCGGTATCCTCACTTACTCGACGAAACACTACGTAAGCATTATTTTACGCAGGTTTTCTGTGAGACCGTGGTATCACTCCAGTCGAGCCGGCGAACTGTGTGGGTGTACTCTACTACACCTCTGCCTAACCCTTCGGGAAATACAGGCGTGATGGTATGTTATGTTTAGGCCGAAACTGGCCTTCCCGGCCGACCTGGAAACTTCGGTCGGACACTATTGACTTTCGAGTGAATACCATTTGAATGTGTTTGTTGAGTTAGTGTTTGACATTGTCAGGAGGCGCGCTGGGCCCGCGCGAGGCGGCCGCGGCCGTGTTCCCGTCGCTGGCGCGCGCGCTGCAGAAGTACCTGCGCGCCACCAGGCAGCAGCCGCGGCACTCCGCTGACTCCGTTAGTGCACCTACTCATTTATTACATATAGCCTTTTTTTATGGGATAGGGGAGCAAACGAGCAGACGGATCACCTGACGGTAAGCGATAACCGCCGCCCATGGACACCCGCTACACAAGAGGAGTCACAAGTGCGTTGCCCGCCTTTTAAAAGGGTTTGGGCCTCCGGTAACTGCACTCACTCGGCGAACAACAACGCTAGCGTTGTTTCACGCTGGTTTTCTGTGAGGCCGTGGCATCACTCCGGTCGAGTCGGGCCATTCGTGCCGAAGCATGGCTCCCCCACGTTAAAAATCCAACTAATATATTGATAACGAACTGCCTCGTAAGTCTAGCTAATTAATCATATTAAGTACAATTAATAATATCAAATACTGATCTAAACATACCGGTAAGCTTTAAGTGTGCCTTAGTATGCCTCTGCATAACCCTTCGGGGAATATAGGCTTGATGGTATGTATAATTTTGTACACATACATATCATACACGTAAACTAAAGCTCAAAGGCCGTAAAACTTCAATTACTCCACCCCTGCTCCCCCCAATGCCTTTGAAATATCACTTTAACTTTTTTAAATCTGTAATTATTGCAAAACAAAGTTCTTATTTATACTTATCTGGACCATGAATTCCGTGCTACGGCTTTATGATATCGTCGGTACTGTACGTTTTATAATCCTGTTTTGTCCATCAATAATTATAATCATACATATCGTTATCACTCATACTATTACCTACAGAAAATTATAATTATCTCCTGTTCATTGCAGGTTCTCGCGCACTTAGCACGTTGCCTCTCACAAGACGCGTCTCCTCGCGCTTTCCTCGAGCCGTTCCTGGTGGAAGGCCCCGTCCTCTCCGCGGACCAGGAGACCAGACCCATCCAGAGGTGGTCCCTCATCTCCGACGAACTCCTAGCGAGACCTCTAGCTGACAACGTGGAGTTCCAACTAAGACAAGGTGATATCTCTCTTATTTGTACCATAAAACAACTGCCGAAGTTCTCCCTGACAGAGGAGGTCGTTGACCCTAAGAGCAACAGGTTCATTTTACGGTTAAACTCGGAAACGTCAGTTTGACAGGAGGAGTATTGTAGTCGAGATGACTTGAGACTTGTATGACATTCGGAGTACTTTTAGGTTAGGTAATAAACAGAAGTTTAGTGTTGGAACTCTTGAAACAACTGGCTTGAGAAACTGTAAGGGCCACTTGCACCAACTTTTGAAATATGTTTAAATTGAATTTAAACACAAAATAACAATTGAAAATGTGTTTAAATACAATTTAAACACATTTAAGAAGTTGGTGCAAGTGGACCTTTATTTTGTTTGTTTCTAAGAAGTATCAAGCCTATAAAACATTTTATACACACGGATACAGATTAGGCTATACATTTCCAGTATATATATAACTCACCTGTTATTGTATGGAAAGTTTAAAACAATGTGAGATTAGTTTTGACTGAAATCTATAGCTAAGTCGTGTATACTTTTGGCAGCTATTAAAAGAATGTAAATAATATTGTAATGAGACTTGTTCACTTATGTGCAAAGTTAACCTTTTGTTTATTGTCTTTTCATTGATAGTACTGCCACAATCGATAATGTACTGAGATGTTGCTATTACTACATTAATATAAAACATAGATTTGACAGGAGCAGAAAATGTTTTATTGAGTAAGGTTAAATTTACATTGCCGCAATATAGAATTTCAACTAATTGAACTTTAACTCCATTACGTAACGCTTACGGATTGCCCCGACATTAGTAGTTAGCATTAGTAGTTGCGGACAACTAGTTTTTGGGCACATTTAATTTTGATGTTACATATATACAGGGTGGCGATTTAATCACCTGCACTGCTTCAACATGGTGTAGTATTGATAACATATATATTAACATATCAGACATAATTTATAATTTGTATCTTTAAACAATCCCGTGTTAAAGGACTTGATAATTATTCAACATTTTCATAAAACGATATGCACCCTGCAGTACGTTGACCTTATGCGGACGGCCCGATCCAGATATATAGAATAGATAGATAGAATCCAGATAGCGAGTCAAGCAACTTGACTCGCTATCTCTAGATAGATACATTCCTACAATGAGTTCAACGTCCGCGCAATGTCTTTGACTCTTTGCATACAAAATTTAAAGGACATTTTGATGAAAAATTAAGGTATGTTTTTTATTGATATGGATAGTATTTCGTGGTCTGATTCACCTGCTAGAAGGATGCAGGTGATTAAATCGCCACCCCGTATATGAAAACACAGTTGAAAACTGCTTTACTACTTTACTCTTTCTTTCTTTACTTTACTCTTGCATAAATACTGTGCAAACTTTGATACAATTTCAAAGTGCATTCTGCTTAATGTGGCTAGCTACAATCATGTCAGTACTATCGTGTACTGTCTATATATAAATACTTTTTAGTCTGTACAATAACTGTAAGGTATTATAGACAATTTTGTTATGAAATCAGTATATCATGCCCAGTGCCAGCTTACAAAATGTATGCTGTGATAAGTGTAAAACAATGATTTTATAATAAACATGTGTTTCAGTGCTTTGAATTCATGTTTAGAATTGAATGTTCGGGAAAAGAAGGCACTGTAAAGATACCAGTTTGTCAAATCAACAATCTTAGCTGTCGACATTTCACCCTTAATATTAAGAACATAAGGTCGAGAAGTGTTTGATAGCCAGAGCACCCAAATTTACATGACAATTAAAAGATCGACAACACGTCGGTGAATCTTTATTTACCACCAAAGGGCAAACAAACATACTTTGTTTGTTTCTGCCCATATTGTTAAAAAAAAAAGTTGAAAACTCGAGAATCTCAAATATTATAAGTATCAAGAGAAACTTTTTGTAGCCATTTTGTTAAATTATGAAGACTAGACTGCATTTAATGTTTTGTATTTAGTTAGATTAGTTATAATTTGTACATTGTGTCATATTTTACAAATGTATTAAGCACAATTTTTTGTATAAGGCATAGTATAAATATTACTAAAGATGGTTACACGAAACATATGTAAGTTCAATTTTGTTATAAAGGTTTTCAGGTAAACATAGACGAGCATTTTCTCAAGCATATCCATATAATTAAACGTCTTTACGAATGGCGCAGTGGCGCGTGTAATCAGCAGCTGCTCTAAGGGTCGCGGGTACGACCCTCGCACGGAGCAAATATTTGTAATTGTATTTCTGCATGTAAAATAAGTGTTTTTTATCCCTGGAATTCTTAAACTTTTATAAAAAAATTATCATGTATAGCATTTAAACAATTCTTGCCGAATATGGCTTAAAGTTATGGTTTATTCCATTATATGCAGCCTCAAAACATGCATTCCAATACGTTTCGTGTGTACCTTTACACCGGTGAATCTGAATTATGAATCTCTAATATGTATTGTATATAAATAATACCATATCATAGGTTTATTTATTGTGTATTAATATTAGATCAATGATAAGACAGCTATTTAGATGTAGATAAAATATTAAGTGATTGATGTATTTTGAAAAATTCATTGTTATGGAAAAGGTAAGGAATCTCAGGCCATAATTAATAAGTATTTTAAAATGTATCAAAAGACAGTTGTAAGACTGGTTTCCATTAAATTTTTTAACTGTTTACATTATGCAAGCGAATAAGGTTGTGCTTAGAACAATTTATGAATGTGTGTGTCGCTGAATTGACCAAAGAGCGCTTGGAATTTGTAGCTAATTGTAACATATCATAAGGTTTATATTTGTAAGGCACTTGATGTAATCGTGGCAGCTTTTAAGTGATAAATCGAATAACACTTCAAAGTCGATAGTTGCTTATATTAAATCGGTACTCAGAATGGGTATGAGCCCATTCTGAGTACCGATTTCATAAAAAGGACTACCGGCTTTGAAATGTAGTAAAAGATAATCTATAGCCCAATAATTTAAATTCTGGCTTAAAAGAAAGGTTTAAATAATTAAAATAGAAACTATAGATCTCTCTGTCTGTTTATGAAGTAATAATAAAACAATTTATAGAATAATTCCAAAAAACGTTAAAGAAAACAATTTGACAACTTTGAGAATTAATCGATGCGTCAAAATATTGTTTCCGAACAAATCGGCGTGAAATATAGGATGCTAAACGCAAAATTGCCTTGAAACTTAGTGCAAATTATGTAATTCTTTACTCTCCTGAGTTGAGTTTTAGAATTTTGAGATTAGACCAATTTAGGCCTTGCAACCTTTACTGGACTTCAACGCTCAAATCGCAGCCTTTGTAAAATGCTTGTGCCTGCCTAGTATATAGTATTTGTATTTAAAAAAAGTTTTGATAGAATATTTTAGTATTTGTAATAGGACATTTTATAATTATTTAATTTTTTAGATGTTTTTTAAATGAACATTGTGAATAAACGGCCAGTGAGGCCAGTTTTTGATTGACTTATACACGAGTACCAGATATATTTTCCTTACCAATAATATGATGATACTGGCTATCAGCATTTATAGAACAAATAACATTGAATGAAAAGGCTAATTTATTAGATTTGTTATAGGTTTTTTAAGAAGAGTCGCCTGAATACAATGCACAAAGTATTTGCCTATAGATGTTATTATGCACAATATCGTAATCCTTGTAAAACAATTTGTACACTTTTGTATTTTTTAAATACTTAATATAAAGTGAATTTTGTATTTTTGTTGTTTATTTCGTTAGTAGTCAGAAGCCCAAGTTGCCTTATTTTTTTACAGCATATATCGAGAGGAGGTTCCTCAATAATCAATAAAATATTAGTAGGTATCGGCTAAGAAAGTAGGTATTGGAGATTTTCGCCGATTGTTGACCCGATTTAGTATATATATATATATAAAAGAAAGTCGTGTTAGTTACTTCATTTATAACTCAAGAACGGCTGAACCGATTTGGCTGAAAATTGGTGGAGAGGTAGCTTAGAACCAGGAGACGGACATAGGATACTTTTTATCCCGTTCCCGATACTTTTTATTCCACGGGGGCGAAGCCGCGGGCAGAAGCTAGTATTTTATATATAATAGATTTAGAATATATTTTCCAAATGGTCCCATACAAAGATATCTAACCATCCGCCCTGAAGTAATTTTTTCCTAAAATTTCTATAATTCTAAAAATCGCACCTTGGCCGCACAGGTAAAATTACTTTTGCAAATACATCGCAAAATCTAATGCGAAACAATAGCGAAACATCTACGACCCTGGAAACCCAATTGACGTTACCTACACAGTTTCATTTTAAAAATCCCTGCAAACCCACTTGCCAACTTTTGGGTGCAGTTATTTCTGCCTTTTTCTGCTACCTACACAAAAAGTAAATCAATCTGAGTAACAATGCTTGATGAGTTATTATTATGAATGCTTATATGTCAAGGAGTAACTGCACGGAACCTCAGATTAAGTTTATATAGGTACCTACTTCATCTGAGCACGGAACGCTGAGTGAAAGAGCATCAATAAGGTTGGTGAAACAGAAATAAAACTAATGGAGAGGGGGAGAGTGCGCAGTGCATAAATTACGTGCACAATGTACTAAGAATCGACTACTGCATCCACCATTTTGGTTCAAGTTATTTTGCGGCAACTGTACCTAGGTAGTCATTATATAAATAAATAAATTCTCACCAGCGACTGCTACGCTAGAGGTCCTGGGTTCGATTCCCAGGTCGAGCAAAGTGTTATTGGGTTTTTCTAAGAAATTCCCAGTAGCAGCTCGGAGTTAGGAATTTGTGCCCGGTTGATGGCAATAGGCTCGCCCCCTATTACATGGGACCTAAACATACCGGCGAACTGTGGGTGTACAATGGGTTATAGCTGTTACCTGACCCACCCTAAAAACGGACGAATTTGAACCCTCTGCTTGTTACATTACAAGAGTTATTCAATTTGTATGAGTTTATCAGGCTAGCGCTACTCGATGAACGAATACAATAATAATACAGATACGCAAAACGTTTGCGTTAGGATATTTATAACTACTTGTTATTCAATTTAGATTTTTATGCTGTAAGACTAAAGGTTTATCTTCGATAATATAATTAGTGTCATTGCTACTAATAGCTTATTTTAATTAATACACACAAGTAGATCTGGTCTTGTGGTTCGTGTGTAAGACTGAGACGAGCAAGATGCGAGTTCAAATCCTGCATGGCGTATATTATTTTGTTTTCAATTTAGAATTTATTCAAGAAGTATTTCTTACATTATTGTAAAGAACTATAGACGGACACATTCTCCAAATATAAAGTTTCTAACTTGGTTATATTTTCACTTAACTTGTAATAAGTGGGTAGATGAAAGACAAATACGCGTTCATTATAAAACTGGTATTCAAATGTTACTAAGTTTTAGGGTAGGAAAATAAAAATAAACCGTGACAACAAAGCTAAAGCCAGTCTACGCACAATTGCAGTGACTACGCGCGAACACTTTTTACCTTGCCTTACTAAATTGTGAAAAACAACGTATTTTTCCAATTTTTTTTGTATGTTTTGTAGTAGTTTTATTATCATGTCATTGTCTGTGATTATTTAAAATACAAAATAAACTATTTACACGATGAGAATGTTGGCATCAGAGAAATTGCTAGGAGACATATAGCAGTAAGTGTATTTTTATAATTTTAAATTTCATTATTATACCTAGCTATTGCTTTAATCAAACCTATTTTTATATGCCTTCTTTGTTAAAGAGAAATACCGTCAGATTGTGGTTGAGACGTTTTGAAGAAACGGGAAATGGCCGATTTAATAGTCACTAATATTTGGAAATATTACGTGACAACACGGATATTTTCTTCATGAAAGATAATTGCGCCATACACCGAGCTGCTGTGGTGCAAAATTGGCTGGTCAGTCAAGAAGGTGTCAAGACAATAAATTGGCCATCTAAAAGCCCTGCCTGACCTAAACCCAATAGAAAATTTGTGGGGTCAAATGATTTTAAATTGGGATTCATTAGAAGTCAGGACAAAAGAAAATTTGGCACAACTTGTGACTTCAACATGGGAACTGATGAGAGGAAGTAATGCTTGCTGAAACATGATGTGCGGCATGCGAAGCCCCTTGCAACAAATTATAGAAAGAGATGGTGCTCCACTGGAGTTAACAATACTTATGTGTCAGTGTGTCAAATCAATTGTTGTTATCACAATTTCTAAGGAAGTGTTTCTTACAGTGATTAAGCATGTCCTTTTGCGATCATAACTATTATTATATAAATATTTAAAAACCTATAAAGTAGGTCAAAGTATAGTGCTATTGTCACATAAGTTTTAAAGTAGGTATAATAGTTTATGTGGTGATGTTATTGTTATAAAAATAGAAATATTATATTATATTTCTAAACATTTAACATGTTGATTCACTACATTGACTACTGTTTAAAGTAGGTATGTATTAGATTAATTACCTACTTTAAAAATAAAAATGGGTATTTTATAGGCAACTTTAAAACAAAGAAAATATTTAGTAAGTAACAACTTTAATCAAAAAAATCAAGCTTTCATAAGTATTAAAACTTCTTTTTACGTTTTTGCTTTTTAATATAAGTATATATATTATATATATAATATATAATTATATAACTATGACAAGTAATTGTGTATTCTATATTTAATAAAATCGTTATCATAATAATTAATGTTTTTCATTTCTGTTGTTATTTTTATTTAAATAGTATTTAAATATCATATAAAAACATTTGGAATTCAAAAAACAATATATTTGAATATTGTAAACATAAAAAGCTAAAAGAAGCTCAGGGCTAGTTTTGAACTGATAACCATGCTAACATAGATACACTGTTGCAACCACCAGACCAAATCACCTTAACAAATATTATTGAAATTAACAACTCCTCAATCATGTGACAAAACAATATTCAAAGATTACCTACCCTAACGTTACGTGTTAAAGATCAAATTGGCACAACTGTAGTTTATAATATTTGCCTATCTCAAACAACGACCTAGGTCGTTGTTTTAAAGATCAAAATTGCTTAGTAGGTAGTCTGTATTATTATTTTATTTGTCATCGAGTAGCGCTAGTCTGATTACCTCATACAAATTGAATAACCCGTAATATCACAAGCAGAGGGTTCAAATTCGTAAATTTTTATGGTGGGTCAGGTAACAGCTATAACCCATTGTACATTAGTACGCCTCTGCCTAAACCTTCGGGGAATACAGGCGTGATGGTATGTTAATTCTCACCAAAATTGCCTACGTTTCCGTTGAATTTACAACAACAAAATAATCGGTCGAGCCTCAAGTGATTATTTATCATACTTACTTCAACTTACTACCAACTTAGATATCATATATCATATCATAGTCCTCATCAACTCTAAGGCCCAGTTGCACCAACTTCTTAAATGTGTTATTTAAATTGTATTTAAACTCTAAATTTCTATGAAAAATTGTGTTTAAATACAATTCAAACATATTTAAGAAGTTGGTGCAAGTGGCCCTTAAACCAGCTCACCCACTTCTGGGTTCAGTCAATCATCATTACTATTCGAATGACGCGGAATTCCTGTAAGAACACTGTTATCTTCGCATTCTTTACTTATTGATAAGAAATAAATTATTGTTCTGAAGTGTGGAAAGACAGGAATTTCTGTCTGTGATTCAACATTTTGTTAGTAAGTAGGTACATTATTTAACATTTTATGGAACAGTGTCGTTAAAAAAAACAGAGTATTATACAAAGTAACAAATACGTTTATTTTAATTTATATTCTAGTGTAGTGTTGCGGACTGTATCGAGATTCACTAAACGCCGCTAAGACTCTCTCGCGAGCGCGGAGCGCGGCAGAGCGCAGATGCAAACGACGTGCGCTCGCTTGGAGTTCGGACGACGACTAAACGCGGCGGAGTGCGGCGCGTCGCACGCGCTGGAGGGCGCGGGTGGGGCGACGCAGGACGGTCGAGAATTCTGGATTTTTCCATTACAATCTGACAACGCGAGCGCGAGAGGGCGCTCCGAACGTCGCCAGAGAGCCGTCACGGTGTGCGTGTCTCAATACGTTTATTGAAAAATAATAAAACTCACAATAAAAATACAAAGGCCAAAAATACTAAACTAAAACCATTCCATCGCCAACATTCTCCCCCTCAGTGTCGGCACGACACTCATAACGCTAACTAAAATTAAATAACTGCAAGCCTAGTCGCGGGGCGTTTAAGTATACCCTGTTTGGTTTTGACGTCGACAACCCTTACGCGCCCGTCAGAACCGGGATACACAGATATGATGACGCCTCTGGGCCAGGAGTTGCGGGGGGAGTTAGGGTCGACTATAACGACCACGTCACCGACCTTTAATTGCGCGCCTTCCTCTGTCCATTTACGGCGCGGAACAAGATCGGGTAGAACTTCTTTCATCCATCTTGCCCAAAAATGGTCAGCCAAGCGCTGAGAAATGCGCCATTGCTTACGTAAACACAAATCTTTGTCTATAAATACTCCTGCTTCAGGTAAGTTGGACGAGGAACCTATAAGAAAGTGATTAGGCGTTAAAGCCTCATCATCCCGAGGATCCACTGAGACATGAGTTAGAGGGCGGCTGTTAACAATGTTCTCTACTTCGGTTAGGAGTGTGGCCAATGTCTCTTCGTGCGGAGCCCTCTGTTTCAGTATAACCTTGAGCGCGGTCTTCACACTGCGAACGAGCCGCTCCCAAGATCCTCCCATGTGCGGGCTAGCTGGCGGGATGAAGCTCCAGGATACTCCATGATTCAAAACCTCATTCGTAACAGCATCTTTGTCCAATGCATCATATGCTTTCTTGAGCTCAGTCTCTGCACCGTGCATATTAGTCCCATTGTCGGAGTATATTCTTTTAGGCCAACCTCTGCGTGCAGCCATCCTGCGTAAGGCCATTATAAGGGAATCAGCCGTCAGAGATGCCACGATCTCGATATGCACGGCGCGTACCGTTAGGCAAGTGAAAAGAACGCCATAACGTTTTGGTCTTGATCTTCCAACCGTGACCTCTATTGGTCCAAACAAATCGACTCCAGTAACAGTAAATGGCCGTTGATGATGTTCAAGTCTAGCTTCAGGCAAGTCACCAAGTCGCGGAGGCTTAGGGTTAGCCTTCCTGATACGGCAAATTAAACATTGTGTCGCAATGGTACGAACAGTAGGACGTAAACGTAGCAGCCAATATTTTTGACGCAGTTCATTGACCACTAGCTCGTTGCATCCATGACCTGCGCGGATGTGGTAATTCTTCACAATGAGTCGAGCTACATGGTCACGTCCATCTAAGATCACTGGCGATTTTATATCCACTGATACATCTTTAGCGGCGCCTATTCGGCCGCCAACACGCAGCAACCCAGTATCATCCAATACGGGCGTTAGAGCACGAAGTCTACTATTACGCTTCAATTCTTTATTTTGTTTCAATAACAAGATGTCACTGAGGAACGCTGTGGCTTGCGAGTGCTGAAGTAACAACGTTTCAGCGCGTTTCATTAACTCGTCGGTAAGTCCATTCGTCTGCTTCTTCTTACACTTGTCTATAAACAGCAATACAGTTCCAGTCGTGCGCAGCAAGCGCAACCAACTAGAGAAGCGCGTCGGCTCCGGTACAGGTAAGTCAACACTATTGTTTGCATTAATTATATTTATTTTTTCTAAAATATCTTCATTAATTTTCGTTTTATTTTCAGGTTCCTGCGGCCAGTTCTTCGTGTCAACATCGTGCAGAAAGGTAGGTCCCATAAACCATTCACAATTACTTTTCAGTTCGTAATCTTTACTCTTAGAGGCGAGGTCAGCGACATTCAAGTCGGTAGGTACGTAATGCCATTCATGTATTTTACTAAGTTCATCGATCTCACCTAGCCTGTTCGCAATAAATACCTTGTAGTTCCTGCTTTCATTCCTAATCCAATGCAGAACGGTAGTAGAATCAGACCAAAAAAACGTAGCAGTAGGTTTCAATCTGTGTTCTTGTTTAATGGTATCGGCTAAACGGCACGCTAATAAAGCACCCTGTAGCTCAAGTCTAGGTATAGTTACTAACTTCGTAGGCGCGACACGGCTTTTACTTGCAATGAACGACACTAACACCTTCCCTTTACGTTTCGTTCGCCAGTACGCCACGGCTGCGTAAGCGTTCGGGGACGCGTCGCAGAACACGTGCAGCTCTAATGTTGTTATCTCACTCTCGCACATGGCGGGGTTAACAGAGGACGGAGACATCGGATTTTCTTGATCGTGAAAATGGTACCGAGGAATGCGAATATTTTTAATTAATTTCAGTTGAGTCATCCACTCTGCGAATATGATAAATAATTCTTCAGGTAATTCTTGATCCCATGGTAATTCAGTTTTCCAGGTCTTCTGCATCAAAATTTTTGCTTTAATTGTAAACGGGCCAAGGAAACCGTGAATGTCGAATATCGACATTATAATGCGTAACATTTCACGTTTAGTAGGTTTTCGTTTTAAGTTCACGATATCGTCTGGAATGCGTTTTAAGGACAAATCGAACCCTAATTGGTCACTAGCTGGGTACCATAATAATCCCAGTGTCCTTTCCGATTTATCATCGTCTTTATTTAAGGCACAGCTAACGCTATCGCTCAGCGCCTCCTTTGGTATGTTTTTCAGCACGTCTGGTACATTACTAGCCCAGTTCCGTATTTCAAAGCTACCTTGTTTATGAATGTGTGAAACATCCTTTACAATTTGTTTTGCAAGTTCGACATCGGGTAGACTGTCGATATAATCGTCCATATAATGTTGATTGCAGATTGCGTCGACGGCTAATGGGTAGGTATCTTTATAATTTAACGCATTTTTATTCTTGATATGTTGCGCAATAAAGGGCGAACAATTCGCGCCAAAAATGAGTGACGTCATCGCGTATTTCTGAACATTGTTATTAGATTTATCTCTAAATAAAAACCTAAGTGCATGTTGATCTTTATCTTTAATTTTTATTCTTAAGAACATATCTTTAATGTCTGCGATTACTCCTATTTGGTTTTCCCTAAACCTAAACATAATTCCAAGTAGAGACTGTAACAAGTCAGGACCTGTTAATAAAAAATCATTGAGGCTATAACCCTGTGTTTTCGCCGCCGCATCAAAGACTAAACGTAATTTCTTTTTGTTGGGGTTATCGACCCCGAAATGAGGTAGGTACCAAATATGGCCACTAGACTCGCTAGCCTCCCCCTCGTCTAGCCTCCTAGCATAGTCGTTACTAAATAGATGCTCAATACGTTCTTGATAACGAGACGCGTAAGCGTTGTCGGCTGACATTTTTCTTTCAACAGATTTTAGTCGATTAAAGGCGTTTTGATAAGAATCGGGCATACAGAACTTATCATATTTCCAAGGCAGTTCAACAAACCACTGGTTATTAATCAACTCACACGAGTTGTTTAGAATGGTAACAGCACGCAAATCGTCCGCATTCTGTCGCGGTGTTTTCGATATACCTATTGATTCTAACATAAATGATTTACGTACTAATTCACTAAGCTCGGAGTCACTACATTGTTGCGCGCTATTATCATTGATGCTATCAGTTGACAAGACTATGTTGTTAACAACACCGTGGATACACCACCCCAACGGCGTTTTGGTGACATACGGTTCACGTTTATTACTACTCTTTAAACATAAAATAGGTACAATAAGGTCGTAGTTATCCTGTCCAATTAATAGTTTAGGTTGCACATCACAATTGCAAAATTCAGAAACGCTAATATTATTATCATTAAAATGAGAATATTTACTAAAGTCTATACACGATAAACGTTGTGTAGGTAAATTAAGTTCCTTCATTTTACGTGCTCGTAAGTTAAATCGATCGCCGATATTATTAGAAATATCAAGACTTACAGTTTCTGTCTGGCACACGAGCTCTCCGGAGTCCCATGCGCTGCGGGCACGCATGGTGACAGTCTTACCGTGCAGTCCGACCTGCTCGGCGAGGTCGGCAGCAATCAGCGTCACGGTGGCACCGTCATCGAGTAACGCGTGCGTGTGTATGTCGTCATTAGGTCCGTGAACGGTAACCGGCACTATTTTTAGGAACACTTTAGGCACTGGCACTGATAACACTGATACACTATTAGACGCACTAGTGTGGGCGACGGTATCGGAGCGCGGCGCGTCGGTCGTAGGTAGGTGCGCGCGAGCGCCGTCACCGTCGGTCGCCGGGTGCTCCGCCTCCGGTTGTTCGGGTCGCGTCGCCGCGGTTTCCGTGGTTGCGCGCAATGCGCGCGGTGCTGAGGCGCGCAACGCGCGCGGTGCTGAGGCGCGCGATCCGGGCGCGGTAGGCTTGGTCCAGTGAAGTAGGTGATGGTGCGGGTGTCCGCACTCTTTACAGCTTGGAGCGCTGCATGTAGCAGGTTCCGTGTGTCGCGTGCCTAGGCACTTGTAGCACAGGTGTTTGGCACGTACAAATTGCCATCTGTCGCGTCGCAAGGCACGTTTGAACTTGGCGCACTTTTCCAATGTATGCGTAGGCGAGACGCGACAAAATAGGCATTTATCTTCTGAGGCAGTGGTGCACGTCATCACAGAATGACCTCTCGATCGTTTATATACTTCATCCTGTTTGTTTATATAACTAACACCTGAAGTTGCGACGACACTTGCTTCTCTATACAAAAATTCCGATAGTAGTTCCAGTTTAGGTATAGAACTGTCCTGCCTATCGTAATAATATTCGGCCCACTTGGTAACAAGAGCGGGCGGTAACTTTGCGAGTATTATTGACGTCGTTTCGGGACTATGTAGGTATTCACATAACTTGATGGCTTTAACAGATGTTACGTAATTTTTTACTTTTATTGCAAAGTTCACTATCTCTGTGTGGTAAGCAGTAGGAAGAGGGTGAAATTTCTTAAGTTGGGTGAATATTTTATTGATTATGCACTCGGGTCTGCCGAAACGTAATTCTAACGTGTCAATAATAGTTTGCGGTGCTGTGTTTCCTATAAGGAGCGCTGATACGGCTTCTTTGGCGTCGCCACGGAGACACTTTCGTAGCCGCCAAATGTTCTCAGCGTCGCTATAATTGCATATGTGCGAAGATTCTTTGTATGACTCCTTGAACTGCAGCCACTGCATAGGATCGCCATCGAATATAGGTAAATCTTTTGAGGTTGCTAGGCGTGCAAGAAGTTCCTTATTGTTATCACGAGCGTTATTCTTCTTGATAACTTGTAGCAACGCGTTCGTCAACTGCGCGACACCGTCGCCGGTGGCGGCGGCGCTCTGGGGCGCAGGCGCCCGCGCATCAGCGGGGCTCTGTTGCTGGACGGAGTGGTCGGTGCGGAGCCCGGGTTTGTTACTCGGATCCCACTGTCGATCTCTTTTATCTGGCATCGGATGCAACGTATCACACACGTTTCCTGTGCATTCACTCTGTGAAATTGACTCGACGCCATCTTGGTCATCTAACCACGCCTCGATTGTCCTTGAACATTTCGAGATCGAGCCGCGGCTTCGTACTTCTAATTCAGCTAAATCAACTTCTAGCTTCTTCGATATCAACTCTTTCTTCATCTCAGCTTCTCTTTCAGCTTGTTCGAGCTCAATTTGAGCTAGTTTCTGAGCCGCCTCGTACTCCAACCGTTTGCGAGCGGCCGTTGAGGAACTCGTGCTTTTCGCGCTACTTTTCACCGATTTTGTTTCCCTAAAGTTAGTCGGTTGCTCCATTTCCATAGCACGTGTTTGACTACGTGTTTGCACTTTTACACTAACACCCTTCGGGGGTGTGCGGAGTAACGACATCCCTGACCACACAGGTTTGGTTATTACGGCTACTAGAATAACGCGAGTAGGTCCGAGATCCGGCTCGAAGGACCAGCGTAATGTTGCGGACTGTATCGAGATTCACTAACAACGCCGCTAAGACTCTCTCGCGAGCGCGGAGCGCGGCAGAGCGCAGATGCAAACGACGTGCGCTCGCTTGGAGTTCGGACGACGACTAAACGCGGCGGAGTGCGGCGCGTCGCACGCGCTGGAGGGCGCGGGTGGGGCGACGCAGGACGGTCGAGAATTCTGGATTTTTCCATTACAATCTGACAACGCGAGCGCGAGAGGGCGCTCCGAACGTCGCCAGAGAGCCGTCACGGTGTGCGTGTCTCAATACGTTTATTGAAAAATAATAAAACTCACAATAAAAATACAAAGGCCAAAAATACTAAACTAAAACCATTCCATCGCCAACAGTAGTATTACCACAAATAATCACAGGAAACATTTTTATCGGTATTACCTTATTTAAAAATCAATGCAATAAATTATTTCCTCGTCCTCATGACGGAACAACTATGTATAACACAAACATAGGTATAGTCTCTTTTACATAAGTTTATGAACTCGCACTTTACATAAGTTTAGGAACTGGGAAATCATTAAACATTACTAAGAATATTTTTGTTCCCCCTAGCTTCTTTTCTATTCTTCGCAACATCTTTGGGTATTGATTCTCCTCATACTTATCCTAGTCAATGTGCCCATTTCTGTTCCTAAACAGCATAAGCTTATGCAGGTGATATAGTACAAATAATATAAAATGATACCTACCGTCATAGTCAAAGAAATGATGGACTATCTCTTTCTAAACGTGTCCGAATACCTACTATGTTCGTTGTGGAAGCTCGCTGCCATTGGAAGCATACTGTAAGCCGTCGATGGTGTGTACATATGCCTGATGAAGCCGCACCTAGACTGTCGCTTGGGCAGGCACAGGAACAGCCACAAGGCGACCATGCTCAGCGTCACGCAGAACGAAACCACAGCTATCGTCAAACCTACGACGTGCGCTTCTTTACAGGGGAAGTATTTGGCCTTGAGGTCGAATATCCGCGCGTTGTACAGAGAATTTGGGGTAGCACACCTGAAAACGTTAACTGTTATTATTTTTATGCTCTATTCCGTAATTAACTTTGACATAGTGCTCCTAAAAATGATTATGATGGCCACCGGGGCAGTTTTAGTTGGTAAGGAAGGTGGAGGGCCAGTCTTATCCCCGGAATCCAGACGCTTTTTGAAGATTTACCCTCGTAAACAAAATAAAAAATGCCGTAGTGACCTGACTTTCAGGGCTGCGTCTTTTGCTGAATATCAGTCGGCTTAAGACATTATATCTTTTGCTGGGAGATATTTAGACAGACAGAGTAAGCAAATGCTATCACAAATTCTTCGAAGTTGCACCGAAGAACAGCTGAAGCATTTTCTCTCTAATAATAAAATATCGCCCTTATCTCATTCGAATTAGAGCTGATATTAGTATTAGGTATTTTTTTTGGGAGTGCCAAGGAGTGCGTAATGTTTTCGTTCGACTCGCGCTCTCCATCATTTAATCAGAACCATCTACCAGAACCAATCTATTCCAGGTAACCGAGCGCCGTAAATCGAGATTCAGACAAATTTCTTCACATATTATAGCATTTTCTACAAAAATATATTTGCATCTGATAACGTTAGTCAACAAAAGCAGTCGTGACTCACGGCTACCGTACACAATTTAATCTATAGTTAGCTGCATTGTTGCGGATCACAACAAGACGAACAAGGTCAGCTTGAACATAACTCGCACGACAGTGATAATACGACTGTGTACTACTGCGCATCTTTTGTTTAAGAATCGTTAGAAGTGCCGAGGATATTGGATGATTTTGATATTTCGCCATAGTGGATAGGGGATAGCTAGGAAATGGTAAACGAAATCTTAAACTCAGTAGCCAATGATCAGTAAAATACGAGTAGGATTTTTAGTTGGAATTTAAAATATTAACTAAACATAGACCTTTTTAACTCATAAGACAGCTCCCATAAAAGCAATGACAGGGGAATTTTACCAAAATTACAGGACACAAAGTACTAGACCCAAAGTATGTCCAGATCACTCATTATGGTTTATTTTGAGATTCGAGCCCACTTTACTGCACGATCGCGACGACAACCTAAACCACTCCACCAAACGTGAAGTAGACCGTCATCGTCAAATCCTTCGAAGCCCATGTTTAGATGTTTCATTAATATAATATTGTCCAAAACTCACCTCAAATGGTCATAAAGCTCCTCAGGTATCTGCAGTTCCTTGATCCACACCATCTCACAATCACATTTCCAAGGATTGCCTTGCAGATCCAACTCCACCAGGACACCAAATGGTGTGGATAGAGCTTCATCCAATTTGTTCAGTCTTGATCCTTTTAAAGACAGTCTTTCTAGCTCAAAGGTATCCGGATCAGACAATACTTCGCGTCCAAATGCTAGTTTACTGAACTCAGTAAGATTTCTGTTCCTTTCAAGCTCCAAAGTTTTCAAAGAAGGCAGATACTGAAACGTGGATTCCGGAATTGTGCTTATTTGCAGATTATTTAGTTTTAAGACTTTCAGTGCTATTAGTTCAGTGAAATCTTCGCTGGATATGTCTGTTATTGGATTGTCGGATAAATCTAGGTATTCTAATGTGTACGGTATTTCGAATACTTCACTAATCTTGTTGTTCGATATAATCAGTTTACGTATATCGTATGCGTCAACGAAGAAGTTGTCAGGTACTATAGAAAGGTCGATTCCGCTAATACTTATAGCTTGAATCTTGACTGTTAGACCCGATCCACTTCTGTCGAACAAATTCGAGTTCTCCAAAGACGGTCCCAAGCAGTTATTATCCAATACCACTTCATTCAAACTGCTCAAATGATGAAACATTAAATTTGTAAACGTCGTGAATCTATTATTCGCTAGATTCAAATATATCAAATTCTTGACACCTCTAAACGTTTCTTTGTCTATAAATTCTAGTAGATTATTACTTAAATCTAGTCTTTTTAGTCCTGGTAACTGGAAACTGTTGTTATTAATCTCTGTTATCTCATTATTGTTTAATATTAATTCTAATAAAGTGTTAGATTTGAACAAAGTCGATGATTGTACAACCGATATGTTAATGAATGACAAATCCAATGAGTGCACTATATCGGGCAGTGTGTGATTATTCTGCAGAATATCCCAGTGCTGGTGCGCGCACGCAACTTTAGCACCTTCGAAGTCTTGACTTTCTGCATCTTTGTCTCGTTTGCACAAACAAACACCACTATCACAAATAGATGAACAGTTTATTTGTATAATAAAAGTGAGAACTAATATGTGAGCGAGCATTTTCCTCCAGGCTCGAGTCAGGTACTGCGCGATAAGTATGAAAACGTATCGTAGCTAGATAATTCTTATCGATATTTATTTGGTCATTTCACTGCTTACGCCGCGCCGTTGTGAATGTACAATGGACAGTTATCAGTTAAAGACACATGATGGCACAATTACTGCAAGTACGGCAGGGTTTTTGGGAGGGTTTTTTTGGAAAATATGTAAATTTCATTTGTTAATATCGTAACATTTGTTCCGCATATGTAGGTATTTATAGGTAAACCGAATATTAGATAACATTCAAAGACATGTCAAACAATCTATAGGTATTTATAATTGAAGAAAAATAAGATATAAAAAAAATGCACATATCGTTTTGTTTTGACAAAGTTTATCAACCTAGCCTCATTTTTATGACATTATCGCATTACCTACGTTCTTTTAAAAAGTAGTGTTTACTATTTTTACGATTAGTTCCAAAGATAAGCGACTATTTATAGAAAGATTGCAAAAAATGTATGAACGTGGTCGAAGCAATAATATTAAAGCGTTTTGTGGGTAGTTTCTGCCTACCCCCTAATAAAAAAAGGCTCGAGTGTATGTAAATAAAATACACATTTCCTTCTAAAGATACACTTTATTATTATACCTAATTTATCTAAAAAAATACACGTAATACATATACTAATTAATTACAATGGGTATTGAGATAAGGGCTACGGCCCACAAGTATCTTTGCATAGAAACTTTGCTCATGAAGTTAGGGTTAATTTATCGTATGATGTCCCTCCTATAAATGTAGGTGGTAGGTGAATTAATAAACCAAATTCTTACATAGGCAGACTTCTAGACCTTTAAACTTTACCTGAAGGATGATGTCTTGTGCGTCCCATCACTGGTAACACACAATGGTTAAAGATTTTCGCAGAATTTTCTCAAAAGTGTGAACATAATATTACAAGCCGAGTACGGCCAACAGAATATCTTAGCGTCTGTTTCCGGTAGTATGCCCTTTGACATCGGAAATCTTTATTATGCTTGGAAATACCAAGTTGTATATAATGCTATAAGTAATTTACTTAAAATCTTCCGCGAGCCGTTTGCGTGGTGCTTTTCGTACTGGGGTCTTCGTGCGCCTGCAATAAACATAATGATAAACAAACTGACGATTCGCTGTCTATATAAATAAAAATGAATACCTCAAACTATTCATCCAATTGCGATGAAACTTTGGTGACTTGTTGTTAGTGTAAAGAAATTAAACTTGTCCTTCAGAGTTCTATCGTTTGGTCAAATTTGTTTAAGGTGTATTCTTTTTTTTCTTTTATGGGATAGGTAGGCAAAAAAGCAGACGGATCACCTGATGGTAAGCGATTATCGCCGCCCATGGACACCCGCAACGCAACATCAGAGGATTCACAAATACGACGATCGCCTTTTAAAATAATTTGGGCCTCCGGTATCCTCCCTCAGTCACTCGGCGAAACACAACGCAAGCTTTGTTTCACATTGATTTTCTGTGAGGCCGTGGTATCACTCCGGTCGAGCCGGCCCATTCGTGCCGAAGTATGGTCCCTCACGATGAGCAATAATTATATTTTTTAAATCTAATCAAGATGTCAGTACTTTCCACGGAGATTATTGAGACCATGTTTACTGGCCTGGGTAAACAAAATGACAACAAAAATCAAATAATAAATCAGTTTCATTAATACAGTGAGGCACATGTGTGATTTGAAAGAAGAGCATGGTCGTCGCTTGTTATCTCACTTACTCTTTTATCTTCGTGAATGCACATGTCTCGTTCACTTGTTGCAGAAGACAGTAGCAGTCGTAACTGTTTAGCATTCGTGAACAATCTTTTTGTGATTTTTTTGCATTTTTCATGCTAAGATTATAAAATTATTTTAGTGAAGGTAAAATTCGACATTCTGAACTTACGTCTTAAGGGTGACGTCATTAACATCACCAGCGACCAATTACTGACGTCACTCTTAAGACGTAAGTTCAAGACGTAAGGCACATTTCGACATGGCAGGTGGGACTCGCGAACCAGGTGACGTAGGTTTGAATCCAGCCTGCGAGTAATTTTTCCTTCGCTAAAATAATTTGTGAACAATCTTTGATCTTAACTATCTCCTTTATTACTATAACTTCCTCATAGCCTAGTAGTCCTAAGGACGACTGCTACGCTAAAGACCCTAGCAGTGTTATTGCGTTTTTCTCTGAAATTGTCAGTAGCAGCTCTCAGAGTTCTGATTTCTGCCAGGTTAATAGCAATAAGCTTGCTCGTAAAATAGCCGAACTGTGGGTGTACATTAGTACACCTCTGCATAACCCTTCGGGGAATACGGGCGTGCCTACATAACCGGAAGTGTAGTATTACCTTGATGACGATGGCGGTCCTGGGCCCGGTGTTCCAGAGCTGCGCGGCCTGGTCGATGAAGGCGGCCTCCACGGCCACGGTGTAGAGGCCGGGCGCGGCCACGCTCACCAGCTGCTGCGCCGAGAAGAAGTCCCGCACCGGCGTCACCGTCTGCACCGCCGTCAGCACCGGCGCCACGTTCGTCAGCTCCACCGTCTGCTCGAACGTAAACATGTCCTCAGCATCATACGAATATGGTAAGCGATAACCGCCGCCCATGGACACCCGCAACGCCAGAGGAGTCACAAGTGCGTTGCCCGCCTTTTAAAAGAATTTGGGCCTCCGGTAACCTCACTCACTCAGCGAAACACAACGCAAGCGTTGCTTCACGCCGGTTTCACTCCGGGTCCGGTCGAGCCGGCCCATTCGTGCCGAAGCATGGCCCTCCCAAGTGAAAAGCGTGGCGTTCGAAAAAGGGAAATTAAAGCTAGTGTTTTTTTCTAAAAAAGCCGTAAATAGACTCCCCTGGTATTGGAATAGTAGTGGGTCACTTTCCGAGTAGCTGAAGTAAATTGTGCTCCAATTTAAGGTGCCAAAATTAGAGATTACTAATATGTCATGCGATAACGTCATCACGAATTACCAAATTCTAATTTGCAAGAAACGAACAATAAGAATTAATAAATAAAAGTGCGTGACTCAACACTAATTAATGTTTAATTTTTTTTTATCGGATAGGGGAGCAAACTATCAGGCGGATCACCTGATGGTAAGCGATAACCGCCGCCTATGAACACACGCAACACCAGAGGAGTCACAAGTGCGTTGCTCGCCCTTTAAAAGTATTATTCTACTCCGTACTACTTCGGCTCTCTCACCATGAAGGTCCGTTATCATAATTTAAACAAGAATGCATTCATGTATTGTTTAAAGTTCAAATTTGTCAGCCCTCTGCTATATATCAAAGTTCGATATTTTATCTATAAAGAAAACAAAAAAACCGAACCAGGTTAATAATGGCTTTCGTAAAACTTTACACCTGTAAGATTAATGAAATCTAGTAATGAATGCTGTAGGAAATTAGAAATTTCTTATTAAAAAATGTGAACTTACTTTCTCACTGGTTCGCGGGTGAGGTGTGGCTGTCACAGTGATCTGCACGCCCTTCACTTGACGTATCTTCTGACGTTTGCTGTTAAATTTGAATACACGTTATATCAGACAAATTATAAGAGGTCAAATGCAATTTTCGAATTGTCATTATATAAAGAAATGAATGGAACAAATATTGGAGGGGAGGGGGAAGAATTACGTTATGTGTGAAATTTTATTTATTACACATGGACGACTTCCAGCTATTATAATAATAGGATTGCGCAGATGTGTTGGTACAGTACGTGTGTGTGTGTGTGTGTGTGTGTGTGTGTACCTGAGCGGTAGAGGCGGCAGCACGACGCCCTCGAGCTTGAGCGCGAGGCGGTGCGAGAGCGGCAGCGCGGCCGCGTGCTCGGGCGCCGATGTGTTGGTACAGTATGTGTGTGTGTGTGTGTGTGTGTACCTGAGCGGTAGAGGCGGCAGCACGACGCCCTCGAGCTTGAGCGCGAGGCGGTGCGAGAGCGGCAGCGCGGCCGCGTGCTCGGGCGCCGATGTGTTGGTACAGTATGTGTGTGTGTGTGTGTGTGTGTGTACCTGAGCGGTAGAGGCGGCAGCACGACGCCCTCGAGCTTGAGCGCGAGGCGGTGCGAGAGCGGCAGCGCGGCCGCGTGCTCGGGCGCCGATGTGTTGGTACAGTATGTGTGTGTGTGTGTGTGTGTGTACCTGAGCGGTAGAGGCGGCAGCACGACGCCCTCGAGCTTGAGCGCGAGGCGGTGCGAGAGCGGCAGCGCGGCCGCGTGCTCGGGCGCCGATGTGTTGGTACAGTATGTGTGTGTGTGTGTGTGTGTGTACCTGAGCGGTAGAGGCGGCAGCACGACGCCCTCGAGCTTGAGCGCGAGGCGGTGCGAGAGCGGCAGCGCGGCCGCGTGCTCGGGCGCCGATGTGTTGGTACAGTATGTGTGTGTGTGTGTGTGTGTGTGTACCTGAGCGGTAGAGGCGGCAGCACGACGCCCTCGAGCTTGAGCGCGAGGCGGTGCGAGAGCGGCAGCGCGGCCGCGTGCTCGGGCGCGGCGCCGGCGCGCCAGGCCGGCGACAGCGCCACGCGGCACAGCGCGCCGCCCGCTCGGCCCGCGCACACGCCGCGCGGCCACACCGCGCCCCCACTGCACGCGCGCACCGCGGCCAGCACCGCGTCCATGTGCTAACGGATACACTCACTTAACAAGCCGCCGGAACGAACACTACTATTATGTGAGTATAGTATATAGTGAATACATAAATCGATCGGGATATTGTTACACTGGGTGACTAAGCGAACGACGGAAACTCAAACTTCTAGAAATTAGGAAATTGTAGAATAGTCTTAAATACACTTGGAAAATACGCGCTAACACTCGCGCAGTAACAATTTCACACTTTAAAATGTTTTGTTTAGCTATAATATTAATTGAATGTAAGAAATTCCAATAGTGGTTTAGGTTAAAACTGTGCCACCACTACACGACGTCAGAGCCGAATTATTTATTATTTTATCGAGCTTTTACAGTTGTAAAATCCAAGATGGCGGATATACTTTTTATAAAAAAATAATGTGGGTGTCAATTTCGAGTTTTCTCTGTGTGCTTAAGCAGCACACAGTGAAAAGGACATTAATATTGAACTCCAAGATGGCGGACACTATTTTTGTAAAAAAAAATACATGGATGCCAATTAGGGATGAGACGTATTTACTTTACCAGGTTTAAAAACCCGGGCTTTGCGTCGAAGGGAGCAGGGAGCCCTGATATGGCGGAGAAAAACTTGCAAGAATAAAGTATTTACTAGTTCCACGCGAGCACAACACCAGACCGCCGCGCCGTTCATGGATTAAAAATACTCGCATGCATAGAAAATCGATCCATATCATGATACATACAAGGTGCATAATCCTATTGGCAAAAAATACTTTGAACAACGAGTATTTTCAACTCTTGAGGACTCGCCACGTCGCCGGCGGGCGCCGCACCGTACGCGGATTAAAAAATACTTGCATGCATAGAAAATTGACCCATATAATGATACATGCAAGGTGCATAATCGTATTGGCAAAATAATACTTTGAACAATGAGTATTTTCAACCCGCGTTGCAGGGGCGCCGCGCCGTACGCTGCGAGGCGAGCCGCGGCCAAATACTTTCAAGTATTTTAATACTTGTTTTTCGACACTGGTATGTTTACATACTGTTACTTCAATGCCCGTACTGAATTATGTATACAAGTATATACAAGTATATCTATCTTATCCCTAGTGCCAATTTCGAAGTTTCTAGGGATGCTCATTTCACAAATTATATTAATTTTAATTTTATACGAAAATAACAATAATTTTGAAATCCAAGATGGCGCACACTATTTTGTTAAAAAATATAGTATGGGTGTCAATTTCGAGGTTTCTGGGTGTGCTAATAACGATAATACCAATAATTTTTAAATCCAAGATGGCGCGCACTATTTTGGGAAAAAGTGATATGGGTGTCAATTTCAAGGTTTCTTGGTGTGCTTATAACGAAAATGACATTCATTTTGAAATCCAGGATGACAGACTATTTTTGTAAAAAAATATATCATACAGTTACCTTAAATAATAAAAAAAAAACGGTTTATTGTTTATTGCTGATTTCATAAATAACATTCGTTTTGAAATTAAAGATGGTGGAAATTATTTTTCCTTTAAATTGATATTTGGTGTGATATTTGGGTATAAATTTCATGGTTTCTTGTCATGAATCAATGTTGTTTCTAAAATCAGCAATGTTGTTTCCCAAGAAACTACGAAATTAACATCTTGGCAATTTATTGCCAAAAACCATACCGCCATCTTGAATATTAAATATTATCACACCAAGAAACCTCGAAATTTATACCCATATTTGGTTCATATTTATTAAAGTTGAATCATAATTTTTGGTTCTCGTTGAGGTGTTTAATTTTTTCTATATAATACTGGGAATGATTTAAGTTATTTATGTGATGATTTAAATAACAATAAATGCTGACGAATTAAATAACTACTTACCCTATGAGTAATTCCGGGATTAGTGGTGGGGCTTTCGAAGAGCTTGGTGGATATGTCGTTGAGTGCGTTGTAAGCGGTGAGCGCGATCTTCTCCTCGAGGGTAGTGGGCTTGAGGTCCACGTTGTCCAGCTCTGGGGGACGGTCCTGGGCACTGGAGGTAAGCCGCTCCAGGAACTGTGCCAGCAGGCTGTACGTATGCTGAGAACTGGTCAATTTGGTTAAGGATTGATGATATAAATTGTGTTACAGTGTTACTGTTTATGTCCACCACTTATTATCTAATCCAATGCTAACTTTACTGGTTTGCCGAACTATAATGATTGCTCATTTTGTTCTAGGAGTTTGGAAAATTTATATAAAATATATTTTTAGATTACCTACAAACTTACCAATACCGGCCTAAATACCAGCTGAAGACTGATGATTTTGATTATATGAATCTAGCCATAAAATCCATTCAATTTCTGGAGGACCCATTTAGTACCAACTTAGGATAAATTGTAAAAGATCTAGCAGGTGTTTACTTTCTTCAAAACTAAAGATTTGATAATTATGATTGCCCGCTGTAAGCGAGTCAGTAACTCGCTAGGCTCGTTTATACAGGATGGAAACTTTCATCGGGGCAGTAAGGGGAAGTACCTTATCCTTTGCAGCTACACGAAAATGGTCTTATGAGACTATCCATAATTTTTTATGGAATTTTGATCCCAATTCACAGATTAAAAAAAAATACAGTTAGCAAGAAAATAGACATTTTACACAAAAACATTTTTTGATGCCAATCGATCCTGTTTCTAAAACTGATCAAAAACTTCTATGGGACCAACCATCGTTGGAGTACTAAAAAAGTCAAAAATATCTGTGAATGGGGATCAAAATTCCATAAAAAATTATGGATAGTAGGACTCCATAATTTTTCGAGTAGACCATTTTCGTGTAGCTGCAACGGATAAGGTAATTCCCTTACTGCCCCGCTGAATGTTTCCATCCTGTATAGTCCTCAGAGACGGATAAATGCACATTAATGCTTGTAAAAATATATTATAAAGAGAAAAGATTAGAATTTTTGTTTGTAATGGATAAACTAAAAAACCACTCAATCGATTTTAAATATTCTTACACTTATGGAAAGGCACATTATTCCGGAATAATATAGGATTAGGTTATATTGAGAGAAACAGCGGGTTGGAAATAAAAACACAAACTTTTTTTTATATAGAAGAGGGAGGCAAGCGACCAAGCGCGTCACCTGGTAAGTGATAACCGCCGCCCATTGACACCCACAATACCAGAGATGTTGCAAATGCGTTGTCGGCCTAACGAGAAAAGGATAGGCTCGCTTCTTGAAGGTTGCCATGTCGGAATTACTTTCGCAAATAAATTTGGATGCGGCATAGGTTTTAAAAAAGGATACATTTGCAGGTGTCTGAGTGTGGAATCGTCAGCGTGGAAGGCGGTGCGCGCAATAGCAGCGTACTTATTGGCCACAGCGGAAACTGCGCGCGCCGCCTTGCGGACGGCCGGCGCAAACGCACCTGCTTTCAATGCCGGGTCGCGGGTGCTCTGCACATATACATACATACATACAAGATCCAGTTCAATGTAAAGACAGCCTTACTTGCTGGCTTTATTTCTAAAAAATATAATGAAAATGCAGTATTTATCTAGGTATTTTAATTTTTTAAATCTCAATGTCGATATTTTTCTCGTATATTTTTGTCCTTTTCTCACCATATCTTTTTCTTTCACTCAACCTGTTCGTATCAATATATTATACGCCTGCGCGCGCGCTGCTAGTAACTTGACATAACAAGTAGTAGGTAGTGTAGTGTAGTGTAGTGTAGGTACCTGTGAGTATGTGTGCGCTATGGCGGGCGGCGGCTGCGTGCAGAGCGTGCGCGCGGCGTGCGCGGCGCGGGCCAGCGCGGCCAGCGCCTGCGCGCGCGCTGCTAGTAACTTGACATAACAAGTAGTAGGTAGTGTAGTGTAGTGCAGGTACCTGTGAGTATGTGTGCGCTATGGCGGGCGGCGGCTGCGTGCAGAGCGTGCGCGCGGCGTGCGCGGCGCGGGCCAGCGCGGCCAGCGCCTGCGCGCGCGCTGCTAGTAACTTGACATAACAAGTAGTAGGTAGTGTAGTGTAGTGTAGTGTAGGTACCTGTGAGTATGTGTGCGCTATGGCGGGCGGCGGCTGCGTGCAGAGCGTGCGCGCGGCGTGCGCGGCGCGGGCCAGCGCGGCCAGCGCCTGCGCGCGCGCTGCTAGTAACTTGACATAACAAGTAGTAGGTAGTGTAGTGTAGTGTAGTGTAGGTACCTGTGAGTATGTGTGCGCTATGGCGGGCGGCGGCTGCGTGCAGAGCGTGCGCGCGGCGTGCGCGGCGCGGGCCAGCGCGGCCAGCGCCTGCGCGCGCGCTGCTAGTAACTTGACATAACAAGTAGTAGGTAGTGTAGTGTAGTGCAGGTACCTGTGAGTATGTGTGCGCTATGGCGGGCGGCGGCTGCGTGCAGAGCGTGCGCGCGGCGTGCGCGGCGCGGGCCAGCGCGGCCAGCGCCTGCGCGCGCGCTGCTAGTAACTTGACATAACAAGTAGTAGGTAGTGTAGTGTAGTGTAGTGTAGGTACCTGTGAGTATGTGTGCGCTATGGCGGGCGGCGGCTGCGTGCAGAGCGTGCGCGCGGCGTGCGCGGCGCGGGCCAGCGCGGCCAGCGCCTGCGCGCGCGCTGCTAGTAACTTGACATAACAAGTAGTAGGTAGTGTAGTGTAGTGTAGTGTAGGTACCTGTGAGTATGTGTGCGCTATGGCGGGCGGCGGCTGCGTGCAGAGCGTGCGCGCGGCGTGCGCGGCGCGGGCCAGCGCGGCCAGCGCCTGCGCGCGCGCACGCATCCAGGCGGGCGGCAGCGCCACGCAGGCGCCGCAGCCCGCGCACGCGCCCGCGCAGCCCCCGCCCGCGCCGCCCGCCCCACCCGCGCCGCCCCACCCGCTGCACACCTCCCAACCCGAACTCGCCTCCTCTAGGCCCGTTATACCTGCGGATAATTATGGACTTCGATCAGTCATCAATTAAGATCGAGATAAGTATAGTATATTTACATAAAGTTCGAGGTAGTGAGTACCTAACATAGAATGATAATACCAACTCTAAAACCCAGGATTTTAGACGAAGTATTATCAACTCTCTGTCATGTCTGTCTGTCAGCAAACCATTTGGACAAATTTTTTTAACTTTCATTTACATTATAGAGATTGCTATCATTTCTATCGATTTTAAATATAAGTGAGGTATCGTCAGCAAATAATACTATGTTCGATAACTCAGGCATCATATAGGGAAGGTCATTTATGTACGCTAAGAAAAGGGCCTAAAATAGAGCCCTGTGGAACACCAATTCTAACTGCAGATCCGGTAGATGTGACTCGGTTTATGCCCACTTTTTGTAGCCTCTCAGAAAGATAGGAAGACACAAGCTCCAAAGATAGCCCTCTTATACCGTAGTAGTTCAATTTACGGATAAGCTTATTGTGATCAACGCAATCGAAAGCTTTGGAAAGATCACAAAAGATACCTATGGCATCCTGTGAACCCTCCCAAGCCTCTAAAATGTGAGAGACGAGCCTTGTACCAGCATCAGACGTTGACCTGCCCTTCGTGAAGCCAAATTGCTGATCATGTAAAATCTTGTTTTTATGAAAATGTGCTATCATTTGATTAAGCATAAGTTTTTCAAATATTTTACTTAAAGGCGGGGAGAACAGAAATGGCCCTATAATTACTGAGATTCGCTTTACAGCCTGATTTGAATATAGAAGGCAAGTGCAGTTTTTAGTTGGTAGGATTCCGACATACCATAAGGAGAAGGACCTTTGGCGTAGCAGTCACGCTTACGCCCGCTAGAATAAGAGGCAATAATGTATATGATAAAATAATATAATGTTACCGTCTTCAATCAGCTTAGCGTCAGCAACAGCGGCACGATACAATGCCGTCAACCAACGTTGAGCGGCTTCACTGGGCGCCTCTTCCGATAAACGCTTCAATATGGCCGCCGCGAGGTTGTGGTGACCATACCTAAATGGAGATTTTTTAAATAGTATATATTTGCTTTGTTGATTAAATCGTGTTTTTAAAAGTATAATAAAATTCTGCTGAACCGTTTGGAATTTCACCAAACTATACGACACTAAATATAACTTTTTTTTTGTTATTAAATAAACGTTGCTTCACGCTATTACGCACCCATAATACAGATTTTCTTCTGTATTATGGGTCCTTTTACAAACACATGTTCTCACATAAACGAATACCCAGACTCGGAACAACAACATGTGGAAAATATTTTTTCGGTGATTTGATGCTGGTAAATTGCCACTACCATTACAATTGTTTTTCTAATTCTAAAGTGCAATTACCTACGAGCGGAAGGGTAAGGAAGGGTAGCGATTGCCGAACAGTGTCACAAATCGGGCTAATAATAATATTAATTCATAAGTAATTTTAAAGGATAAACAGACCTTAATGCAGCCCTGGCGACTCTGTAGCGCACCCAGCCGTCAGCGGGCGCGATGGTGGCGAGGATCCGGTCCTGCCAGGCGCGGCCGATGCTGTGCGTGAGCGCCCTGCCCGCGCGCTCTTGGAACATCACCGTGCACAGCAGCACCAGCCCCGTGCCGTCGTCCGGGGGGTTCTCTATCGCGTTGTCACTGGAAACACAGTGTCTGTTTGAATTTTGTTCGTAAGAGTTCGTAAGTGTCCGGAAATTATAACAATAAAACTATTAAAATTCATACTAATATTTTAAATGCGAAAGTATCTCTGTGTCTGTTCTGTATCAGCGCGGCCAGCGCCTCCAGCAGCGCGGCGGGGCGGCGCCGCCTGCGCCTGCGCACAGCTGTAGGGAGCATGTACGTACCGCTGCAGCCTGTCGAGCACGTGGTGCAGCGCGGGCAGGGCGGGCGCCAGGTGGCTGGGCTCGGGCGCGCCGCCCAGCGCGGCCAGCGCCTCCAGCAGCGCGGCGGGGCGGCGCCGCCTGCGCCTGCGCACGGCTGTAGGGAGCACGTACGTACCGCTGCAGCCTGTCGAGCACGTGGTGCAGCGCGGGCAGGGCGGGCGCCAGGTGGCTGGGCTCGGGCGCGCCGCCCAGCGCGGCCAGCGCCTCCAGCAGCGCGGCGGGGCGGCGCCGCCTGCGCCTGCGCACGGCTGTAGGGAGCACGTACGTACCGCTGCAGCCTGTCGAGCACGTGGTGCAGCGCGGGCAGGGCGGGCGCCAGGTGGCTGGGCTCGGGCGCGCCGCCCAGCGCGGCCAGCGCCTCCAGCAGCGCGGCGGGGCGGCGCCGCCTGCGCCTGCGCACGGCTGTAGGGAGCACGTACGTACCGCTGCAGCCTGTCGAGCACGTGGTGCAGCGCGGGCAGGGCGGGCGCCAGGTGGCTGGGGTCGGGCGCGCCGCCCAGCGCGGCCAGCGCCTCCAGCAGCGCGGCAGGGCGGGCGCCGCCTGCACCTGCGCACGGCTGTAGGGAGCACGTACGTACCGCTGCAGCCGGTCGAGCACGTGGTGCAGCGCGGGCAGGGCGGGCGCCAGGTGGCTGGGCTCGGGCGCGCCGCCCAGCGCGGCCAGCGCCTCCAGCAGCGCGGCGGGGCGGGCGCCACCTGCGCCTGCGCACGCGCGCAGCTGTGTGCCCACCACACTCGCTGTGCGCGGCGCATACGCGGACGCCGATGCTCGGCTCAGCTGCACCTGTACCAACAACTTTATGTCCACCACTTTTCGACCTTATAGTCTTAAGAATAAAGGTGGAATGTTTCAGTGTAGATTGTTCACGAGTACGAAACGCAGTTATCGAATCTCGCCATTTCGTTTCCCTGGAGTTTTTAAAAAGGCTGTCGTGCACCTAATTCACATATCCGGATGCATAGACGAGGTCAACAACTATTGGCCTATCTCGAAATCTAATATTTTGGAACGATACTCAACAAGAGCCTTGTAAGCTTTCTTGATACTCACAATATATTGGCCCCTAACCTATTTGGTATTCGTAAAGGTATGAATACCAACAATGACTCTATGATCAGGCAGTTAACACTCTTGATAAAAGGCGGAAGTGTTTGGCCATCTTCCTCTATTTATCTAAGGCCTTTGATACTGTTTCTGCGCCGGCCTTATTCAGAACGATCGAAGGGATTGGAATTCGAGGTATAGTTCGCGTCACGTAAAAAGAACGCTGGCGGTCAAGCTGCGCATTAGGCGATTTTTCGGTCTATTTGGTGGTATGAGGTGCGGCGCGGGACGGGCGGGTCACGCGCCGCACGCTTGCCGGTGCGCTATTGGTTCCTCAGTCGACCCTTGGTTTCAGAGCTGTGTCCACGTTACGTTCATTATCAAAATACCATCGCGCACAAAAGTTTTTAATTACGAAATGGTTTTCCTATAAAACCATTTCATAATTAAAAACTTTTTTATGTTAAACTTTTACATAGAAATATTGATATATAATTGTGACTTATATTGTTTTATGAAGAGAGAGACTGATAAGAATGCAATTGATGATTTAAAACAATTTATGAAACGGACTGCAGAAGCAACAAAATGTTCCGAGTCTACAGTGAGATGACTTGTAAAAGTTTCACTGGTTTCACGTCACCCACGATGACTTACATAATGGAGGGAGTTACAATATTACTTTAAAACATTCTACACTCAATCAAACTGTTTTTAATTCTATTTACATAGTGATATTCTATCTAATATATTTTTCAATGTACCTACCCATAACCAATATACGAAGTCGCGAGCGAATCGCTAGTTCAAAAATAAAACAATACGCCTAGTACACACTCCCTCCACTTTCTTCCAGCGTTCTTTTTACGTGACGCGACTTGTATAGCTTTGGCTATCTTCAAGGATTACTTAAGCAATCGTAGTTAAGTGATAAAAATCGGGTATAATGAAAGTCAAGAGATCCCCATTCCATATGGTGTACCGCAGGGCAGCATTCTGTGACCCACTCTATTCCTAATCTATATCAATGAGCTCTGCACACTCCCCTCCAAAACTGTAAAGTCATTACGTACGTCGACGATACTTCCTTGATTATAGATGGAAAAGATTGGGCAAAGTGCTACTTAAATGCCGAGAAAGCTCTTATTTGGTTTGACTTGGCCGAATGATAATTTACTTACTCTTAATCTCAGCAAAATGACTCAAATGTTATTTGCTATTAAATTATATTTATGCCCATCGAAAAAAAAAATATTCGTTAAAATTGCAAGGCTCCATGACTCACACTATCTCAAACAAACACACTCACACACACTCACGTCCGAGTTCCGACACAGATACAAACATGAAACACATACATAATTTTTAAACTTTATCTCTTTTCCTATGTTTCTTTATCTCTTTACTAGCTCTAATGGATATCGTAAAAATTACTTACATAATTATAAATGTTACTAACTAACTTCTAAGATACAGGTACGTAAACCTAGCTTAGAGGTTAGGGTTCTTCTTTCTTGGCCACTTAAGCAAACTGTTTTTAAGTCAATGTATTTTTTTTACTATGGCGAATAAATCTTTATTCTCCATAGTTATTCATTTATTTCACTAATGCAAAGTACAATAAATTGTAATACAGTAATTGGAGTTTAGAAACTTCTGAAGTATAAAAAAAAACAATGTCACAAAATATCACGTGTCAAAACAAGATAACTGTAACAAGAGACAATAGGAAGTTTAAATGGTACCTATACTTACCAAACAACGCAACGCAACTCGGAGAGGTCTGACATTTCTTGGATTGTTGCCCTCACCCGTCGCTATGACTAAGGTTTCAAGGGCCAACATCAAGTCCCCGCCATCCACTGGAAGGTATTCTTCATAGCTACACCAAGAGGTTATTCTACATTAAAAGGTCTTCTTTGAAACAAGACAAACTTAGGAAAAACAATGTTATGGGTATAACATATAGTTCAATTTCCAATTATCCTAAAATCTAAATAAAATAACTCAAAAGTAATTTACACACCAGTGTACTACAAGGCGTGTAAGCACTTCCGCGGCAGTGGCAGCCCTCGTCAGGTCGACGGATAGGGTTGCCTCGCTGCAGTAGCGCCGCAGGGTTGCGCACCCGCCTGTCGGCGATGCCGCCGCCGCGCACACGGCCGGACAAGCCACTAGTTTCTACACATTACACAATAAAAAAATCATGATAAAGTCAAAGTCAATATGTTTTATTTCAATTAGACCATTAAAGAAGATACTTTTGAAAAGTCAAAACTAGTAGCACGGTTCCAAAAAGTCGGTCTTATGGAGAAGAGCCGGCAAGAAACTCCATATTTACTCTTTTTTTTTACTAATAATGGGTTTTCTCTTGACTTCAATCTTGCCGAGGCAATGAATTATCATTGACCGACGGTGGAGCAAGCGCACCCAGAAGATGCCTATGCACTCTATATAAATTCGGGTTATATGCACTCAGAAATACAGACGCAGGGAGGGAGTTCCACTACTCTTTTTAAATACTGGTAACCATCATTGTAATGAAATGAAATTATATTTATTTCTGTAAGTAGATCTTTAGAGCAACTTTTACAAGTCAATGGTGTGTTTTTTATAGCAAGATGGCTTCGGTATTTCCTAGACAAAGACATAGACAAAGACAAAGATATTTATTGCTCAAACTGTGTACAAACAACGGCGTTATATGAAATATAATAAGTCTCAACAGCCGACCCAATCGGGTGTAGCAATTATAATAATAACTAATATATCTATTAATGTTCTTATTTATTCACAAAGTATTCGTTCAAATTATAAAACCCCATTTTTAGTTAGAAATTTTTTTAAAGCATTTTTAAACGATTTACCGTCCAGTTCTTTAATTTCTACTGGTAAGTGATTGAAAACTCGTATTGCTGTTATGTAGGTGCTTTTATAGTAGATCATATTATTTATTTGTGGTAGATTTAGGTTATATTTATATTTATTGCGTACATTTGGTTTAGATGAGCTTTTGAGATTAAAGAACTGGGTGTTATTTTAACTAACTAACTAACTAACTAACCTAACTGACGACTTATGAGAAGAAACACCGAAACAAACTCGCCTAGAGAATCATAGTCTCTTTTACAGTCCAGACATTAAAATAATGCAAATAACGAGTGGGACAATGAAGGGCAATTTCTGAAATGGCCTTTTGAGGAAAGAACCATACCAACTTTGAGTAGACCAGGCCTAACTGACGGCAAGCATGCATCAGTCATCGTGTAGCTCAACCATAATTAATTATTAATTGATGTTTTATCAGGGTTCCTGGTTATATAAAGTGGTAGAACGTGACACTGAGAGGGGTGAATTTCGAGCTACGAGAAAATTTTGTCTACGCATTATGTTGGCCTTACTTTCGGACGGGATAAACGACGACTAAATTATATTGTGTCCCCTTGTTCCCCGTATTCTTTTAGGGGTAAAAACAATAAAAATAACAGGATTTGCGCATGCCGCATTTCATCTGGCGCGGAAGAGGACTGTCAGTTGGTGGTAGGCGGGTAACTGGCGCCGATTGCTGCCATGATGTGTTCATGCACATTCACATGAATGTATACACTATAGATAAAATGTAAGCCATTGATTTACCGTAGTGGTCAATAGGATTTTTTTACAAGTAGTCTTGACACTGGGCCTAGCCTGGAAAAATTGAGTTGCAAGTAAATATTCTCGGAGGCCCAAATCCTTTTAAAAGTAATAAAATAATATATCTAAGTCGAGACCGAGAATCGCAGAAGATACTTGTTAGATTACAAATGAAAGTGCAATCCTATTTTATTGTTTGCTTTGGTTGTCTGATTTGCCGGTTACTTAACCATTTGACCAATCATGTACCGATCGCGCTCAGGTATGCGTACATGCACATTTTTTTGCGGTATAGGGGGGCAAACGACGCCCAAACTCTTTCTAAAGGCCGGGAACGCACTTGCGACTCCTCTGGTGTTGCGGGTGTCCATGGGCGGCGGTATCGCTTACCATCAGGCGATCCGTCTGCTAGTTTGCCCCCTATACCTACCATAAAAATAATGGTTCATGCTTACCTGCATGACTTGAAGGCATAGCATAGTATGCTCCGTCTCCTGGCTGTCAGTAGCAGCTCTCACAAGTTTCTCCACACAGTCGGCAGGCCATAGCGCTGCATGGTCAGCCAGTTTGCGCAGGCCTTGGAGTGCTGCGCGCCGGACGGCTGAGCGGGCGTCATTCATCGCTATACTGAGCAGCAACTCCACCTAAAAAAGTTTACTTTATTCTACTATTTTTTAAAGGAGTAGGAATCAGCAGTTTAAAATAAACTACACACAACGAGCAGCTAAGTATTTGTGTGTAGAAAAAACAACGAAACTAATATTATGGCTTCTGACTATCACAAGTAGTCTTGCATAACAAACGGGAGTTACTTGTTCACCGAAGAATTGGTTTTGATGTGCTAAGAATAGTTACTGATCCTTTACTGACCACAAACCTTTGATTATGACAATAGTTATATAACTATTGTCACAATCAATGTTCAAGGTTTCATCAAAACCCCTTCTTTGGAGAGCACATAGCTCCTGTTTGCGCAAACTACTTGTGATAATTAGAAGTCATTATATCAGTTTTTTCGTGGGAGAGCCATACCTTGGGCACGAATGGGACGGCTCGACCGAAGTGATATCACGGCCTCACAGAAAACCGGTGTGAAACTATACTAACGTTGTGTTTCGCCGATTGAGTGAGAATACTGGAGGCCCAAACCATTATAAAAAGCAGGCAATGCACTTGCGACTCCTCTGGTGTTACGGGTCTCCATGGGTGGCGGTAATCGCTTACCATCAGCTGATCCGTCTGCTTGTTTGCCCCCAATCCCTAGTATGTGTAATGTTCCCGAAGACTCCCCAGGAGTCCTGAGAAACCACCGTTTATTGTTTTATCTTATTCTCGACTGACAACCCACATGACATACCCATCTTTTATGGCATCCATCAAAGAGGCGATATAGTACAGTATGTATGTATGGTATGTAGGCAATATGTAAAAAATAGTTTTTAGTAATTTTTTATAATAACTTACTTGATCAGGTACATGCACTACTGTGTCTGCAGCAATATGCGTAAGAGCCGTGATAGCAGCACGCACAGAGCTGGATGATGGAAACCGCTCCAGTAATGAGCGGAGTAACTTCAACACTCCTTGAGCTCTTACAGCTAATGGATAACAAATAAAAGCTTTATTTTAAACCAACAAGTAACAACATCAGGTAAAAACACATACAATAGTAAGATAACAAGATTCTTCGGTGATGGCACCTATATGTGATTTATAATAATATCATCAATGAAATGGTAGGGAAACCTAATACATATTGCTATTTCATATATTCATTCCATAATTAAACAATTTACGATCCTGCATCAAATTACGGACATAATGCAAAATGTATTGTTTGCAATATAATATCAATGCATTTTTTATGTATTTTGTTTATCTTACAATCTACCTATTTGTACTAGGGGTCATCTTTTGTATTCTGTTTCCTGAATCACTATATAGTATAAAACAAAGTTGATTCATGTCTGTCCCTATGTATGCTTAGATCTTTAAAACTACCCAAGGATTTTGATTCTGTTTTTTTAATAGATAGAGTGATTCAAGAGGAAGTTTTTAAGCTATTTAACATAACCCTATGATTCTTAGGAACGGGGCAGCGTGGATGAAACCGTGGGTGGGTTGCTAGGTGAAAATAGAATCGTTAATAAACTCTTATGTAGCTTACCTCCTCCATGCACTGTTCTAAGAGCTCTCACTAGCTTGGCTCTGCGCTCAGCAGCTGTACTCTCACAATCCACCATGTCCCATAGCTTGTTGCACATTGCCACTGCAAAGGCACTGGAAAGAAAAGCTCAATATAGTAAAAAAAAACCTAAAGATTTAAACATACATGATTATATTTTTTTTATAGGAACGAATGCAATACAAAATAATATAAGTTTACACTTTGATTCGTCTCTGAGCATGAGCCTTACAGAGTATGTCAATGTGTTGATACCCAAACAAAACCAAGATATTAAAAAAACTCAAAAAGAACTTACTTAGAATGTTCAGCAAATCGTGTTGTAGCATATATTGCAGCATCAACCTCCACATTATCATGACTGTCCAGCCCCCTACGTATTGCATGGTGCACATTCTGTCTCTCCGGTATGATCCCAGCTACAGCCCCAAGAGTCCGTAAGGCCAAAGCTCTAGCAACAGGATCGTTTGAATGCAGAACACTGAAAACTCTTCTCAAAAACTCGTCTACGTTCAGAATCTTATCCAAATGCTTTTCGCTTTGCTGGCAGACGCGAAGCACCCATAGGCGAAGGAAATTGTTGCCCAATCGAAACACATCAGCAAGTTTTAGGAACGAAGAGTTGATAAGTATAGGAAAGGGATATTTCTCGAATAGACGCGGGAACCGGACGATGGCTTCGCATTGTTCACCAACTTTTCCGGACCGCAGCCCTAGAAAAGGGTATCGTTGGTTAGATTTTGTGTTTTGTTACTGCGGCAGTAGGCAGTGAGCATCTAAACTAAAAGTGAGGTTACGATATTACCTTTATCTAATTCGGTTAATGCCGAGTTAGCATCCTGTTCAGGTTCACCAGAAGTATCATTAAAAGTGTTTAATCTCACACCAATCATTGTACTTTGATGAATTTGATCCGAAGAAGAAGAAGCTAAATGGTTACGGATTGACAACAAACAATTAACAACTCAAGTTGTGTTTGTTAAAATGACAAATGACAAAGACAAATAAGACAATCCACTGAATCCACATTTGACTTGACAATGACAATGACAGACATTGACTGACACTAAAATTCTATTGTATAGCGCCATCTATTTTATCTTTTGTTACCAAACAGTAGGTAATAAATACCATTTAGAAGCAATTGCTACATTTGTAACAAAGAGGTCACTGCAGATATCGTTTTGTTATATTAGGAATAAATATAATAACTAGTTATAACATAATATTTTGGGTATTTTGCACATAAAGTAAGTAAGATTAAGATGTATTTTTATAAGTTCAAATTTTCCTATATTGCTTAGAAATTGTTGGTATAACATAAATACCATCACGCCTGTATTCCCCGAAGGGTTAGTCAGAGGCGTACTATAATTGTACACCCACAGTTCGCCGATATGTTTAGGTCCCATGTAATAGGGGGCGAGCCTATTGCTATTAACTGGGCACAAATTCCTAACTCCGAGCTGCTACTGGGAATCATCATAGAAAAACCCAATAACACTGCTCGACCTGGGAATCGAACCCAGGACCTCTAGCTTAGCAGTCGCGCTCAGGACCAAGTGGTCCTGAGCGCGACTTGTTGTGTTGGTTGTTGTATTGGTTGTGAGCGCAAATTGCCTCATTAGCCAAGTGGCTAATGAGGCAATTTAGTATCAGGTATAGACACCTATTTATCCGTAGGTACCTGGTCTATGTTTTATCAACTGGTAAGTACTACCAATTTACCTAGGTTCACTGTTTGGCAGACATACTTACCTACACGAGAAATGTAACAAACAGAAGTAGGTAGGTATTTCTCAAAATTTCCAGCTTCGTTTACTTACACTAATAAACATAAGTAAGCAAATTAAATTAAACAAAAACATCATTTTATGTAAGTACATTAAATTAAACAAATAACATCATTTTATTGACCTACTTACCTACTTAAAATTATTCAACTTTTTGATTAATACAGTAAAAGTTAACAAAATATTAGATAGGACCGATAGACCTATTCTACACACGGAACACCCCTTACTCGACACCCAACCAGAACCCCTCTATTATACCTAAGTAAAACTAACCTCTAGGATAACTATCGACAAAGCGGTGTTTACCGGCAATGCTCGGCTCCGCTCTCAAAGCGTAATTACACTGTAACGAGAGTGTATGTCGCCATTACTACGAAAATGGCGCGAAAGGTAGTCACTAATCATGGCGGATCGCACACGAAATAACGGAGTTTTGTTACAGCTCGTTCGTTAGACGTAATTTGTTATTAAATGGAGCTTCAGTTAGCTCGGGTTATCCAAATTGGAGGCTAATCATTTCGTGTCGTGTTACTGCATGTGGGAGTGGGACTATCATTAGAAGATATAATTTGGGACTTACGCAGTCAGCTCGCTGGCATTATCATTACAAAATACTGTCTCACAATAGTCTCCTCTAAACTTATCAGTCATCAGCGAATCTTGCATAAGTATCATAGTCATAGAAGAATGAAGATAGGTCCCTAAAAATAGGTTTTTCTGCGTGGGAGCATACCTTCATAGTTTTTTTTAATTAACTTGGCAGTAGAAAGCAGGCGGGCTTCCTTATGGTTTATGGTAAGTAGTCATTCAGTTAATGGCCGCCCATAGACACCTGCAACCACAATGGAGGTACCTACTGGCGCATTGCCGAGTAGGTAACCGAGAGTGGGAAATGGCTCTCTCGCGCCAAAGTCGAAACATATAGGTACCAAAGTAGATATCTAAGTACTTTACGACAGATTCCGATGTAGGGGTTGCCGGCAAGTCAAACCCCAAGAGGTCCTAAGCAAGTCTTTATAATAAAATTGACATCGATGCCGATTTCTGTACAACCTGGGTGATCTGGTCCATGTTTCATCTTGATGCGCTTAGAATCTGTGCTATAGTTAATCCTAAGATAATTTCAATTGTTAGGCTTACCTAAGGTTATCATATTATTGGGCTTTAAGAACTGTCTAAAACAACAACAACATACCATCACGCGTGTATTCCCCGAAGGGTTAGGCAGAGGCGTACTAATGTACACCCACAGTTCGCCGGTATGTTTAGGTCCCATGTAATAGGGGGCGAGCCTATTGCCATTAACCGGGCACAAATTCCTAACTACGAGCTGCTACTGGGAATTTCATAGAAAAACCCAATAACACTTTGCTCGACCTGGGAATCGAACCCAGGACCTCTAGCGTAGCAGTCGCGCTCAGGACCACTTGGCTAATGAGGCAGTTGAAGATTGAAGATTGCAAGAATGAAGATAGGCCCCTAAAAATAGGTTTTTCTGCGTGGGAGCATACCTAGTTACATAGTTTTTTTTAATTAACTTGGCAGTAGAAAGCAGACTCCTTATGGTTTATGGTAAGTAGTCATTCAGTTAATGGCTGCCCATAGACACCTGCAACCACAATGGAGGTACCTACTTGCGCATTGCCGAGCCGCGGCAGTCTGCAGTCCCTACGGATTGCAGACTGCCAGAGGCGTAGTAACTGAGAGTGGGAAATGGCTCTCTCGCGCCAAAGTCGAAACATATAGGTACCAAAGTAGATACCTAAGTACTTTACGACAGATTCCGATGTAGGGGTTGCCGGCAAGTCAAACCCCAAGAGGTCCTAAGCAAGTCTTTATAATAAAATTGACATCGATGCCGATTTCTGTACAATTTATAGGATATATTTTAAGATAAGAAAATTAATAAGAACGGTATTTAAACGAGCAATAGAAACGAATTATCTTTACAATTTTCGTTTTTATGGCTGTCTGTTTGCCCGCCTCTCTGCATTGTCTGGATGCTGTTTGTCACAGTTGTATGGTGGGTGTCTAACTTAAAATCTGGTCCATGTTTCATCTTGATGCGCTTAGAAGGTGTGCTATAGTTAATCCTAAGAATAATTTCAATTGTTAGGCTTACCTAAGGTTATCATATTATTGGGCTTTAAGAACTGTCTAAAACAACAACAACATACCATCACGCCTGTATTCCTCGAAGTGTTAGGCAGAGGCGTACTAATGTACACCCACGGTTCGCCGGTATGTTTAGGTCTCATGTAATAGGGGGCGATCCGGGCACAAATTCCAAACTCCGACCTGCTACTGGGAATTTCATAGAAAAACCCAATAACACTTTGCTCGACCTGGGAATCGAACCACAGGACCTCTAGCGTAGCAGTCGCGTCCAGGACCACTTGGCTAATGAGGCAAGAACTGTCTAAAACCTTATTAATAAAAAATTAGAAACATAGTCAGGTAAGTCCTTGACCTGATAAGTGTTATCCGTCCGGTGACACCGCGCAAGGCTGCGCGTGAGTGTGATACCTAATGTGCTGGAGCAGGATATTTTCATCAACAACACAACCTCACACTAGACACGTCTCGTACTTGATCAGTCATATAAAAGGTGTCCCGATCGACTGATTAATCATTGTGTATCTGATCTCGTGTCAATCACACCTCAACAAACCAGCTTCAAGATGTTCAAATTTGTAAGTATTTTTATATTAATTAACTGTTTAATTATGTTTAATATTTTATTGTCAAACAGTTTACTATTTACATATTTTTTGAACTCTGAGATCAAGCTAAGATTGAAATTGTGTCAGGTTCACATTTTAATGACATATTTTTTGCAACGATGCGGGTAGATCAATTCTAATGCATAAATTCCTATATGTCTAAAGTATTGTATCTGTATGTACTTAATTAGTTTAGTAACTATCTTATTATTCTAGTGTTTGTCAGCGCGACTGTTACCTATGCCAGAGAGTCTGGGTTCCCAGGTCGAGTAGTGCTATTGGGATTCTCTATAATCTGAGTAGCTTCTCGCAGTTTGGATGGCGATAGGCTCGCTTATTAGGATTACATGGGACCATTAACTGTGGTTGTACTTAGGTACATTAGAAGGTACAGCTCTCTGCCTAACCCTTTTTGGAATATAGATAGGTATTATGTTACTTATATTGTTGATTTCTAGATATTTTTTGATCGACTGTGTCAACTTACTTGTACATAACAGTATACAACTCTTTAATGTAATTCATAGTAACTAATAATTATTCATACAATTGCAATGATTTTGATAAAAAATTTAGGTTTAACGAAATTTATTCTCTTATAGGCAATTAGGCATAGTCGCTTGGGTACATGAGAACATAGTTACTTATACAAAGATATTCAGTTCGTCGTCAAACCGTCAAAACATTCAACCTACATTTAAATTTTTTTTTTATCAATTCAAAGTATTAAAGAATGAGAGATCCGAATTCCTGACCCTTGACTTAGCAGTACATAAGTCACATCACTGTGCTATGTATGACTGCTCTTGCAGTAGGTACTTATCCTATAACCATTTTTACTGCTTTTGAACTTATCTAATACATACCATCATGCCTGCCTGCAGAAGTATACTTACCAATGCAGACAATGTAGAGATAGATATTTTACTGGTATGTTTATAGGTCCCATGTAATAGGGGGCGTGCTACTGAGTATTTCATAGTAACATCCAATAACACTTTGCTCAACCTGGGACTCAAACTCAGAGCATCTAGCTTAGCACTCGTGCTTTTACGGCTAATAGAATCACGAGGTAGTTAAACAGCTTTTTATAAGTAGTTAAGTACCTGCTACAAATATTCTGATTACCTACATTTCTTCGTTTTTCTTTTCCAGGTGTTGTTCGCTGCTCTCCTGGCTTTCGCCTCAGCCAAGCCCAAGCCTTTGGTGCTCGAGTACGAGTACCCAGTAGCGGCGTACAGTGCCCCGGTGGCGGCGTACTCCGCACCCGTGGCGTATTCCTACAGCGCCTACGACTACGCGCTCCCCTACTCCGCGTATGCCTACGCCCCGTACTCTTACTACGTGCGTTGACCGACAACAAGAGCTGATACTGATGGAAAAATATAAATTATTGTGCGAAATACGTTTAGAGCAATCATCGGAATAAATATTCGATACGTATCTAAGTTTTTTTTAATTGTCTCCTCTAGTTCATGCTTCGTGGTACAAAGATAACATGAAAATTATACCGGAATAATTTTTATTCAGTGCGCAAACTTTGACAATTGATACTTAAACGACTTTTATTAAACACCAATTTGTTATTTTGATATGTCTTAGTACAAAATATCGAAGTTATCGTTAACGAAAGATGTTTACTTTGAAACTGATTTTATGGTTACTCGCTAGCGCACGGCAAAGCGCGCGCGCCTTAGTACCTACATCAGATGTACACCGGCGCGTGAGTCGGCTGGCACACGTGCATATTGTTATTATTGCGAATTGTGTCCATATTTTGCTGATTTCAAGCCGGATAAAAATTAAAAAAAAAGTTTTGAACTAATAATGGGAATGTGTTCTATTACTGATACTGAACTACCAAATTTTTTTTGCGCACTGCTTAAAAAATATTCCTGTATGGTAGAAATTAGAAATTGAGCAGAAGATAAAAGAAAGATCGAAATAAAATAAATTTAATTGCGTTAACATGCTGTAAAGAAAACAAGAATGTCTCACTCTAAACGCATAGACACACATTCTCCTAAGAAAACAAAAACCTGTTGGAAGACAATACTGTTAGTTGTTGATGGCTTGAATAACTAGATGATTTTCTTGTTTTTTTTTATTATATTACTGAAGTGGCAAACACGCCTATGGACGTTACCGACCCTGTAAATACATTTTAATCTTTTAAAACATTTATTGTTTCCTGAATTCAGCAGACATCCATATTATGTATGGCCAGGGTAATGAATGAAACAGCTTAAGGGACTATTGTCATCAGTGACCATCTACCGGCATCATCATCGGAGCGGGTATAGAAACATTGAGATGTTCAAGTGAGTTTATACTTAGGCTGATTAAGGAAGTTCTAGAATCTGTTCTAGCTATCTTGAGTTTGTGAGCAGCTGCAGAAGCAATTGTCTCAAGTCCCAGGGTATGTTATCAACACTTACATGACGAGGTACAACTAAGTAAGAATTCATATAAAAAAAAAGTCACCCCAAATCCCAAAATATTTGCAAAAACACTAATCATTCTTCGAAGTTATCACACTCTTATCAAACGCTTATACTTAAAGATAAAGCAGAAGTTATGCAAAAACTATGTTTAATTAAAAACGTTATCTAGCCATTTCTTAAGCTTTAATCCTTCCGGAATAGACAAAGCTGTATTTTGACATTTTTTTTATACAAAGGAGGCTTTATTCATTGTGTACTCCACGCGAGTAATCGATGCCGGACGTAGCAGGGATTATGGCCAGAGAGCAAGCAAGCAAGAAATTCTTGGATATGCAGAATTGCAGTTTATATTTTCCTTTGTGGAGAAACAATAAAAATCTGCACAAAGCTGAATGTGTTACTGTCATTGCTTGTATCTTGTGCGTGGTACAAATAACTATAGCTAGTTATGGTAGGTACACTACCAACTTAGATATCTGATTTTGTATCATTTTCGATAAATGGGTAAGTACTCATTTATTGTTATTTTCAGACTGCAATATTTTAGAAATTTCTCCACGATTAATGAGTTTCTTATAGCCTAAAATGAGTCAACTTTTAAAGTCCTAGACTTTACAGATTAATAGATTTAGAAGTCAAAACATCATCGTCCAATCCTGATCGAAATTAAACACTTACAAAGAGTTTGAGTCTCTAGCGAACTTCATAATTTGAAAGAAAATATTACTGCGTAAACGGCCCATGGCCCATCTTTCTGTCCTGTTTTGTCCAAGTGAATTGTTCAGGGGATTATAGACTATTATCACCATCTTTGGTTGAAGGATTAGCTCTCTAATGATAAGATTTAGGGTAGCATTGTGGTGCCATTGTTGGTAATACGCATGACTTTTGCATAGCTCCATTGTGATAGTTGCTACTGTTTGGGATAAGCGTTGTCTTGAACGCGTTTTCTCTCACGATATGAGATTGCTATGGTAATGGTTTCTGTTGATTATATTTCAAGTTAAGATAAGACGGATGTAGATATAGAATATTGTGCTTAGAGCTGTATTAATAAATGCTGGCATATACTCCTTGTAAACGATCTGGGGAGTTTATAGAGGTCTGATCCAAAATCTTAGAAAACTGCTAAGGGGTATAAATATATTATTTTGTCTACCATAGATTAAAGATTCAGAGCTCTCTTATCTGGTTAAGTATTTCGTAACTGATCATTTCAGTTGGACCTGGATCTAGGTACATACATTATATGTTGTGGTCGTTCAGCAACACGGATAGGTACGATGCATGAATGATGTTTAAAGCCACCCACCATTATACTTAAAGTACCTAAGACTTCTAAGGAACAATGTTCTTTTATATACTTATTATATATCATAAATTCTTCTTCTATCCTTCTATAAAGCTAATATTTTGAAAATCTTTTTTTTTGAAAGTGGCGGTAGCCTAATGGCTATGGCATCGGAATTGTGATCATATGGTTGCCGGTTCGAAACACACCCATTGCACTACCGATGTGAACCCACTCGTAACACAAGCATTTTATCTTAGCACGAGGGGTTAACAAGAATACTAGTAATGTGCGATCCATCGCTAGTAAGCTGTATAAAATAATAATATTATTAGTCCTTTTTCATGCATACTGCCAGTGAAGTTGTAGATGCATCATAATTAAAGCTATTGGGTCTGCAGTTTGAGTATTAATAGGTACCTATTCTTTCATGAAGGCCGATTCCAGTTTACATAATCTTAAGCTTAACATCTTTGACATGTGCTTCGAAACCACACACCTTTCCCCTACTTAAAGCTCCACTTAGCCGAAAAAAAAGTGTTACAGTCAATGCTAAACCCGTCTCTCAGTTTCCACAGTTTTGAAGCTCAAAGTAGCCAAAATACCGTACAAGATGACACAAAGATCTCAAATAATCTTCTCAGAAGTGTTGACTCGTTAAAACATTACGCTCCGTCAGTTTTTGCCAATCTATCATACCCAGCCTTGTCACTTTAAATTCCTAGGACATAGGGGTGATAATAAAGTTTTTGGTTAGTATTATTATGTTTGTAATGTGTGACATCACACGTTTGGGCACTGGTGCAATCAAAACATCGTGAAGTAATCCTCCTTTGTGTCGTGATTCGTACAAATGGCGATGTTTGGCACCGCTGATCGAACGCAGATCAATATCTTGGAATAATCCTGCACCTTCCAGTGACTCCTTTGCTTAGATAATTTTTGGGACATGTATATTAAGAATTTTTAACCGACTATATATTTTTTTACACACTTTGATTAGGTAGATATCTATTCCTTGTAGTAGGTAGAAGTATCTACCACTTATATACCTAAGTATATAAAACTAAAATACATAGTCTAAAATATTAACTTATATCAGTTTCTAAGATCAACTAACAAACTAATGATTTAGTTGGGCCAGATCATTGCAAAGATCTCCAGTACTCTGCTACATTAATGTTTCATCACTATCTGAAACTCAGATCTCGACGATTAAGTCGAGATTTAATGTAAAGCTATTAGCATATCTTACTTCGTACCTTCGACATATTAAAAAGCAATGAAATTAAAATAAATGCCCTAAGACTCTATAAAAATAAATTATCTTTTATCCTGTTCAATTCCCATTCATTTGGGGACAGTAGCACACGGTGTTACAGGCGTCAATTCTGACACCAACGGCTGCGTTCACAAAAAAAAAACTATTTATTATCTGTATATTCACTGTAAATAAATGTAGTGCGAGAGTGTAGGGATGAATGGCTTTGTCCCCGCACTATTGTGCCATCATTGTATGGGGTTTGCGATAATGTTTTTATGGTGTCTGTCGCGTCGCATCGGATTAGGAACAAATCGGCTCGATGATTACTGGTGACAAATATTTGCGGGACACTTGGGAGCCGCTATCATGTCATGCTCACGATCGTACCTATTAAGCGGTTGTGTCAATATGGGGATAGAGGGAGAAGACCATAGACTTGAACAGGTCAATTTCAACGGCTTGCCTATGAGTACCTACATAACTAAGTAGTACCTATCCAGTGTTAAGGGTAACACTTTCGTTAGGATGACTAAGATTGAATTTTAATACCTATTTTATGATGTGGTAAAATGTGATTTTAATGTAAATACAAATATAGTGATAGTACCTATAGGCACAATCCTTACCAACTTTCCGAAAGCGTGTCCATGTTGAAAGGACCTAAGTTATAGTTACTAATATTCTATTACTTAAATTATAGTTTTGGAAAAACTCCTAGGTAGGTATGCATTTTATAGCTGCAAGTTATAACCGTTCAAAATTTTGAATAATTATTATCACCATCTTTAATAACTGAATGACAATCTTTTTGGGTACTAGATGATATGATTGACATGGATTCTGAATCAGCGTTAGTTATGTAATAGAGCTAGTTTTGATACAATATAAAGCGCAAGCCACACCGCGAGCCAACATTGTTTATCTTCGCGCGTCTGAAGTTAGCTGTTCCGAACACTTAAGTGTTTATTAGCAAAAATATCGAAATCAATAAGGATAATAAATACTCCGAGTTTTTTTTAGTTCACATTACGAGCTAAGCTACGTTCAGTTAGCTTAGTTAGCTCACCTCGCGGTGGAACCTGTACTTTACTATCGACAGTACTTTTTGATAGATGCCACAGAGGTCAAAGTTCTAAAGGAAAATCAAAGCTTCTAATTCTTAAAACAACATGTACTGTTATGTTTTTTATCTAAAGTATCCTAGTAAAAAATAAGTGGTTTACTTATCTTAATAGTCGAGGTGTTTATTGAGTTACGGACAGATAAAAGACAGGTGACAGTTTTGATATTAGATCACGTTTCTATTTCCAACCTAGAGTGGCTCTTAACCCCTGAGAACTCTAGTCTTCTTAATGACTTTTTACTTTAAATTTTATACATCAACAATTTCAGTGCTTTTTCATAACAAAAAGAGTGTAGTTTTGCCAGTTCCTCGAATTAAAACCAAATTTTTGGAACTGTGCAACTTATTGGTGAGATTTTGAATCATTCTCTCCATCAATTACCTATCAATTAAAGCAGAATCACAGTAATGCTTAAACTTTACATGATAAGTTAAGATTACATGGGCGGCGGTGATCGCTTACGATCAGGCGATTCGTCAGCTCGTTAGCCTGTTATCCCATTAAAAAAAAACTGGTACTAGCAGGCATAAGTATTGCATCTGGCGCCAAAAATATGCATAGAAATATGACATTACAATGCAGCAGTTTCAAGTTAAAATCTGCTAATTTAGAAATTATTTCTATAGACTTTAGCATTAGGGTAAACCCATATACGAGTTTAAGCTGTTACAATAAATATTTTTTTTTGTAAAAAATTCAATATTTAAATTACTTCACGGATACACAGATCGCTAAATTGTTATAGCTAGACTATCGAAGAATGTATTTCATAATATTTCAAGTGAATCCATTCCGACATAGTATAAAATACCAAAAACACTCGCGAAACTATTTTTCGCGCGCGATTATAATCTTGTGAAACTTATCAGATGGTTTAAACAATACCAATTACTCTCGAAATTTCTATTACACTTCAAGTTCCAGCTCACGCTCTCGACAACGTTATAATACTTTAATAATTTTATCAGATTGTAGAGGTTTAATTAACAAATGTAAATAAGGTTGAATGTATGAAATAAGAGCGATCGTTTAGGTTCTCAAGGCACAATTAAAATAACAAATTAGTTTTACCTACTATATACATACATAAGTTTGAAGTGATACAAATTTAGTTAGCATTAGATGTGTTATTCGCTTCGCTTGGCACGGGTATTTAACAATAATTTCAAAAATTATAAATTTTAACACATTCCATCGACTATGTTCCTCAGGGATAATGTAAGATTCTAATGGTGAAAGAATTTTCCAAATCTGTCCAGTAGTTTCAGAGCCTATTCATTGCAAACAAATAATCAAAATTCTTTCCTCGTTATAATATTTAGTTTAAATTTCGATGACTATACGATTGTATTGTAAGAAAGCGTGCGGAGTTTTATTCACTTATCTAATAATTTGTTGTATAAGAAACAAATGAGATAACTGATTTTGATATTCTCTCAAAAAGAACTTCATTGATGCAGATTGCCAAAGACGCAACCGAGGGAGAACAGGCTCTTCTTCGAAGCACACACACCAAGGCTCTGGTGCTCACCAGCCATTCAGATCGTAAGCCAAGCACACGTGGTCCAATATTACCATATATTTTTTTAAACAGAATAGGTATATTGAACTTATTTATCTTTTTGTGATTTTATTTAATTCGACTCGCAGGCAGGATTCGAACCAGAAGACGCAGGTTCGAATACTGCCTGCGAGTCGAATTTTTCTTTCACTAAAATAACTTTGTAATCATAATAAAAATACTTATCACAATAAGATAGTTAATAGGTATGGTAGCATCGTAAGACATAGAACTAATCGTAAGGTAAGTCATGTCGGTTGAGAGGCAAAGTTATTTGCTTTCAATAGATGTTACTGACGTCACCTTTAAGACGTAAGTTCAGAATGTGAAGGCAAATTAGTGGCTTAGTGGTCATAGCGTCTGGTGTATCTAACCAGAAGACGCAGGTTTGAATCCTGCCTGAGAGTCGAATTTTTCCTTCACCAAAATAACATAGAACATATTTGTATAAAAATATATTACGGAAATGTACCTGAACGTCCTACTAGGGTCATTAAAGTGTTATAACTAGTAAAATAATTATAATGACTTGACTCCGTCATGGTGGATGATTTACGAGGGCGATGGGCATATTAGCTGATTAGAATCACCGATGAGAATATAGAACGTTGCTATTGCATAGAATTATTAGGAAAAAAAAGTAATGTAAAAATTAAATTATAATCTGTAAATTGTCGACAAACTTTTTATATTATATTACACATTTCTATGATATATCTATATATATAAAAGAAAGTCGTGTTAGTTACTCCATTTATAACTTTAGAACGGCTGAACCGATTTGGCTGAAAATTGGTGGAGAGGTAGCTTAGAACCAGGAGGCGGACATAGGATATTTTTTATCCCGTTCCCGTGGGATGTGATGACAGACCGAATTCCACGGGGGCGAAGCCGCGGGCAGAAGCTAGTATTTAATATAATAGGATACATAGAACTAGAACAAGTTCAATTTATTGTAACTAAGTATATAACTACTCTATGAAATGAAACAAATGTGTTAATCGTAGCAAGTGGAAATCTGTAATCTTAGGGTATTGGCGTGAAAATAAATGTAGGTAGGTACCTATGTATCTTCAAAAATATGTGTAGGTTTGTGTCAATGAATAAATAAATTGTTACTGTCTTCTTCTAGTAACAAAGCGATGGTCAATAAATTTATTATAGTTGTGTTAATGAACGAGTTTTTTATATAAACATTTTTATTTACAGATATTCATGATTATTTCAGAGAAGATACATCATATTACATTCTATAACATATTATCATATATGTACGTGAAATTATGATCACGCTTAGTCATTAAGGGGTGAGGACAGCAGTCATAATGACACACATTGTCAGTATTTTGACGTGATTCGGACATTATTTTGCTCAGTTATTTTGTTAATACACATTAAATGGGTACCTGCCTAGATGTTTTCACCATAGGGTATGCATACTTTACCTAAATTGCGCAATGGAATAATTAAGTATTTAAAACGAGTAGACTAGCTTATCTTTTTAATGTGCCTGTATATCTTTTACTTTTCATTTTCATTTGTATTTTTTTATTTTAAGGAAGGAACTATAGTGTGTCTTGTCTATGGCAAATAAACGTTTTTTCTTTCTTTCTCTTTCTTTCTTTCTATATCTACATTACCAGCACACATGCATGGCCAATATGTACCTAGTTATAGAACCATAAGCAGCATCTAAAAATACACCTCACCTCAGTCACAATCATGTCACTTGTTGGTGTTTGAAAATAAATTAAAGAAACAGTCAATTACAACTCAGTGAAAAGTGGCCTTAAATAGATGAAAAAGTATTTCAACAATCTATAGCAACGGTTTTAATCATATGTCAGATAAAATGAAAATAATTGATAACCAAAATTTTAATCTCTAGTCGGATATTTTCATTTACAATTTTAATAATCTTTTAAAACTTTTATCAGATTCCCGAAATTCTCTAATTCCTCCAGACGTGTTCTATTGTGATCGAATCAACGGTACCCGGTAGTGTCTCCTTACAGCTCGTAACTCGACACATCCAAAATTTGAGGATCTGTACAAAAATGCTCAATTATCTGTGGCCGTGCGCGGCCGCACGGTGTATGGTTTCATTGCTTTGTTGAATTTAAAAAGTTTTAATTTGACGTAGAGATTATTATTTTTGACATGGAATTCTGTTTTTTTGGCTAGGGATGTCTGTTTTATTGCAAACAGTTTAGGATGCGTGTTATGAGTAGGTATAAGTTTTATGTAAGTAGATTCTTGTAACTATTATTAAATTCGTTTGCCGTCGGCAATTGGAAAGCATTGTATGATGAATCAAAGCAATTAAAGTAGGTAGGTAGATCAGTTGAGATCCAAAGTAAATTAATCTTTGTTTTACAAAATTAACAAAGTATTTTCCACACTTATTATTATTTTATAAGCGTAAATTTGTATTTTCTGGCTAACACATTTAGATTTTCCTCAAGCAGAGTAATTTCAATTTATTAGAAGAATACTCGTGAATAATTTGTCAGATTTATTTTCGTCAATGTAACATTTGGCGGGAAACTATCAAGTATTGCAACAATGGCGACTCAGCGGGCGTATTGCGCATAGTGTTGCAGAGTGAGGCCTCATGGGGATAATAATTGATTAATTAAATTATTATTATAGTTGTTAGTTGCGTTACGTCCATTCGTGACAGATGTCTGTGTATGCTGTACGGATGAGGGTTGCTCGGCAGACTCTGGAAAATAATTTCAGAAGAGCTCTTTTTATTCAGCTGAATGTGATCTCTTGGTATTGTAACTTTTTTCTAGGTAAACTTTTTGGTTCATAAGTGGACACTGGACGTGTATCTCTTATTACTCTTTGTTTGACTAAGAAAATTGTAATAATAATTATATTTTAAAGATTATATAAAACAGTCGCGCCGTCTGTCTGTACGCTTATATCTTTTAAGCTACGCAACGGATTTTAATGTAATTAATATATGGGTTCAAGAGGATAATTTTAAGATATCTAACATCTTGCTACGACTCTTAGCTCGATTAATGAATCGAAAATAGAAGCAGACCTTCAAATTCACACAATTCTGTCACAAAGTAAAAACGAAGGTGCCTCATAGCGGAGGAAAATTTATAGGAGAAACGAATGGTAAAACTATGTTATGTATTAGGTTATGTCTTGATATCGTCTTAATTATTTTCAGCAACGGAACGAAATTACTTTAAATATTTTAAAACGTTAACTTTTCATAAGAGATTTTTCCCATGATAATGCAAAGCTAGATATCTAAAAAAAAATTACTTACCTACATTATAGGATACATTCGCCATATTTACTTTTGAACCCGGGACCCCTAAGCCGACGGGTGACATCTCAATGCATCCATTGTGCTGGGCCATTGTGTGAACTCGTAATTATGTAGCCAAGCAGCGTGGAGGGGCGGCCGCCATCTTGTAACCGATGGGGTGTGAGTTACTCGTTAAATATGATTTTTGTAATGCGATTCGTGGTTGTATTATTACATATTTTATGGAGTTGGATTTAATACTGGTGTTGTTTTTGGATTTGGGATTCAATTTATCAAGATAGAGCCAAAAGGGTAATTCTAGTATCTACCTACCTATTCCACGACAAAGTTTACCAAACAAAAAAATATGTTTCCTTGAACTTCCTACACACTACACTTTTTCCTAACCCTTCAGGGAATACAGGCGGGATGGTAGGTAGTACTTATGATACTTAAGTAACATCTCAGTATTTGCGATGGGCAAAATTACCAACATTTTGTAATGATATTCTAGTTTTACTGTTTTCTACTTAGAATATACTGTATGAGTTTGTTTGGAATCTAGACTGAATTTATTTAACAGAGCAGTCGATGTATCTACTAGGCTAAATTCTACTCTACCCACATGGTAATTCTTGATTGTAAATCGATGCGATGGTTAGCTAAACAAGCGGGTGGCTCGCGTTACCGTTTAATGTGGTTATTCCGCCCAATTGCCCGCTATTACCGGATAATTCCAGATCCAGCTAGTTCAGGCCGCTTCTCCGGTTACTTGCTTGAACGATGTAGCTGATATGGGCTACTGTTTACGGACTGTCTTAGTGATAACCGTGAAATTGTTATTATTTCCTAATAAGTAGTATTTTTCTCAACATGTGGGGGTCGGTTTACACTCTGAGATGCGAACGAATAATAATATCAGTATTTTACACGAAGCGATTAGTATCAGACCTAATTTCTGGGCGACAGGCATTACTAGATACTTATGCTCATATAACAAATTGACAACCTCTTCCTCTGGTTCCGAGGAATGGAGGAGTCTCGATTTGCTGAAGATACATAATTGTGTGTTTTAGTAAACTTTCAGCGTTGACTTCGATCAGCAAGAACCTTTACATTATTATTTTAGGTACAGGAAACTATTTTTGAGTTACAGTAGATGCATATCGTTTATATGAAAGAAGAAAAATTAAAGAATCCATCCATCAAAATCTTGAATCAATATAGTTTACTATAAAGGCGCAGCGAAATCAACCCTCTACCGCCACATTTTTGAAATGAAATGAAATGAAATGAAATGCTTTTATTTGCACGAAACATGGTAAATAATGTTGGTCGGAAAGTTACAGTCCTGCATGTTCCGCCAGCCATCTGGCATACAAAATTTTTCATTACTACGTTTCGCGTTTTAAACTCAACACACTTCGATACTTAAACCAGTCAGAGACACTGGAAGAAAATCCAAGAAAATAATATCCGAGATATTCACACACAACTTGTATTATTACAACACTTGTGCGTTCACAATGGATCGCAAGAGGGCCATTTCCGATTGTCGTACGAATTTGTATACCTCATTCAATTTTTACGATGTACTCACGAATATAAATACAAATACACAATTGTTATTTAAGTTTTACAAATAAACGTAATATTTAGTGACAACTGACAATATTTGATGGTGAGGCGTTGTAAACATTTTTAAGAGCTTCGATGAAGCGTGTTTTATGTTACAAGTGATAGTAATCATCTTTCATGATGAGATAATTAATATACGTAAGTATTGTGGGCCAGTCAGCTGTGCAGATTTGAACAGGATATTTTCTTCACCGTCAAATCAAATAGTATTTAATAATAATTGTCAAATATGGTAAGCGACAAACGTAATTTATATTCGCTCGTTGTCATCTTGAGTCCGCTCAAAAAAATAACTTGCTACTTACATTAATTATCCTTCAAGTCGGAACACAATAATGTAAGCCCATAATCAGTATAATCATAATCAGTGGAATCTTTGGTAATGCTGTGGTACAAACTCAGAGCTTGCCAGCATATTTCTACAATCTTAAGGTTTAAAATCACCGCGCATGGAATGCAAATGCTACTGGGCTACGAATAATTAATGAATCTGAATACATTTCAGATGCTTGAAGGATTTAGCTCGAAGTGCTACAGCTTTCAGGCTATAAATAAATTAATCTAGTCTAATCTAGTCTACACGATATATTTCAATCTTCTCCCTCCTTCCCCCACGAAGACGACCCAAGCAAAGCGCAAGAGCACTACCTACCTTTTCACGAGTGCTTCGTCGTTTTTTTAACCCTCATATCTTGGGTGTAGATTATACCAAATTAACAAAATTCTGGGGATATGATGTCAGTAATATGACAAAGCCACATATTTTGAGTAAAGTGTAGAGCTTATGAAGTTAGGGCTTGTAGAGTTAGAAGTTTGGCTCTACATGAGATCTGTTAACTGTTCGACAGTGCGAGCCATATGGCTCTTGGTCTTGTTTTTGCAACATTTTACATGAAAATGTTTTTGGCGGGATAAATTGTTACATAATTTTGTCGACGTCAAAGTGTGTTTAATATAAACAGTGTCGTATAATAGACACGTCGCGGTCTGTCGGATAATGGACAGCCGACGGGCTTAGTGCGGATAATGTCCGCACCCACGCATTGGGGGGTTAAGCTTCTAGTATATTATAATGCGTAATATGGTGAATTTAAATAATATAACATGTTAAAGAGCAAACCAGGATGGGAGCGTGATGATATAAATATGGTATACCTACTTTACCTAATTATTTTTGATAATGCATTTGTAATCTGATGATTATTAAGTAAATAATTGGCAGATTTATTACAACAATGATTTGTATATATATATAGGTACTTATATATCTATGTAGATTCATATTAATTATGTATATTTTATTATATCTAAATTAGATAGAGACTGCCTCATTAGCTAAGTGGTCCTAAACGCGACTGCTACGCTAGAGGTCCAGGGTCCGATTCCCAGGTCGAGCAAAGTGTTATTTGGTTTTTCTATGAAATTACCAGTAGTAGCTCGGAGTTAGGAATTTGTGCCCGATTAATAGCAATAGGCTCGCCCCCTATTATATGGGACCTAAACATACCGGCGAACTGTGGGTGTACATTAGTACGCCTCTGCCTAACCCTTCGGGGAATAAAGGCGTGATGGTATTTTCAATATTATATATCTCCTTTTGTTTTTTTGTTAAGTAGTAAGCACCTGCCATGTTTATCTCTACACCACCTGAAGGTGACTGGTAAAAAACGCCTGCTGCATGTCAAACAAAAGAATAAAATAAATGAAACAATAAGGTATGTAAATACAGCGAATTATTGTGGTGACACTATGATTTTATCTAAATGTGAAACCTTCACGAATTTTGATTTTGTTCATGGCCTGTTATCATCATGAAAGGCGGCCCGTGCGCAGTAGTGGGTGCCATTTAACACCCACACGGTACAACGCGTATTCTTGTAAATATCCCAGTAATCCCACAATATGCGTGGCGGACAATCCGCCATTGTGTCAGACACAGATACCTGCGATGTTTGACACATTTTAGCGGATTATCCGCATTTAAGTTTATCCGCGTATCCGCATTGTTGATAAACGCATTTACGTATAAAGGGAATTTAGAAGAAAGATGTAAGGTTTTGAAAGATGCAGTGTTTTTTTTACTCATACCTCGGTGCACTGGTACACTTTCCTTACGAACTGAAGTATCTCAACTAGAAGTTTAGTAACCGATAGATACTAGTGAACGCGTCAAATATTAATGTGAGTACCTACTTAATATATTAGTTATCTATTACTAATATATATTATAATTATAAAGCTGAAGAGTTTGTTTGTTTGTTTGTTTGTTTACTTGAACGCGCTAATCTCAGGAACTACTGGTCCGATTTGAAAAATCCTTACAGTGTTAGATAGCCCATTTATTGAGGAAGGCTATAGGCTATATATCATCACGCTACGCGGACGAAGTCGCGGGCAGAAGCTAGTATTTATATATAACAATATATTTCCCTCTTCTAATTTCTAAAAACTCGCTTATGAACCTTGTCAATGGATCCACGTCTCTTCTCAGATGTACCTATAATAATTATAATCCGTCATTCTTTGGACAAATTGAAGGAAAAGTTTCAGGAATTCATGAGAGAAACTCAGATGTTTTTCGTCACCGTGATTAATAGGTTATTACTGGGGAAGGCTCCAACTGAATTTGATTTCTAAAAGAGAGTAGGTAGTGTGTGTTTTAGATAATCGATACCTTTGATTTGGCGCTCTTGGTAAATTCACTATGATTAGGCTTGCATTTTTTTTCTATTTTTATGTGATAGGCAAGCGAGTGACCAGAGGTACAAGTGCATAGCCGGCCTTTTAAAAAACCTCCGGTATCCTCACGCACTCGGCGAATCATAACGCTGGTATTCTGTGAGGCTGTGGTATCACTCAAAAGTTAACCGAATTAAAAAAAACACAAATCTCCCTCGATGGATATTATGTATACTTACCTACGGTTTTAGAATTTATAATTTTATACCACATAATGCGCGTTTTATAGAGAGCATACTTTATTTACAAGTATTTTCATTTAATGCAGTCTATTAGCAGAGTTTACCAAAATGGATTTACGTTGAGCTGCAATGAGGGGAGAATTCATGGGGGGCTGTATGTGAATCGTATGGGTTTTTGGTTTTAATGCCAACCCTATGGCAAATATAAGCTTAAAGTAAACATAAACATTATTTTAGTAACCCGATGAGCTTAGTAAAGTCCCACAACCGATTAGCTGCAACCCCGTGTTTTAATTCCATGGAAAATTCTAGTCTACCCTCATTTTAGAGATCATTTGTTCGATTATAACCTTTAATTCTATGGCTTTAAAGCTGACGTGAAGTTTAGCATGTGTATGATTAAATTTGTTTAGATATTAGAGTTCGAATATTAGTAGTGAACTGTTTGATTGGTCGTTATCACAGTGATATAAAGTTAAAATTTATTTAGCAGATGAACTTAGACTGTTTCTTGGTATTTAGTGCAATATTTTTAACATAACGTTATTAACCTTATATCGCTGTAACAATAAGGTTATAGGTTGAGAGCCTGATTTGTTAATATAATATGTGGTAAATAGTAGGAAATCTACCCTATTTTTGTTACAGGACAATCTCTTCATTAATTTATAAAAAACTTGTAGATCTGTGCTTACCTGGATTGATAAATACATGGTAACTTTATTTAAGTATTTATTACCCTCATTATTAATAACATAAAGTTCTTTTAAGCAGTTGCAATTGGAGTTGGGCATGTAAATACGAGTATGTTTGTAATTTTTTTAAATGAATAAATACAAAAATCCTAGTCAAATCAAAAATTCCTTGCTATTAGGCATAGAACATTTTGTAGATAGCATGTGAAAAATCGCATTTAACTGAAATCGCATTTTAATGCAATCGCAAAAAAACAAGATTTACGATAAATCATTACTAAAATTCAATGCTATGTATTTTCATCCAAAAATTAATTGAACAGGCTGCGAAATTTCGCATGTGAAATCCCTGTGCAAATAATTAATAATTTCATCATGTGAACATGAATGAAAAGTAAGTAGCAATCATTACCATGCCTACTTGCTATCGTCTGCTGAAGTTTAAAAACTAAAATATTTATGTTTTATATTATTATATGTACCTACTTATATAAGTATTTATAGTGGTTTTTCATATCCCTTAAACTAAAAACCAGATAGAATTTGCAGTAATCATAGCCATATTTTTTGGCTCTATTATCTAGAGCTGCAAATAATGACACGGTGACGTCACCAGCAAATTGTCAGTAGCAAGACATAACAGTGAAAGTAAATGTGTGCCCGAGATACAAAGAAAGTCTGCAAAACGACACGACGGAATACAATTGTGATATGTTTATGGTGAGGATCGAGTGACGAGCGCTAGCGGACGCGTGGAGCGGTTAAATAACTGATCATGACATCGGGTTCGGGATGACATCGGATTCTCAAATAACGTGAATCTTCGTTTAATATAGTCGACCTCGGTCAAACTTGGACATCCTTCAACGTCCTCACATCTTGTTATCGCAATATTGTACCAGTGAAGTTTGTAATTTATTTATTTTAAAAGAGTGTCCATGGAGTTTCTTGCCTGATTCTTCTCCATAGGATCGACCTTTTGGAACCGTGCAACTAGAATCATAACGTTTCAAAAACGCTTGTAAAAGCTTATTTGAAATAAAAACATTTGAACTTGAATAACTTGTAAAAAATCTTTACATCCCGTTACGACCTTTTTTTATGGTATGGGGGGCAAACGAGCAGACGGATCACCTGATGGTAAGCGATTACTCGCAAGTGCGTTGCCCGCCTTTTAAAAGGGTTTGGGCCTCGGTATCCTCAACATATGTTTTGTTTCACGCTGGTTTTCTGTGTGGCCGTGTGGTATCACTCCGGTCGAGCTGGTAGGTAAATATTAATGTCTAACCATACCATAAAGACATCAATATTTTCACGCGTTTCCGGAAAGGATGAGAATAATCGGGCCATATAGGTAGATTTCTAAGATAGTCTAATGCTCGTATATTTAGTTACTTTATGAGATCTACACACCGGAAGGGAGTTCCACTCTCTTAAAGATGTTTACTTTTAACCAGATTACTTCAAGTTGTATTGTTTAAAAATTAACCTTCAAGCCGAAAATCTATTGTTTAAATATGCTTGGAGTAAAATTATGGTACAGTCGCCAGTACATCAAGTTGCCACACTTACCACAAACTGTTCAAAATTGCCTAATGGATAATAAACTCTATCGTTTGGAGATTAAATTGAAAACTGATTGAAGAAATTTGACAGTTTTGGATATCATTAGGTGCTGACGACCGATATAAAAGTAGAAATTTATTTTTACCAGTAGGTACAAGAAGCAAGTTCTACTGAAGATTAACAATTTAACCACGTCTTCGTGGTTAAATTGTGATGGAAAAGATGGAAAACATTGAACTATGAACGTAACACAATTTGCTTTAAACTCTACACGCCAAAATCTTCTAACTTGCGCCATACGACAAGGAGGAGTACCAATCCGCTTACTGGTATGACTGACAGCTGACAGCGGCGGGGGCGGCCGCGGACAAACCTATGTATTGTCAGCAGTAACAGTAGCTAGCTTTAACTATAACTTTGTACCTACATCCACGAATCAATAATGTGGCGTGGGAGTTGCAAATGCTACACCAGCTCACGAATTAAATTTTTGGTGTTTTAAAAGGCTGGGTAAGCAATAAGGACTCCTGCTGAGACTGTTAGAGACCTTGTGACGTAATAGTTACTATGCTAATAACTATTTGTTAAGTGATGACCTGGCTAGCTAACCGACCATTCTGTCCTTCCTCTAGACAGCAATAAGAACATCATCTTCATCATTATGTCAGCCAAAAGACGTTCACTCCTGAACAAAGGATTCTCTCAAAGACTTCCAAGGACCGGTTATATACCGCCTGCATTCAACGACTCCCAGCAACTGTCATCAGGTCATCCGACCGAATCGAAAGAGGCCCTATTACCTAATATAATATTAGATAATTATTTCTCATTGACCTTCCTCCTGAAGGTACGTCTTTAGTAGAAAATAATTTAGGTAGAATGTAGGTTGTTAGTTTAAAAATCGGTAGAAATTGTTGTCTAAAAATCTAGACCTATTCTAAAAAGGTTTTCAGGAGAATATGGTGGTATCCCCGCTATATTGTCTTCACTGTTCCTAATACCGGTGATGCTGCCCTCTTCCAACAATGAACGACATTATTGTCACCAATTCCGCATGAGAAGATAACAGCTGACTCGCAAACTTCTATTGCTAACTCGTATTTACATTAATCCCTAAGATATTCAGTTGTAAGAGTTAGGTAATTCAGTTCTGTTGTTGTTATGTTAAAATCCTTATGCGGTGTTGTTACAAGGTATTAAGGCTTATTGAATGTTAATGTAAGCGGGGCTCGGATCTGCGCGGGAAATTATTATTAGAGTTTGGCTGCATTGTTACATACGATATTGGGAATGGCGTTAAGAAAATTGCAATTAACAATTATTAACCACTAGCGATCCGACCCCGACTTTATAAATAAATCTCATAAAAACTTTGTACTTACAATATTATTACGAATACAACAAAAAATGCAAACAAATCGGTCGAGAATTCGAGACGTTCTGAAGTGATCTTTCGTTTAGGCGGCAATTGATTTTTATTTATTGTTTTTTTAACCATTTACCAGATTATATTTATTGTCTAGTAATTTTATCAAGAAAGCTCAGCTTAGCTTGCAACGATATGAAAGGAAATATTTTATAATAGAAAAAGAAACAAGGACTATTGTTAATCCAACGATAAATTATGTTGTTCATTCCCCATTCCAAGAAATAGTTTAACATTGCTTCGTCTACTTCGTGTTAACATTCTTTAAAGCATAATTTGACGACGACGACGAAAGAACAAGAAAATTTTAAATTAATTTATATATTTTTTCACCATGCTTCATATCCTCTTTCTCAAGCGTTTGTCGTGTCGTATGAAACAGTGCGCACACGCCATCGGATTAACGAACCGGGCGTCGGGTGCATGTGCGTTTGTTTAATTTCCGCATGCTAATGCACTTAGATAATGCGATCGAGATTTTTTTTGTAGCATAGGGGGGCAAACGTGCAGACCGATCACCTGATGTTAAGCGATTGCCGCCGCCCATGGACACCCGCTACACCAGAGGAGTCACAAGTGCGTTGCCCGCCTTTTAAATAGTGTTCGGGCCTCCCGTATCCTTACTCGCTTGGCAAAACCCAACGTAAGTGTAAACAATACTAGAAGCTAGAAGTATTCTGTATGTGTTTACTGAACTGATCTGTAAAATTAAGTGATTCTCTAATTTGTATAGTTCGATATTTAGGACGATTTTTATGAAATTGCTTACCTACCGATTAACAGTAACTTATCCTCTGAGAATGATAAAAAACTAAATTAAATACCTACATGATAATTATTAAAAATAAAACTGTACCTACATAACAAAAGACATGCGCCTATTCGAGGTAACTATGTATATTAATGCACCTGTATTGCCCAAAGGGTTAGGCAGACATGTACTTAGTATTTTTTTTTCAAATCAGTCAGTAGTTTCGGAACCTATTCAATACAAACAAACAAACAATCAAATCTATCCTCTTTATAATATTAGTGTAGATGTAGATTGTTAGAACAAGGCTTGCGGTCCATAGCCTGTTGCCTCCCAAGTTCAAGTTCAAAAGTTCAAATGTTTTTATTTCAAATAAGCTTTTACAAGCGTTTATGAAACGATGTGATTCTAGTTGCACGGTTCCAAAAGGTCGATCCTATGGAGAAGAATCCGGCAAGAAACTCCATGGACACTCTTTTAAAATAAATGAATTACAAACTTCACTGGTACAATATTGCGATAACAAGATGTGAGGACGTTGAAGGATGTCCAAGTTTGACCGAGGTCGACTATATTAAACGAAGATTCACGTTATTTGAGAATCCGATGTCATTTCTAAATAAAAAACTATGTAATGCAAACTAGGCAAAACCTGTATATTGGGAGGCAAAAATCTTTGTTCGATCTGGGAATCGAATCTAGGATCTCTAGCGTAGTTGTGCTTAGTACAAGATTAATGAGACAGGTCAATCATAACTTATGTATTTAGCTATAGAAGCTGAAAATCAAAGATGTGTAATGTTTCTTTGAACATGAAAATAATTCCAACAAAGCTGGTTACACTTACAGTCCAGTTGTGTAGCAATAACTCGGGGAGGTGCGCAAGAGTCGCTGTGATCGCCACCGCAAAGTTAACGAGTGATTCATGTGATGTGAGCCTGAACGCTATGTTTGTGTCAAAACATTTGCAACGCTTATTACGTGTCATTGCCTACAGACCAACAATTAGAAAAAAAAACATCGCGTTGCACTCCGGGAGTGCCGGCAGAAGTGAAAACTTGAATATTAACGAAGATTTCACACCAATAAATGATAATGTTCAGTTGTAGTGTATAAGAAAACATTTGTTTTCACTTTTGTTTTACAGTCTTATCTGTCGCGATACGATCTGTCGCGAGTTTAACATTTTTTCCCCATCACAAAAAGTCCACAGCGCCATTAAAGAAAAAAAAAAATTTCACTTCAAAAAATGAAAAATGTTTCTCTAATAAATTGTAGACCACTGAACTTCATAATACGATCCTCTATATTCCACTACAATAGAGTAATATGGAGATCATTGTTGCAGATTATATAAATGACGTTATATATATGATAAATGATATTTATTTCTGTAAATAGATCTTTTATAGACACTTTTACAAGTAATTTTTTTACTTTACTTTTTTTTTACTGACTATCTCTGAGAAGAAACTCCGACATAAACTCGGAGAATCATGGTCTCTTTTAAAGTCCAGACAGTAATAGTATTACAATAATAATATTATTAGATATAATGCGAGTGTTACGATGTACGGCAATATCTGGACAGGCCTTTTGAAGAAAGAGCTATAGCAGCTTTGAGTTAAATTGACCTGTCCTAACTGACGCCACGCATACATCAGGCATCGTGTAGCTCAACCATTATTTAGGGAGCTCAACGACCTGTCGCACGACGATACCAGATCAGCAAGACATTTGCGTAGGTCATGTAAAATACTCAAAACTGTCAGAAAACGTTACTATAAATTTAAAAGTATACTTTAGACTGATATGGTTCAGTCACAGATAATAGAATACTATTTCAGTTAAAGTCAGTATAAAAATAGGTTACAAGAAGACGTAGGTTCGAATCCTGTCCGTAGTCGGATTTTGTCTCCTCTAAAATAACTTTATAATTTAACATACCATCACAACTGTATTCTCCGAAGGGTTCGGCAGAGGTGTACAATACCTATACACCCACAGTTCGCCGGTATCTTTAGGTCCCTTATAATAGGGGGCGAGCCTAGTGCCATTAATCGGATACAAACTCCGAGCTGCTACTGGGAATTTCATAGATAAACCCAATAACACTTTGCTCGACCTGAGAATGAGTTCAGGACCACAAAGCTAATTAGGCAGTTTATAATTTTATGATGTAAAATACAAAAAAAAAAATCTTAACATACCTATTTCTATTCAAAATTAGAACAAAGCAATGCTAGCATAGACAGGACTAATCTGTCCATCTGCTGTATAGAATTATTGTTGTCTGAAGCTTGCTATACAATACCTACTTTAAAAGTTTAAAAACACGTAATAAGTTCAAAACCGCAACTCTCGCGCACCGGTGAGCCGTGTCACATAAACTAATCACGCGCTGATATACGACGACGCTTCTCTAATAGGTGTGGCGGCGCGGGCGCAGCTAAATCACCCTTTGTTCGGGACAGGGTGATCGCATAAATATCGATCATTAGTGGCATTGATTAGGAATGACAGGAATATCTACTTTTCTTCTTTATTATTAGAATATCTTCTTCACTCCGTGAGAGCAGGTAAAGCCGTCGGTCCCGGTTGTCATCTTTGACAATTTTTAAGCCCATAGAAGATTAAATGAAGGTATCTATATTATATTTATTCGTATCTATATTTCGGTATTGCCCAGAAACTGGGTTAGGTACGAAGGTCTGATGGCAGTCGCTTCGTGTAAAATGCTGATATTCAGCCGCATCTGGTTAGACTGGAAGCCGACCCCAACATAGTTGGGAATATGCTCGGAGGATGATGCATATCTGTTAAATTTTAACTTTTCTTGGCGTCACCAGAATTTTGGCTTGAAGGAAACACTGCAAGAATTTTTTGTCCAAAGTTAATTGGTTACCAAACAGCCATTGCAATGACGTCATAATAACCAAATAGTTTTATTATGTTGGGCAAAGAAATCAACAACCTCTTATCATGTCTCCGATATATTCTTGGTAATTTTTGATAATTTGACGTGGGAGAGCCTGGATTCTTGACGTGGGAGAGCCATGCTTCGTCACGAATGGGCCAGCAAATTTATACCGGTTCATAGAAGTATCCACGGTTATATGTCGCCTGGATCTGACGACTCACTGTAACCTCTACTATAACATTGCACCCCCCCCCCCCCCCTATAAACTTATAGCCCAGGCGGACGGCGTTCAGTTCTACAAGCTATGTGTGTATATTGCTTCTTAAATTTGCTAATCCTTTCAGCTATGTAACAACTTGTGCTATGTAACGATCTCTGTGGTTTAGTGGTTCGAGTACCAGACTGCTGACCATGAGGTCGTGGCTTCGATTCCCACAGGACACAAACATTTATGTGATGAATATAAGAGTTTGTGTTCGTCTGGGTGTTTCTTATGTATTATAAGTATGTATTTACAAAAAAAAGTATATAAGTATTATATCCATTGTCTAGTACCCATAGTACAAGCTCTGCTTAGTTTGGGACTAGATGGTGCTGTGTGAAGATGTCCCAGAATATTTATTTATTTATAACTTGTTTGCTTTAAGTGTCCGCTTTGCTTAAAAAGCCCAACTCTTCTAGGTCAGCTAGTTCCCTGGCCGCCAGGTATGCGTCGTGTGTCACCGCGTTGTATCTGCTGGGCGCGCATAAAACACGAAATTGCTTTCGCTAAACTGCAACTTGAACAAAGGACGCTTGCGGAATGTATAGGGTTGAGGCTTGGTCTTGATTATAAGAATAAGCGATTGGAACTTTTTGTATTGTAGTTTGTATTATACGGTTCTTGGAATTGTACCGATTTGATACATCGACTTCTGAATCCTTCGTTCTGGTTTTAGGGAGAGTTCTAGAACTAATTAAGATGGAGACGATAGAGACGAGTCTAAGAGTAGAGTTGTGTTTCCATAAATAGGTATGTCAAAACTAAGTACAAATTTGCCACAAGGTCCCTTTAGATTCGTCCTTTAGCTTCCAAACATAGATCCAGCTCTGTGTTAAATACTATGAAGGTCTGTAACGTCAATTTAGAAGCGTGTAGAAAAGTTATGGGTTATAACTACTACTATTTCGTTCAGTGTTTAGTCCTTTTACTACCGCTGATATTCTTGTTCGTTTCGCATAATAAATTTACGCTTCATGACCTCTTTTGGACCACAGACAAGCCGATAACAAAACAGTGCGTAACGACGGAAGGCTGGTCGCCATCGGCCGAATGTGCCTTTGTGGGTGTTCCGGTACCATCCGTATTTCTATTCGCAGCTTGTGCCGACTTACTTTGTCATGGTAATAAATATGCCGTCGACGTCTATCATAGTCTGTGTCCTGTCTTTGGATTTGAAGGGCTTTGGAGAATTCACTTGCTGGGTAGAATAGAACGGGAGGATCCGTATAATTCAAATTGTAGGTGTTCCGCGTAAGTATATGAGAGTCAGTCCCCACCTAGCATAGAACCCAAATCTCCCTTTGGATAGGAGATATTTATACGTAGGTACGATTCTTAGGTAATTACTACTTGATGCAACCACGAAGGAATCTAAGAGAACTGCAATCCGAAACAGCTCTACAATAAGTTATGACGACGAATGAAGAGAACTTTGAATTGATAGCCGAAAGTCTACATTGACTGTAATTAGCTTCTAGCTAGTACATTAATTACTTTTGCCTTTCAAACTGATTCTAATTTTGATTCACCATTCTTATTGTCCAAACAATCAACGAAATTCATGAAGCATACACATATTTTCGTATCAAAAGTCATCAAAAATCCCATTATAAGTCACCAATCCATCTTTGATGTCCACATTGAAACGCATTTAACTGCACTCCGGGTGATTTCATGTGCCATTACGCTTAACCCTGCTGCTGCGTAACTAACCGTGGGCAAGGGTTACGGTCCCTGTGATCGCGCTAGTTACATTTTTGGTATTCTTGTTATGCGGCGATGCGGTGCGGCTATTCCTCGGATTATAGGGGTCCCTGATGGGTTGGTGAGCTGACGCGGAAAATGTCCGCAGACATTGATCTGTCGAAATGTTTTGGTAGAGCAATTTGGAATTTTATTGTTTAATTTTCTTCTTGTTTCATTTGGAGTATTTAGAAAATCTATAGAACATTGAATTAATAACCCATTTCCTTGTTATTTAAGGACGAATCTTATTTTTAGGTTGCGAATTTATCCTATCGTATATATCCGTGAGTCCGTTCAAAATTCATGTTTTTAGAATTTCTAGCACCACTGATATTACCTCTCGGTACACCACAGTGATCACTCACACCCAAGGATTTTAACCCTTCACAAATCATTCGCGCTAAGCGATGTGTCAAACCGCTAGCGATACCTCGCGACCGTAAACAGCGCCTCATGACGTATTATGTATTGTTTGACGGGCAAAGTTACGCTTGCGGGTCAACTCTACCCACATGCTGCATTCGCACTGTTAACTGTCAAATAATAAGGTCGAAATTTGCGGAAAATTGTGTTTGTTAAAAGAAAATTGTGTATACTATGTTGCGACACAGTAGCTCAGAGAGATTTTACTTTCAAATTTACAAATGCAAAATAGCATATTGTGTTGTGGAAGTAGTAGAGGCGTATTTTATTATTTCGTTGCAGCAGTTCTGTTAGATGATTGAACTCTTCATTGGCACGTGAGATTTTTGAGGCATTACTTTCGGAATAGGGCATTGTGATGAGACAGTTCAGGATGTGTCTTTCTTTCCTTTTCAAATGGTGATTGCTTTGGGAATTTTTTATTTTTATGGAATAGGGGGCAAACGAGCAGACGGATCACCTTAAGATAAGCGGTAGGTAACCGCCGCCCATGGACACCCACAACACCAGATGAGTCACAAGTGCGTTACCCGTCACTATTAACTGTTGAACTTTTAGTCCGTCCGGTTGTGTTGATGTAATAAGGGACCAGCCTCCGAGCTGCTACTGAGTGACTGACTACACTTTGCTCATCCTGGTTTCTATTCTGGTTCAATCGAACCCAGGACCTCTAGCGTAAAAGTCGCGCTCAATACCATAATACTAACGAGGCAGTTGATATATAGTTATTATGTTTCATTACGGTTACAACTACGGGAAGACTATCGATATTGCTACTAGAGGTGAGCTAAGTACATCGTATCACCGTGGTATTGGTATCGTAGCCCCGGGCCCGAAGTGGGGGGAGGGGGGCGATCGATACGCCAGCGGGCCCCTTTCAGCGCAGCCTTTGTTTGGATGATATAAAATCTTCAGGGGGTGTGGTCTGAAACGAGATGGACCATGAGTTTGGAGAATTGGAGACTAATAGCAACGTTTTTTGGTTTTACGTTTGAATTTGAATAAATATTTACTGGAACTGAGAACTTAATAATACAGCCCAACTTGGAAATCGAACTAGAATCTTAAATATCACATGAAGCAGCATATATATGGGTTTAGTTCAGAGGTCGATGATTCGTCATAGCGCAGAACAGGGCAAAGTGGTATAGACGAAGATAGGTTTCTGTTTCTAGCGCACATATTTAAAAATCTTTTTTATTATTATTTATGTACCTGCTGTAATTAATAGTTGTAAGATAATTATCTCTAGTATCACCTCAAAATGCTGTTAATATAACTGTGGTAATACCCCTCCAGTACTCCATGAGACAGGCTTGACCTTGTGTGGAGTTCATAAGTATATTTAAAAAAAAAAAAATTTTGGAAAATAAACAATTATCTTATCTTATCTGTTTGTCTTTTCATATCCAGTATGTCCATATGTCGGGTTTCTGTGTCTGATTTTTTTTTAATGCATTAAAACACATAGGTTACAGGAGAACACATAGGTTCTTTTTTTTATATTCGACTGCTACTCGGTTCGAGCAATTGGGTTTTTCTGTAAAATTCCCAGCAGCAGAGTTGGGATCAGCGCCCGGTTAATGGCAATTGGCTCATCCCGTATTAGGTATCTACATGAGACTTAAACATATCGGTGACCTGTGGGAACACTTCTGCTTAACCCTTCATGGAATAAATGCGTGAAGGTAGGTTATTTTTTTAAATTTGAATTGGAAGTCAGATAGTAAAATGTCCCAGTGTATATTGTTAGCGTGGCCACAGCCCGGGACACATCTCGAGATTGTACCGTCTTCCATTACTATGATTTATCACTGGCTCTATGCCTCTACCTCGGCCGGCACTCTGCCAATGAATATTTTTACCTGACAGATGGAATTGAATTGATGGAAAAGTGATGTACTTAAAGTACTTTATATAGTTTACTGTGAATACTCTAATAGATACTCTATTAATATCTTCTTCTTCAATATTCAATTAACGATTTTAGTATTTTCGATTCTCACCAGAGGCAAATATTTCAGGATTTCACTGATAAGTATTTGTTTTGAGTCTCTATGTAAGAACTTTGTTAATTGTATGTTTGGAAAGTCCCCGCAACATAGGGGATGCGCCTAGTCCGATAGCAATCTTAAAAAACTGGCTCTTCCAATATTACAAAGCAGCTTTAAGTTCAAGTACAGGCAGCTATACTTAACTTGAAATTTTAGTACAAACTTTTCAATCAAGGCACCCTCCGCGCCCCATTTACTTACAAGGATTATTTCACACCCCTCTACAACTTTAAGACCTAAATACTAAGATATACTTACATTGTATTTTAGATTGTAGTGGTAATGCTCACGCAGTTAGCAGTAGAACTACAATCTAAAATACAATGTAAATTAAGTAATTATGTTTAAGCCAGTAAGAAATTTTAGTTTACATCGTAAACGAGTAGACGAACCACCAGAAGGTAAGTAGTCGTCACTGCTCATGAACACTTGCAATATCTTTGTTGTTGGCGACACATTGGCGACTCTTGAGAGCCCCTATGGACGGCCGACGGTCAGAGCCTAGCCGTCGACTACATATCTATCTTATGCGAAAAATTCTGATCACACAGAAAGATGTTTTATGATTTTTATTTTTAAACGTTACTACTATGATTTTTTCCTATGTTTTGGGTGCGTCTGAACACACACAAACGTGTTTTACAATAATTATATATATTTTTTAAACATTCCCCCACCTAATACTAGGATTTGGTTTGCGTGCTTTTACAAACACAAAATCTCACGTACAGAACTGAAAGAATTTTTCAAATTGGACCAGTAGTTCCTGAGATTAGCGCGTTGAAGCAAACAAACAAACTCATCAGCTTTATATATTAGTATAGATTTCTCTACCATTTGGAACTAACGATACATGTGGCATATAACATTACAAAAACACATTGAAACACGTCCGGGCATCGAACTGTATACACCACACGTCATCCCTGTCCAGTATCGCTCAGGGCATGACGCAATCACTCGTTAAAATAAATGGTTCTGTTTTCAAACGCGACATGCGTAGGAGTTGATTGAGTTGTAAATACCTTTTAATATTCTCTTCATACGTAAATAGTTTAAGTGTCAGTCTAGGTATTTTTTATCAGAGTACCGCTCTAAGAGGCTGTTTAGTATAAGGCAGAAAAAAGACGTCTTTTAAAAAAAAATTAGAAAGTTTTTTTTTGTGGGTCGCAAAAGCCAATCGCTCAGCCATTTGTATTTTTTTTATAAGTACCTAAGTAATATCATAACATATCTACTATCACGCCTATATTCTCCAGAGAGTAAAGCAGAAGTGTAACTACTAATTTATACATCCACAGTTAGTCGATATGTTTAAATCGTTGTGATAAGGGAGTGAGCCTATTACCTATTACTAATAACCGGAATGAAATCGAAATTCCGAGCCGCTGCCGAAAATATTATAGTAAAACCTAGTAACATTTTGCTTGATCTGGGAATAGAACCCAGGGCCTCTAGCGTAGCAGTCGCGCTCAGGACTACTAGACTATTACACAAATACCTAAGTGATGTGTTCTATAAAAAAACCGGCCAAGTGCGAGACGGACTCGCGCACCGAGGGTTCCGTACTTAAAAATATTTTTATTATTGATGTATTATAATTTATAATAAATTATATTATTATAAAATTTTTTCTTTATCTGTGCCATAAGAGGTTGCTTCGTACCAAATTTCAAGATTCTGAGTTCACGCGAAGTACCTTGTAGGTTTTGATTCCCTTGCGAGTGTCGAAAATTTGCATTTTTCATCGGTCCTCTTTGTACATTGCAAGTTCTACTTAATCTGCAATGTAGATGTAGAGTCGCAAATACTTACAAGTCTTAAAAAAAACTACTAAAATAAATAGAAAGGAAATAAACTCGAAATAAACTTTTATTAATTTTAAATTTATTTATCATATTTTATATTTTTGATACATTATAAATTTAATAAAATTAATTGATAAACATATAATTTCTGACTTTTAAAATTTTCTGCCCTAAATTTCAATATTTTTATTCGGTAGCAGTCTATTTTGGTTATACATTATTTTTGTAAAAAGTCACAAAACACATTTTATTTACACATTTTTATGTTGTTTTATTATGATGTTAGTTATATAACCTGAGAGGTTGTTAGTATTTTACAAATAACCCTGTATAATACCTACCTACTTTAAACAGCTGATATTTCTCTTTGGGCGTGATTAACGAAGGCGATTGTAAAAAAGATATCGCCACGGATATCGGTCACCGTCGCCATCTGCCGTGGAATACGTAACCGCCGGCTAAATGACCTGAATACATATAGATAGGTACCTACCTATAATTAGGTAGGAATATTCTAGATTGGCCTGAGAAATACGAGATGGAATAGAGATCATTTTAACGACGAAATTCCAGTCTTAAGTACTTATTTAATACGTCGAAGTAGACGTTAATTCATAAGTAAGTACCTACCTACTACGGGTTTACCTATTAAGTATATTGTAAATAATATTTTTTATTACCTAATTTCGACAATTGCAAAAGAAAACTAATAATATAAATAAAAGAAAAAAACCTGACGATACAGATTAGGTAATAGGGTAACTTACCTAAATTCTAAAATACCTATCTATACCTACATATTTTTGACTTACCTACCTAACATCTACACCTACTGTAGGTATATTTATGTAGGTGGTAGTGCCCAATTAAATATACCTACAGCAGGTGGGTACTTAAGTAAAAAGAAAAAGAATACTAAATCAAAGTAAAAATGCTTTATTTCAATTAGACCACTAAAATATGTAGGTACTTTTGAAAAGTCAAAACTACCTAGTTGCATGGTTCCAAAAAGTTGGTTTTCCAAGAAGTATATGATGAGCACATGAATATTTTTAAACAAAGTTGTCGAACGATCGCGTCCCCTTCCTTGCCGTCGGAACTCATTCAGAAATGTATGAATACATCGTAGCTTGTTGGCTAGGTACGAGTCTCTACACGGGCGTTAATAAATACACTGGGCTGCAAAAATAAGTAGGTACTATATATACTTTTTTTTAATAGCAAATTCTGTCAGCTTTCTTCGAAACTATAGTAAACTATACAAGTCTTATTCAAGTCGTTCTTATTTCGAAAGTTTATCTTGTGTACTTACATAAAAAGTTATTACAATTTGAAAAGTGCGATACGTTTTGCAGTGAATTAAAAAAAATGACTAGCTGCGCCTCGTGGTTACATCCGCTTTACCGCGGTCCTAAGGGTTGCAACGTGATGTTAAATAACCGTTCTCAAGAAATGGGCTCGTTATTTTTTTTACATCCCACTTGTAGGACATTAGCGCAATCAAACAAACAGAAATAAAGCTAAGAAACATTCAACTTTATTATATTAGTAGATAGGTATATATTACTACATGTAACATATTGTTTCCAGCAAACTCCAACTTCTAGGCTATCTCTTTCCAAGGGGTGGAATAAATTTGGTCAGAGGATGGGTAAAGGAGATATCTTTCTTACCCATTAATGAGAATGGTAGTCAAGATGAGTTACATAATACCTAGGTTATATATAATACCCAATTAAAAATTAGTTTGGAAATCTGTGGATATTTTTCTTGTAATACCTACTTAAAACATGTAAGGGTATGTAACTGGAACAAAATATGCCTTGATTTGCCATTTCTTTTGAATAAAAACCCCGCACAAGGGTATCTACAAAATCTGTATCTAATGTCAAACATCCAAGTAAAATAACAGACCTAATATCGTATTTGGCAATAGGAGACACTACCTAATTGTGAGTTTTCCCTTCGGTTTCCAGTTCTATAGCCGATAGAAATAAGAATCGAGTTGTACTTGCTTTCAGTCTTTGTAAGCACAAAGGCAAAATTTACAAGTGGGAAATAAAAATAATTTAAAATATATTTTCTTTCAACCAGAGAACATATATGCTTATGTATTCTACATATAAAAAATACTACAAACATCGAAAAATAACACGCGTGAATAATAGTGTTCAGAAACGAAATAGAAGACGTATTCCACATTAGGCACCCGTTTAAATGGCACCTGAGTGAATGGCACCTGAGGTATTCCACATACGGCACCTATGGATATTTTTATCAGGTGCCATTAGTGGAATAATTTATTATTTAAAAATTTATTCCACCAATGGCACCTACGGATTAGTAGGTACTAGTGTTGGGATGTTCATTATTTTTAGGATGTCAAAATAAGAAAATCGATTAAAATCAGTAGCAAGTTTAATACTTCGATCGAAGGTTTAATATAATAACATGATAATAAAACTATAATATGATTAGCTAAGCGCCATCAATCTAATTCATCTGAACTATGTCCACTCAATCCTTCTTAAAGCAAGAATCTGGCAAAGATTTTAAGGGTTTTTCCAGAAAATTGCAAGAATTACGCTGAAATCCGCGGAAAAATGGAAAAGTTAAAATCACAAAAATATGCAGAACGTAGGAACCAATTAATTAACAATATAGTAGAAGAGTACAAAAATGGGTTTATTTCTCTTGGTCACTGTATGGAAAAACAGCATTTTTAATAAAATATCTATTGAACATTTTTAGCCACAAGTAAGTTATGCGCTGACCTTTAAAAAATATACTTGTGCCTATTTAAGTTAATATTATGTTATATCTTTAGATGTTACATAATAAATAACTCAAGACTGATTTTACCGACTGTGTCATATTAAAAAAATATGTCATTAATATGACAAAGTTAACTAAGATAAATAATTATAAATAAACGTAAAAAGTATTGTTTCTAAATTTTATTGTAACTCAAGGCTAATTTTGCAATATATGTGATTAAGGAAACTGATTGTGATATTAAAATGTTTAAAAACAAAGAAGTTATATTTTTATCATGTTATAGTCTACTGATTTTACTCTACTGAATTTTTGATTTTGATGTCCTAAAAATAATAAGCATCCCAACACTAGTAACCTACTAATCCGTAGGTGCCATTGGTGGAATAAAATTTTAAATAATAAATTATTCCACTAATGGCACCTGCGAAAAATATCCATAGGTGCCGTATGTGGAATACCTCAGGTGCCATTCACTCAGGTGCCGTTTAAACGGGTGCCCAATGTGGAATACCTCAAATAGAAAGAATCCAAATAATATTAATAGTGGTAGATAAAAAGGCGACACGATGACAATACGTAATGTGCGTGGGCAAGCCCTCCCCAGCGCTGGGGGTGGGCGTGGGGAGGCCAACTGTGTGCCGTTACAGTGGGGTGTGGTTTGCCGTTCAATAACTTAATACACTCGGAAGGCTTTCACGCTGAAATCTCGCTCCACTCTACCGCGACCGCGCCGTCTTGATACTTAACGCAAATATAATTTTAGGAGAAATATTGATAAAAAGTTGTGGATGTTCAACGTAAAGTCAGGGATTTCCGAAGGTCACTGATGATTTAGTTACACTAAAGGACCCTGAAATCGGATAGATTCCGTACTTTAAGAAATCGACTCCGTAAAAGAGAGTTAGAAATAAGTACCCATCGTAAATGTTTGCACCAAGCCAATACCTAAGTAGGTACGACTAGCTCCACAAGTAGGTACCTACTCTATACGTGCTACAGGGACTTGATAGTTTGATACCTACCAACTATATGACTGTGTCCAGTGATATGTGTCATTGCAGTGTAGGTATAGGTAACTGCAGTTATTTATCATCGGTGTCAGTTCCATGATTTATAGGCAGGCAGGTAAGTATGCAAATTACGCGTTAAATTATTATTTTATTGATCAGGCGCGACACACAGGACAAACACTAGCATGTAATCCACCCGGATTGTTGTATGGAGGCTATTAATTGCAGGTTTGCAGGTAATCGATAGAGGTGGTGGGATCGCGGATCACGAGGCGCGGTCCGAGCGCTGGCGGCGGCGGCGCGCCGGTGTGCGTGACGGATCATGGCGGCGCGGGGGGCGCCTCCCCGCCGCCACAGTTAAACGCACCCGCCGGATGCGCCGCGCCGCGGTTGAAAGCTATCCGGCCCCCCGGGCGGCTGACTCGCGATTGGCCCGCGCGCCGCCCCGCGCCGTAAGCGATAGCCAATCGCGGAGCATAGGCGGCCCGCCCCCACCGGGCGCGTCGCGGGCCGCTCGGGCGCGCCGCGCACACTCGCTCCGATGCGCGGCTCGTGGGACGAGGCCGCCACGGCGGCGCTGCACGCGCGCATCCTGGAGGCGCACCGCGGGCCCGCCGCGCCCGAGCGCGCTGCCGAGCCCGCCGCCTGTGCCGAGCCGGCCCCGCAAGCGCTCAGCGTTGAACTGGCGGCGCCTACTCCTCTGCTGCCGTTGCCAACGCTCTCCTTCAGTGCGGCGCAAGTCGCTACCGTTTGTGAGACGCTCGAGGAGAGTGGCGACGTGGAGCGCCTGGCGCGTTTCCTCTGGTCGCTGCCGGTGGCGCACCCCAATGTGGCTGAACTGGAGCGCTGCGAAGCTGTACTGCGGGCGAGGGCCGTGGTCGCCTTCCACGCAGGAAGACATCGTGAACTTTATGCAATCTTAGAGAGGCACCGGTTTCAACGTTCGAGTCACGCGAAGCTACAAGCTCTATGGCTTGAGGCACATTATCAGGAAGCGGAGAGGCTACGCGGGCGACCACTTGGACCTGTTGACAAATATCGTGTTCGCAAGAAGTTCCCGCTGCCCCGCACCATCTGGGACGGCGAACAGAAAACGCATTGCTTCAAGGAGCGCACGCGCTCACTGCTGCGCGAGTGGTACCTGCAAGATCCGTATCCCAACCCAACCAAGAAGCGTGAGCTGGCGGCAGCAACGGGCCTCACGCCGACGCAGGTCGGCAACTGGTTCAAGAACCGACGGCAGCGAGATCGAGCCGCAGCCGCTAAGAACCGCTCAGCGCTGCTCGGTCAGGGTTTCGCCTCCTCCTCCACTTACGACGAGGACTCGGTGGACTCGGAGATCAACGTGGACGAAGAGTAGAATACAGACTATAGTGTTAAGCGATGCCGGCGGGCGTGGACGCTCAGTGACTGACGATGCAATATAGACCACAGTTATCTATTATCCTAGTTAGATCGCAAAATCCGTGACGTATGTGATGTTAAGGCATTGTAAACCAGTTTATTAGGCGTATGTATCGCTAAAAGTGTAAGCGAGTGTTTGAAGTATCAGCATTGGCGTATCTCAGGTATGTACCAGGGCCTCGGCCCCCGACTAGTAGCTGTAACTCGACTGTACTGATAAGTTACTCGTTGTTAAGGTTTAACAGGGTTAATTTTACATATTATTTCGTGTTTATACTCCCACTCAGAACGTTAGTAAATTTATTTGATATACCTACCTTCGCGCGGCTGCGAATAGTGAATGCGTTTCCGTGAGAAGCATTTATATCTACTTACCTAAATATTTATACATCCTAACTATTTTTACCAGTAAATATAGATTTTATTTATCATATCAGCTTTTAGTTGTACGTAGTTATAATAAAGATGTAGATAATAAAGTTCGTGGTGTAGATGTGTAAAGTAACGCTATATTGAAGGTTTGTACCTGAGCACTTACTCCGCGACACTACGTTGTATAGTGATGTTGTTTCATATAATTGTAATTAAATATATCTATCATAAATTATTTATTACGATATAGACGGTTAATAATTCTTTATAAATAGAAATGCTGTAAGAGATTTTTTTAATCATCTAAACTCGATTTTATCATTCGTAAAATATAGGCCTAACAATTGTATAAGTATGGAATTACATAGAGCGCTTGACTTTGCAAATGAATCCAATAAAATAATTAATATTTGTTCGGAAGAAAATCCTAGGGTTTTTCCCTAATCAAATAAATAACTATTTGAGAATTTTGAATAAGAATTCGGAAAAAAACCGACAACATATCAATTTTGGCAAGCTGTGCTGTTAAAATTGGAAAAATAATATTTTGGAATAGATACTTCTAAATAGTATAAAATATGCAATTCAAGATTTTAGTGTTGATTACTTGAGTAAAAGGCAAAAAAATTGGCGCATTATTATTCTACAGGTTGACCTACTATTGTGACTATAAAATAGGTACTCCATTTTGCCTCGTGGGTTGTAAACAGAATTAATCTTTCAATGTTAATTAATTCTCCGTCTCGTCTCGTTCTCACCATTTTTAACGATAATTTGAAGATTTACTTCTTTAGAGGTTATTTAATTTATCCGCTGAATACTGATCCCTCAAATTAAGTACTTGTTAGTATCCCTATTCGTGTGCAAATCCCTCAATTATAACTTCATACTTTACTCTAGAAATATTATTAATTACTGTTTTTGTCTTGATTTTTCGAATGCATTTTGGCAAATTGGCATCAAATCACAGTTTTCAATAAATGGTTTAGTTAAAAAAGGGAAATACCTAAATTGAAGTTTAGCATTAAGTAAAATATTATAGAAGTATAGGGATTTTTAATTAAATTTTAAATTTTCACTTTAACGAAAGATAAGAGAAGACTTTAAAGAAAGAGAGCCTATAAAAAATGTATCAGATTTGTATGTGGATGACACATTTAATTACCTTAATATTTTTCGTTTTAGGTTCCTTCATGTTTTAGATTTATTATACGGAAACTAATCACAAATTTATTTTCTCAATCAACAAACCGATTCCTTTATATGGATGGTGTCTTCTTGATCCGTAAAATTTTCGTCATAATTTTACCTCTTCCCATTTAAACATATATTTGGTATGAATTATTGTGGAAAAGTATAATCATTTATAACTCTAATGACATATCGATTGTGAACACTATAATAACTTCTCCTATAACAGGCTCTTCTTACTCTTACTGGATAATACCTATACGTTACTCTCAGTTCAGTATAGAATAATGAATCACTATCAGCGAACACGTTTTTGTTTTTGCTATTTCAAATAACCAAGTATCAAATTAGCTCGTCGCTATATAGCGTCTGTCCTTAATACATCATTAGCTGCATTCAGATGTCAGTTCGTGTTATAATATCAGCAATAAATCTTTTTGTTTGATACTATTACTAGTTAGGGGTATCAACTTTTAGATCAGTGTGGAAAAGATATTGCTAGATTATTTCAAACTAAGGCCCACTTGCACCAACTTCTTAAATATTTTTAAATTGTATTTAAACACAAATTTACTATGAAAAATTGTGTTTAAATGCAATTTAAACGTATTTAAAAAGTTGGTGCAAGTGGGCCTAAGTCTTGACACTGAGACCAAATTATAATTTTATTTCACCACTGTGTTACTTATTTCAGTCATTGACTTCTCCTGAATTTATGCTTTGGATATAATTAAAATTGATACAAATGAGGTGTTATTGTATTATATTAGATTTCCAAAGTCTATGACTACAGAGTTTATAAAACTATGGATTATCTGAAACAGTACCTACTGATTGTTTAAAAATATGTTCATACGAAGACACAGGAGGCATTGACAAGAATGTTGCAATAAAATTATGTTACATTAATTGTATTGTTGAACTGTCATACTGTCAATCAGACTTTTGTTCTACAAAGTATCTATGCTAAATGAGTATAGAAATGTAGGTACACCCACGTGTACTTGTAATCAAATAGTAGGTACACATTGCATTGCTTATCGCGGACTGATTTTGATATGACAAGAAACAAATGTGATTGTGTGTTGAACAATTTTATTATGTTACCAATTTAAACGGTGATTTTAGCATGATTGATGGATTGATTTAGTTTAAATTTTTGGCATTATTATTTATTTTTATTTTAGAACGATATACCTTTAAAAAGTTTTGATGATATAATTATTTAGTAGATAGTAGGTACTTAATACATTTTATTGCTCTTAATTTTTATACTACAAGGATAGATTGTGAAATTCGTTGTTTATTTTATTTTCTGCTGAACAAATAAAAATGCTCTCAGCAGTACCTATTAAGTACTACCATTTAAAACAATTCAATCCATTTTTAATAATTCGCTTATCAAAGTGACTTACACATTTTAGCACGCGTTAATGCTTCTAATGCTAGCTAGAATTACTATGACTTTTTTATTTGCTATTTTGGACTATAAATATGAACAGAACAGGTGGGAATTCATAATTATGATGTCATCATTCAGTAACAAAATCATTCCGAGAGTTAGAATTGCATAGGTGCATTATTGGCGTTAAAATATTGCTAAATGTTACTTCCTAAAGCTGATTAACTGCCTATAAGTCTGTTAAACTCTAAGATTAATGCTTAATGGTTGTGCTTTGAAATTATTATGCTATTATTTTGTAAATACTTAGGCCCACTTGCACCAACTTCTTAAATGTGTTTAAATTGTATTTAAACACGAAATTTCTATGAAAAATTGTGTTTAAATACAATTTAAACATATTTAAGAAGTTGGTGCAGTGGTCCTTAATGTTCTTTTCTTTTTAAATGGTATTTTAAAGTCGCAATAATCTGTTTACAAATGAAGTTATGTATCTACTGTCATATATTTTTATTTATCTAATTAATTGTATACCTGGATGTGTGTTGAATTATGAATAAATTTTTATAATGGGAAAATATCAATAAACTGTGTAGAAAAACAACGTAAAAAAATTCAAAGTTTTGACTAGTAAAATGATTCGATTCAAAATAACTAACAATGAAAACTTATTTGATGACTCTTACAGCATTTCTAATACTATCACTACCCGTATAACGAAAAAAAAAACTACTTACAGTTTTTTTACATTTTCTAACGTGCAACATTTACGGTTGTATTTTTTGTAAATTTCCCGCGTAACCGACTTGCCGGGACCGATGTACGATAGGTTAGTTAGTGGGACGAGAGAACTTTGTAAAAATGTATTATAATTATGAATAAACGAAAATGCAAATTGTAAATATGATATCGACTTACATTACAGTCATTAAATTAAAATTGTTAATAAAATTATATTCGTAAACAATTTACCTCTTGTGTTATTTTTACTTTCCATTACCGTTTCACCTCATTGGGGCACAATGAGTCCTTCAAATGATATTGATAATATGAAAAAAAGTGGTTTTCCTTATTACCGAGAAAATAAATGAAATGACATTAACTTTGTCAAAAAAAAAGGAACTCGTCTCAAGTGCATCTTATTCATTCGGGTTCATTAATTATTTTAACGATCCATAGTCTGCCTAATTTAATTTATTAAGTGGATGGATACCTACGTTTTAATGTTTGCTTCGAAGGGACTATTGAGCAGTATGATTTTGATTATTTAGGATACGGAATGATAATACATTAAGATGAAAAGATTTTCCGTGCTGTTCTGTAGTAAAATGAAATGATAAATTAAAATATTAGGTATCACTTGAAGGAAACTAATGTTAACTTTACTTGGACGAAAAAGCACGTTCATTTTTTCAACTTCACCGCCACTGATCTCTCTATTCTATACGCATAGGATAGTAATAAAGAGGTCAATATTCATCGTTAAAGTCTAGTTCTTACAACCTATAATACCCTTACATAAATTTATTTTTAAAACAAGAAGGTTTTATTCATGCAGAACATTCGTGGTCAACGTTCGAAATTTGAATCGAAAATTTGAATTGCAAACTATTTTAGAGGCAAAATGAACGCGCCCAACAAATAGTTTACCATAGATTAATAATGTGTAATTTTTAGTAACTCGTTACGGGCGAATCAATTAATAATGTTGCTAATTTACTTCATACTATTAGTGCGCGGTGTGTTTCACTGTAATTGAATGTTCCGAAGTACATACAGCAAGCAGGTGCATCCCCACTAAGTATTTGTATCTACGCGCCTGGCATCGCTTTATTTCTATTTTTTTATAGTAACCCTTTGTCATTATCATTATTTAAAATGTATCAAATGACATAGGTACTAGAAGTTTTTAAAAATAAATTACGTAAAATACATAGATGACGTAAGATACAAATTTATTTAAAAATTAAATTCCTGCATCTTACAACTGTTTGTGTTACAAATTATGTTTTTATAGGTAAGTATATTTTGTAAAACGCATTTTTTTAATTAATCTAATGGATTTAATTTAACAGTGAGTTGAATACACACTAAAGAAACAGACAGTTACCGACAGCCTTTCTTAACTAGTAGCTGTAGATATTGTAACACCAGATATGGTTAAGTTATTTAACCTTTAAGCGACACATGTCTTATGACAAACTTAAGCCATTTACTTAATGAATATACACCGTTATCAGTAAAATCTCATAATGTAAAGTATAGGACACAGAATATAACACGTAACTAGGTACCTATTTACGTATATGAAGATAAGGCAGCATAACTTTTTAAATAATTTCCATTGGGTTCCGTATTTTGTGTTATCGTAGTACAGTACTTGCGTTCATAGTTTCTTTACGTCAACAATTACCAAATACAGAGACTTCTACCGATATTTCGTAAAAAAAACTGTTATTAACTCGTTCCGTAAGTCTTCCCCTTTATTATGAAGAATAACTTGATATTATAATGTGACACGCGACGATAAAAGAGTTATCACGTAGTCAAGAGAGAAATGAAGTATTAGGTTCGCAAAACATTTAAGATTTACAAAGCTCGCGAACAGTTCCTTACATTATTCAGGCGAAACTGCTTTTCAATGGACTGTCACACTGATATTCCTTCTGACATAGTAATGGTTAGGTTATATACTTATTTACGCAATTATTTGACCACAATATCAGTGGGCTGATCAACTTCACCTACCTATAATTTTTACTCGCGGTTTCACTCCCATACGGTTAGAATTCGTCCCATCAACGATTTTAAATTAAACCTCTAGCATTACAACTGTGAAATCTGCATGCTATTTCGTGCAGTCTGTTTTTGCGTGACGCGTGTACAAACATTAGGAGAAAAAAAAAATTTAAGATAATTGTTTTGGCTTCTTGCTCCTATATATTTTTTTTCTTAAATATTAAATGTTGGGTATAGACAGACATTAGTTACAATTTTATTATCGATATTATTATGATTAGCTTTTGTCCAATACTCTGTCCGGTTACTCGATCCGGACAAACAATACCCGCTGTGTAATTTTTTCCAAGCTTCCCTATCCGTCTAACGACATTTATGGCAACCCCTCGTAAGACTAGCTATGCACACACCGCCTTGGGCATTCATTAACCTCGAATTCCTTCCACAATTCATAGACAACGGCTCAATAAATGGCAACACTGAGCGATCAATTATCGCTTAAGAATGTTTTAATTACTTAATCTAAGATAACTTTTATGGCAATATAAAATTTAATGAATGGCAATACTTTATAGAAATTTAATTGGGTGTATAAAAACTTCCGGGTTTTTTAAATGTCATTTTATTTACTCGTATAATGCAACATTACGTACAAGGCGAAATGGAATTAAGCATTTTTTTTGCGAAGACGGAACTCTTAGGATATATTGGCGAGTATCTACCCTAATCGGCATACAGTTAGTAATTAGATGAAATATCGTAAATAATTACTTAATTAAGTGGGTCGGCCGTATATTAAATCGCTAAACCTATTTATCTGTCGTTAATTAAATGCTGATATTAATTCACCTACATTTTGCGTCCTTTGCGGCTCCTTTTTGGATTCAAGGAGTTTTGTTAGGTGTTCGCTGTTTAATAAGCGCCGCAGATTATTTATTAGTGTCTATGGTATCTAAGTGTGTCAGAGTTACATAAAGCTGAGGGTAATTTACATGTTATATATGGACGTTCAATGTGACTGCATCTATTATCTATTAGCGATGGTTAGAATTTACTGGATCAGCGTGAATTGCAAATGCTGGTTTAGGAAAAAAATTCTGACGTTTATATTATAATATTTGCAAATTCTTAACTTGAAATATTACTGTCGTATTGGTCTATTGGTGGCAAACATGGCAGAAGGGCTTGAGGCCTTTGGTGCCAACGTTGGGCTAAGCTATCGGGTTTTTTAGAGTCTGCTGCTAAGATGTAAGTATTTCAACAACGATTTTACCCAAGAAGGTGTTACTTAACGGGAACACAGCGTTCTGTTGAGCTACATTGTCAGAAAAATGTGGCTTTGAGTTACAGTGTTATTAATCGGTAAGTAGTTTTTTTCCCAATGGGTAAGAGTGTGACACAAAATGGTTTAATTCAACGGGAACCAACGGCTAGGACAGATATGTAGTAGGTACTTGTTTGGTTGATGAAGGAACATCACTAGCAAATTGGTGAATTTTTATCAAGAGCAGCCTTTTTGCTTCGTAATTATTTTAGATACTGTCATGTGTTATTAGAGTGTCTGTTTCTAAAGCCAAAAGTACCTAATAGAAGTTAATAAAACATATTATCTCAAGTTAAACAGAGGTGCACTATATGATTATAAGAGATTTCAGTATCAAAGGCGGATATAAATGATAATATTAAGCAACATGGTTTCATTTCACAACCAGTCATCAGTCGTGATACATAAACAAGAACGATAAACAGCTCACAACTGATTAATTGTAACATTATCGTAACAATGGATTAAACAGTTTGTATTGACGTGGCCCACCGATTATTGCTCACCGACAAATTTAAATTAAGCGTCATTTAACGATACCTAATTCAAAATTCAACCTTACTACACTGTGATACAAATAAAAAGTTTGATAATGTTTGTTTATGGTTTGTTACTTAAGAACGAATCGGTAAGCGGTGGAGCTGTCAAATATGAACGCAGCCGTTAAGTTTTTTTTTCTAAGGCTTAGTCAACAATAATGTAAAGCCGGGCGTCGACCCGACATGTTAATTGCAACTCAAACAAATTAACGGATATATCGTTGGCTAATGAAATAGACGTGTTGTGTTTGTCTATCATGTTCTAGGATATATTATACGTACTTACTCTGTCTACTTGTAAATGCAAATATTTCGCCACTTAATTTTTGGAGTGTGGTTTGTAAGCTACCTTTTACAAATACCTGCCGAGACTGAGACAACTAACGTATAATTCACAGCAATTTGAAAATTATTTAATTTAAATTTTATAATCATGTAAAAATAGCTAAATTTGTAAGAACAAAATGACTTAAAACTGACTCAAGACGTGTCAAAAATGCTTACAGTTTCAGCTGGTTTCAAAGTCATTAATCACCAAGCAATTAGAATAAGAAGAAGGTTCCCTTCAAATTAAACAATATTTAGATGAATTGATTTATTTATTTACTCGCTAGGCCTACTGACGTGTCGGCCGTATCAGATTCCCGGCGCCGGCGGTGTCAAACTGACAGCTCGTAACTTTTTTACTTTTGGCTTTAGACACAGACACAACTCTATTCAGCCAAGTTTTATTTTTATTTGGTGACAAAAAAATTTAGAGATTTGTATGTTGATTTGGGATTTATTCAAATGTCCGGTGTTAAGTTGTTCCTCCTAATGTTTTGTTGTGTGTGGCGTCATTAGGAGTTTAACGGTTGAAAGATAAGTGATTAAAAGAGCGTGTTTAGTGACTATTTTGTAAAGTATTTAAAATAAAATATGGCAAGAATAATTTTTCGGTCTAAGTGTACAAAAATACAAGAATAGATCATTGTGGGAGTTAAGTTTCGCAATAACGAGGTAAGTTCCTAATTGCTTGTTAATGTTAGCTCAGTATTTGCATCTGTGCCTGGTTAGTGGTAATAGGTTTGCCCCCTATTACATGGGACCTAAAAGACACCGGCCAACTGTGAGTGTACCGCTGCTGAACCCTTCGCGGAATACACGCGAGATGGTATTTTTTCTGCTATATCCATATAAAATCTACAATTTCCTGTAAGAAATACACAGGTCTGAACCTACAAGTTGTAAACCGTACCCAAAGGAAATGACTTATTGTGGTTCCGTAGACAATGGACTAACGACTGTCAGTCTATGCACAATGGCGACCATTAAAATCAAGATGGCCGTCGCGCCTACAAGGTGGTACGTCACTAGGAGGTACAGTCAATATCCGCTTAGTTTGGCTCGCTCCAAAAAGCATAAAATATCTTTGTATATTACGGTTTCAAATATTTTGAGGGAAAGCGGGACTGTTACGCTAGAGCACGCTAGAGGTACTGGGTCCCCGTGGTGTAAATTAGTAGGTAGGTACACCTCTGCTTAACCCTTCGAGGAACACAGGCGTGATGTATGTATTTTGCGATATTTTTGTAATAATGCTGAAAGTTTTAAAAAGGTTATTTCACCTTAGCATCGCTCTATTACCATCATTTCATAACCAAACGCATTGTAATGTTTAAAAAAACATTATTAAAAAATCTTCACGTGGGAGGGCCATGCTTCGGCACGAATGGGCCGGCTCGACCGGAGTGATACTACGATCTCACAGAAAACTGGCGTGAAACAACGCTTGCGTTGTGTTTCGCCGAGTGAATGACGTTACCGGAGGCCCAAACCATTTTAAAAGGCGGGCAACGCACTTGCGACTCCTCTGGTGTTGCGGGTGTCCATGTGCGGCGGTTATAGCTTACCATCAGGTGATCCGTCAGCTCGTTTGCTCCCCTAACCCATAAAAAAAATGGAGTGGTAGCAATCAGCGGTGACATAAAAACTGTAAGAAATGTGGTTCACCCCATCTGTAATTAGCCGGGGGCGGTGGTAATGCTGGTAAGATTAATATGTTCGTCAGTCCGATCGACACGCGAAATCGTTGTACGGCCAGCACGGGCACGTGACAAGCATAGACATTGAGCATTACATGTTACGAGTTTTTTTTAATAATCATGTGCTGTAAAGAAATGTGCTCAGTCAGTCACTGAATCGTTAGGCTATCTACAAATGTAAATATTAACTACTTAGCTGTTGGCTGCGGTTTCGTGAGGATTTCTAATAAAACATTTACGTTCCGATAGGGTTGATTTTCCATATTCGAACTTGAATCTTTTTTAACGTTTGTAAAACTTACAGAATGTATGATTCTTCTTTTAAATACGAATGCAACCGTCCTGATGACAATGTTTATTCTTTTTTTTTGCATTTCCCTTTTTAAGATTATTTTAGTGAAGCAAATATCCGGAATTATGCAGGTGCGTGCAAACTCTCATCGTATTGGTGTGGTAGTATCTTATATAATCTCTAATTTCCCTAGCCTCAATATATATTCTCTCTCTATTCCTAATAACTCGAGTTTTAATTTTCTAGTCTAGAGTCTAATATGATAGATTTTAACAGCCTAAGTAATATAGGTAAGAATAGCAAGTTATTTGTGCTGTATACTTGTTTAAATTCTCACAGGAGAGAGGATTTTATCTAATACCGTTATAAATATTGCATCATTCCCACACTTCTGTCAAATATTTCTTAAGGAAAATATCTGTTATAGCGTCACAATTCAAAGGTCACAATACACATTCGTCAAAAGCGACGGATAAAGGACGAGTGCTGACTGACCACACGTCACGCCACGTCCCAGTGGTCACGCCACGCATAAATCGCCCTGACCTGTCACTGTGACAACAAAATGGCGTTTTTACGACAAGCAGAAACGATGACATGGAATGTTATTGATAAAACATGGGTTACTTATTTATTAAAAACTAGCGGCTCGCCCCGGCTTCGCACGGGTAGAGAAATCCCTTACTTTTTTCTAAATATTCTATAGCCTATGTTAATCCGGAATAATGTAGCATTTAAATTGTGAAAGAATTTTTGAAATCGGCGCAGTAGTTTTTGAGTTTATTCGTTATATATATCTACATACACACATACATACAAATCTTTCTATTGAAAATATTAGTATCTATAGATACTAATAATATTAGTATCTATAGATACTAATATTTATGTGGTCGCCAAGTAAGAATCAATTAAGGTAGGCCAGAGGATCCATGAGGAATTTCCGCGCATCCAAAAAAATTTGAAGACATGTCTTCCAAAGATGTCGGTAGGTAATAAGATGAATGTTGATGTTGAGTTATGAAATGATTCCCTTTGAGGATAGTAAAAAATATTGATAACAGCGCAATATTCGAGCCTACAGTAGTCTAATCGAAGTACCTAAGTGATTTAGTATGGAAGTTTTCGGCTGGTTCCCAATAACAAATCCATAGACAGATTTGCTTACTAGAGGTAGGTACTCAGATTTTGACATTACTTGTATGGACCGTATGTCATAATCCTATCTCTAGTACCTAAACAAATCCACTGACTGATTTTTTATTGATGGGAACGGCTGTTAGAGGGTTTAAGACTGTTAGAGGTATATTAATTTGTGAGATTTACGCGAATATTGGACATTTTGAAATAAAACCCGGCATGGTGGCAATGGTCCCGGCGGCGGTTGGGTGCAATTAATTTTCAAATAAATTAATTAAAAAAAATATTAAAAAATGAAACGACTAAGTAGTGGTCGAGTAAAGTATTATTGAGTTTTTCTATGAAATTCTCAGTAACCGTTCGGAGTTTGGGATTAATGGCAATATAGGCTCGCCCCCTATTACATGGGACCCAAATGTACCGGTGAACGGCGTACAAATGTGCATTAATACGTCTCTGCCTAATTCTTCGGGTAATATAAGCGTGATGGTAGGTACCTATGTTATGTTTATGTAATTTCAGTTGTTTGTAAGCATTTGAGTAACAGACATACACAGACTACACTCATTGCAAGCTTGCTTCACTACGTTACCCCTAATATGGTTAATCTTAAATCCTGCTATACACCTTATTGGACGTGTCCTTTATGGACTATACCAGAAGTAAGTCCTATTATGTGTGTCTATGAACTGTGCCGACTGTGATCGGCCGAAGAAGCGGTGTTAAGATTGTTTTTAGATTATAGACAAATATGTACCTAAGTATAAGTAAAATAGTATGAAGGGTGTTTATCAGAAATAGAAACTAAAACAATTAACTAGTATAATTATTGTTAGTATGTTTGTACGCGCAACATGCAAGAAGTACTTCACCAAATTGGATGAGGTTTTCAGTTTTACTAGAGGTCTGACTTAGAAATTCACCTTGATATGCCGCTTAGAAGCGGAGTTATAGTACCGCGTGCAACAGCATCAGCGTTTGTATTTTGTTTTAAATAAGTAATCTATACTAATATATAAAGCTGACGAGTTTGTTTGTTTGTTTATTTGCTTGAACGCGATCAGGAACTGTAGTTCCTGAGCGCGGTCCGATTTGAAAAAATCTTTTAGTGTTAGATAGCCCATTTATTCAGGAAGGTTTATAGGCTATATTTTATTAAATTCTAAAATGAAAGTTATATTTTTTACTCATATTTCATTATTTTACTTTCAATTCATAGACCAGGGTGCTTCGAAGATTTAATTCCCTTGTAACACACAACATATTAAAATAACATATTACATTAAAATACCAAAATACGCGTTACTCGTTCAGGCAGGCGTAAGTCCCCCGAACAACAACATTTAGCCGTCGGGAGGGCTATTCAGCCGTCGGAGGGCTATTTAGCCTCGCGGTGTAAAAGGCTATAGCGGCTAAGGTAGCGGGGTCGCGGGTGTTGTTGTTACAAGCAACACTCGCTACCCGGCCGGGTAGCCCCAGTTCTTGCTGGAGGTGTGGCGCACGGGAAGAGAGGAAGCGGTGAGTATAATTAACTTGGCGGTAGGTATGTACAGATATTTTCAACGACCGTCAAAGTGTTATTAAGGGCCACTTGCACCAACTTCTTAAATATGTTTAAATACAAATTTACTATGAAATATTGTTTTTAAATTTTATTTAAATAGATTTAAGAAGTTGATGCAAGTGGCCCTAAGTCTTCAACAATTTTGTAAAATTCAAACAAACATTAATACATTGTGAACATTTATATAAAAATTGGATTAGGTCCTTAACCTTTTGATATACTTAATTTCAATTTTGAAATGCCCACTAAAACGTAATACCTACCAAAATAAATTGTAATTCAAACAATATTTTATCCAATTCTGTTATTATTCGGGTTGATATACTCATCTACTACAACTTCACTGGAAATAAACGATCGGAAAATAGTTTCAAACTTGGTAAAGTTATCAAGAAATGGATTCGCTTATATTTATTTCTAGTGGAGTATTTTGGAGAAAATGGTAAAGTAGGAATCGGTATCTGAATGATAATACACTTTGAATAAATTGTGTTTGAATTACGATTGATTAAAGTATTACATTTTTATTTAAAACTAGCTTCTGCCCGCGACTTCATCCGCGTGGAATAGTTAAACAACTATTAGCGTGAGTCTTAGCGTGATGTTATAGCCTTTAACCCTCCTCAATAAATGGGCTATCTAACACTGAAAGAATTTTTCAAATCGGACCAGTAGTTCCTGAGATAAGCGCGTTCAAACAAACCAACAAACAAACTCTTCAGCTTTATATTTAAGTATAGAGTATAGATTCGGTCCGCCGGACTTACTTTACTTACAAAATCGGTCAGTTTGCAATTTAGGCCACTCGTAGGGGTCCGTTTTCAATTACCCGTTATTTGCGAAGCAGGGCAGTGTCAGACATCGACGTTTAGTGTCAGACACTCGAGTACCTCGGGGACTTGTCACTGCTTATTGCTTTCTTGTTCTGTGGTCTCCGATATTATTGGGGAAGGTTATCGCTTCGGTCAATATTGGCCGATGAATTACATCGTCCAACGCTTCTTTTGTGGTTAGGACGTCGATCACAGCAGTTAGGGGGCAGTTAATGTATGAGGAAGTGACTGCATAAAGACGTAGGTAATACCTATTGTGGTACTTACACCCTACTTCCCACTAATATTATAAACGTTAAAGTTTGTATTTAAGGATGTTTTTTACTCTTTCACGCAAGAACGGCTGAACGGATTTGGATCAAATTTGGCACAGGGATATATTAAAGTCTACAATACAAATAACACATAAGCTTTTCTCAACCAATTCCACGCCGACGAAGTCGCGGGCAGAAGGTAGAATGTTATGTTTTTTTATAGGATAGTGGGGTAAACGAGCAGACGGATCGCCTAAAGGTAAGCGATTACTGCCGCCCATAGACACACAACGGAGGAATCTAAAGTGCCTTAATCCACCTTTTAAAAGGGTTTGGGACTCCGGTGTCCTCTCTCACACGGCGAAACACAACGTAAGCCTGGTTTCACGCTGGTTTTCTGTGAGCCCGTAGTCATCATCATCATCACTCCGCCGGCCCATTTATGCCGAAGCGTGGCTCTCCCACACAAACGTGATTTTCAAAATTCTGGTTTTTCAATAAAAAATTATGCGTAGGTAACAGACTAACCCCTCTTATTATTTGAGGAAACAGAAGAACCTTGCCCAGTAGTGGGACAGTGAATCGCTATAAAGAATGCAGTGTTACTTTGAGGGCTAAAAAAAACTTGAAAATAAAAACACTACAACAGATCAGAGACAAAAGCAAACATTATTTTAGAAGAGCTTAATAAACTTCCAAAATGTGTAGTGACCTTAAAAATATCAATTTGTGTCCCACAAGCGACTCCCCTGCCCGCCCTCAATCTCGTTATAGTAAAATGATTTGCAGGGCTGGCCTCCCAACTCAATAAACTTGATTGCTGGCCACCCTCGCCAGACTGCCTTGAAGATACCGACTCTATACTTTAACTTTTATTCAAATGACATTTCAGATTTCTTTTGTTTTTAGATTGTTTAACTTATAGAGATTTAGGGTCACTGGCACTAACTTCTAAAATATGTTAAAATTGTATATCAACACAATTTTGTATAGTAATTTAGTGTTTAAATACAATTTAAACGTATTTTAGAAGTTGGTGCAAGTGGCCCTTATTTATGGCTTTTTTATTTAAAACTAGCTTCCACCTGCAGCTTCGCTCGTGTGGAGTTCGGTCTGTCACTCATTTATCAACGACCCATGTCACTTCCCAAATCAATAATCAAATAATTATCTTTTTGTAATAATTTTGCATTGGACTACACAGAAAAAGATTTAAAAAAAAAATAAGGTGTTTATTTAATTGTTACATAATAGTAGGTAAGTATTACTGTATTCTGAACCCAAATTTATTTATTTGTATCCATTATAGCTGTGTGATGTATTCTGTACCTAATGGGTGACAATTACCTGTTTTTTTATGGAATAGGGGAGCAAACGAGCAGACGGATCACCTGATGGTAAGCGATAACCGCCGCCCATGGACACCCGCAACACCAGAGGAGTCACAAGTGCGTTGCCCGCCTTTTAAAAGTGTTTGAATCTCCGGTAACCTCACTCACTCGGCGAAAAACCACGCAAGCGTTGGTTCACGCCGGTTTTCTGTGAGGCCGTGGTATCACTCCGGTCGAGCCGGCCCATTCGAGACGAAGCATGGCTCTCCCGCGTTAATATTAATCTATACTAATACTAGCTTCCGCCCGCGACTTCGTCCGCGTGGAATAGTTACTTAGTCTTAGCAGGATGATAGCCTATAGCCTTCCTCAATAAATGGACTATCTAACACCGAAAGATTTTTTCTAATCGGACCAATAGTTCCTGAGATTATCGCGTTCAAGTTCAAGCAAACTTGGCAGGTGGTAAGAAGATGATGATCCCGTTCAGCGGCTTGTAGTATGTTTTGATTGAAGCTCACTTCAAGATATAGCCAATATTGTTAGTTGATAATTGAGTATTGAGTATCCGAGCGGAACTTTAGTAAAATATGTCACGGGAACATGAATAATAAAAGAACGCTAAATGAGGATATGTCCTTTAGAGCGTTTGTTGGGTCCGAGCGGACCCAAGCTCGGTCCACACGGATACAAAACAAACGCTCTAAAGGCTGATGAATAACGTATTTATTTGGATAAGGATTAATATCATGTTTATAAAAACACCTACGCAAATAATGCATTTGGAATTTTAGAACAAAGTTAGCATAAAAAAGGTTATAGTGAGCCAACCTTAAAAGATAGACATATGCTGTCTCGGACTTTTTTTTTAAACTTTTAAAGAGGAACAATTCTGTCATATATGATTTTTGCGAAACTTTAACCGTTTACGCAGCGCACGCATCGGAAGCTCTCAAAAGGAAAAAAAAACGAAATTTAGAACAAAGTTAGCATAAAAACGGTTATAGTGAGCCAACCTTAAAAGATAGACATATGCAGTCGCGGACTGTTTTTTAGAACTTTTAAAGCGGAACAATTCTTTCATATATGATTTTTGCGAAACTTTAACCGTTTACGCAGCGCATGCATCGGAAGCTCTCAAAAGGAAAAATCCCGATTTTGAAACATTCTTCATTGATGCTCCGCTCCTATGGGTCTTAGCGTGATGATATATAGCCTATAGCCTTCCTCGATAAATGAGCTATCTAACACTGAAAGAATTTTTCAAATCGAACCAGTAGTTCCTGAGATTAGCGCGTTCAAGCAAACAAACAAACAAACAAACAAACAAACAATCAAACAAACAAACAAACTCTTCAGCTTTATATATTAGTATAGATATAAAGCTGAAGAGTTTGTTTGTTTGCTTGAACGCGCTAATCTCAGGAACCACTGGTCCGATTTGAAAAATTCTTTCAGTGTTAGATAGCCCATTTATTGAGGAAGGCTATAGGCTATATATTATCACGATACGCGGACGAAGTCGCGGGCAGAAGCTATACTAATCTATTATTACTAATATATAAAGCTGAAGAGTTTGTTGGTTTGTTTGTTTGTTTGCTTGAACGCGCTAATCTCAGGAACTACTGGTTCGATTTGAAAAATTCTTTCAGTGTTAGATAGCTCATTTATCGAGGAAGGCTATAGGCTATATATCATCACGCTAAGACCAATAGGAGCGGAGCATCAATGAAGAATGTTTCAAAATCGGGGATTTTTCCTTTTGAGAGCTTCCGTTGCATGCGCTGCGTAAACGATTAAAGTTTCGCAAAAATCATATATGACAGAATTGTTCCTCTTTAAAATTTCTAAAAAAAAGTCCGCGACAGCATATGTCTATCTTTTAAGGTTGGCTCACTATAAACGTTTTTATGTTAACTTTGTTCTAAAATTCGTTTTTTTTTTCCTTTCGAGAGCTTCCGATGCGTGCGCTGCGTAAACGGTTAAAGTTTCGCAAAAATCATATATGACAGAATTGTTCCTCTTTAAAAGTTCTAAAAAAAAGTCCACGACAGGTTTTAAGGTTGGCTCACTATAACCTTTTTTATGCTAACTTTGTTCTAAAATTCCAAATGCATTATTTGCGTAGGTGTTTTTATAAACATGATATTATTAATCCTTATCCAAATAAATACGTTATTCATCAGCCTTTAGAGCGATTGTTTTGTATCCGTGCGGACCGAGCTTGGGTCCGCTCGGACCCAACAAACGCTCTAAAGGACATATCCTCATTTAGCGTTCTTTTATTATTCCTGTTCCCGTGACATATTTTACTAAAGTTCCGCTCGGATACTCAATACTCAATTATCAACTAACAATATTGGCTATATCTTGAAGTGAGCTTCAATCAAAACATACTACAAGCCGCTGAAGGGGATCATCATCTTCTTACCACCTGTAAGGAGATGATGATCCCCTTCAGCTTCCTGCCACCTGCCAAGTTTGCTTGAAAGCGATAATCTCAGAAACTATTGGTCCGATTAGAAAAAATCTTTCGGTGTTAGATAGTCCATTTATTCAGGAAGGATATAGGCTATCATCCCGCTAAGACTAAGTAACTATTCCACGCGGACGAAGTCGCGGGCGGAAGCTAGTAATATATAAAGCTGAAGAGTTTGTTTGTTTGTTTGTTTGCTTGAACGCGCCAATCTCAGGAACTACTGGTCCGATTTGAAAAAATATTTCAGTGTTAGATAGCCCATTTATTGAGGAAGGCTATAGGCTATATATCATCATGCTACGCGGACGAAGTCGCGGGCAGAAGCTAGTTAATTATAAAAAAATATAAAAACATATCAAAGCATGTGCTCAGAGCATCTTACATCGATCAACTTAATATAGTCGACTTTGCGTTGCTATGCTTTTATTAAACCTCTATTAAATCTCTCCACTACAACCTCTTTAGTTCCCACACCATGGCACATCGTTTCTATTAAAATTACTGTTTTAACAACTTCAAACACAACTATATCAACACATAAAAAACAGCCTTATTAATTTCAAAAGTACCTAATCATGCTACATATAGGCCGACGAAACCTTTTTGGTACAACTTAATTGATATATTTCTTCAATCCGAAGCCAGCTCTATTTTGGTAAAAGGAAGGTTGGTTTTCGGTCGTGTGGGTGTCTCTCCCTAGTGGCCCAGTGCCGCTGGCTGGAAAGGATATTGCGATAGGCGACAGTAGATGTCGATCATAATGTATAAATTCGCCATTCTCATTATCTTGCGGATATTTGAACTTGATAGTGTGCTGATAGCCTATGGAATAGTTTCATATTTTTGCGAGTTGCCATACATACCATCACGCCTGTTTTCCCCGAAGGGTTAGGCAGAGGCGTACTAATGTACACCCACAGTAAACCATGTAATAGGGGGCGAGCCTATTGCCATTCACCGGGTACAGATTCCAAACTCCGAGCTGTTTCTGGGAATTTCATAGAAAAACCCAATAACACTGACCGACCTGGGAATCGAACCCAGAACCTCAAGCGTAGCAGTCACGCTCAGGACCACTAGGCTAATGAGGCAGTTATATAGTAATAGTAGTGATTATAAATGGTGGAAAATAACTTTGAAATACCTGTTTGTGTTTTTTTAACATTTTCCATGCTAAGATTATAAAGTTATTTTAGTGAAAGAATTCTATTCATTCTTTCTTTCATAATAGGTTACTACCTATTTACTTCTATTCTACTCTATCTATTAGAATGTGCTCATGGAGTTAGTAGTTAGACTCTGGAGTTATAGGTGGGCTCGCAGCTAAGTGACAACTAAGCTGATCAACGATCTACAAGGTAAAGCTGCGCATGCCGAGGTCAGTCTGCGGATGGGTAACCATTCTTAACACATCGAGACCCTTCGGTTTCTTAGAGACCACGGATCGATTCCCAGGTCAAGCAGTGTTATTGAATTTCCCTATAAAATTCTCAGTAGCAGCTCGGATTGGATTTGGTCCCGGTCATTGGCACTAAGCTCACCCTCTAATACTTACAGGGGATCGAATTTCGAGTATACATTAGTACCTACATCTCTGCCTAACCCTTCGGGGAATACAGGCGTGATGGTATGTTATGTTATGTTCATTATTCAGACAGCACACGGGGGGCCTGTTAACATCAATGACGATTCAGTTCGACATTGAGTTTAACTTATTTACTCCTACAATCTATTGCACTACAAGAAATATAAAGTGAGCATTACTTTGTAGTACTATTCACGTAAATCATTCACCGTAATACAATGTTACTGTAATGTAAGTAGAGATGGCACTGACAAATGCCATAAAAGAAATGTGAAAGAAGGTTAATTCCTAACAACAACTGCTATACTACATAAGTTACTGCTACACTATTTAAGTTAATGCTGCACGTAGGTACTGCTAGTAAGATCCCAGCGATTAGTTTTAGTTTCTTTTCATAACTTTTATATCTACCTGTGGATAGCGTTGTGGGTCACATTATAACTAAAATATTCACTTTATTATACTAGTTTTAAGCTCCTATAATGTAACTGTCAAACTGATCCTTTCAATAAAAATAAAAACAAGTCAACATCGCACAGGATAATGCAGTGTGGTACGAGAAGGACGTAGGACCTAGTAAAGCTCGCAAGGAGTCGTTGGATACAGGGGGCATATAACTGGTCCTAGTGGAAGGAAGTATTTGGTGGAGGCCTTTACTAACAGTGGATGTCTTTTGGCTGATATGACCACGATGATTACGAATCGGAACATTGATTAAACTTATTCTGAAATATGTTTTTTATTATAGTAGATATGGCAATTGCAGCCACCAACACCAGTAGAATCGTCATTCGTGTAATCTTTTACCTGGTAATTGTACTGGCTAGACTGCCCTTAAAACTGGAACACAATAATGTTAGCAAACTTTTTTTATACTACCACTAAGGTGGCAAGCAAGAAAACGGCCCGCCTGATGGTAAGCGGTTACCGGAGTCTACGGACGCTTGCTGTAAAATCTTTTCACACCCTTTTTAGAGTGCCCCACCTTCTCAAAAAGAGTGTGAAAAAAAATTATAAAAGATTAAGGAGGAATAATTGAGTTGCCATCATAGAAGACAATAAGTGTGAAGCTTAAACACCAGCGGTTCCTTCCACTGCCAACACAATGCTCTCGCGGAGCTCTGGCGACCTTGCTCACCATTAGGAACACAACATAGCACATTATTGCTTAGTGCTGCTGCCTCATTAGCCAAGTGGCCTTGAGCGCGACTGCTACACTAGAGGTCCTGGGTTCGATTCCCAGGTCGAGCAAAGTGTTATTGGGTTTTTCTATGAAATTCCAAGTAGCAGCTCGGAGTTAGGAATTTGTGCCCGGTTAATGGCAATAGGCCCATATTACATGGGACCTAAACATACCGGCGAACTGTGGGTGTACATTAGTACGCCACTGGTCCCCGAAGGGTTAGGCCTTCGGGGAATACAGGCGTGATGGTAAGTTATGTAAAGTTTTATTGCTTAGTGGCTGAATATTTGGAAATTAAATGCGTTTATAACAACCAAGACGAACGCACCAGAAGTTTTAAATAGCACTAAATAAAGTAATGCGACTAGACCTTCTGAATAGGTTTATTGCATGTATTGAGCCTTAATAGGAGCCCCCTATCCCCGCTAAACAGTCCTGAATTTAATAAAAACAACGCTGATGTATTGACTGCTTCAAATTTTATTGGGCCAATAATTCAGTGAATTGATGGCACGACTTTTGTTAATGCAATTATATTCCTTTATTGATGTGCGACGCAAAAACATGATTGGTAAGCGCTTGCGCACACGAGGCGACTGTTTGTTGACGAGTGACACGACTGTAACAGTAAGCATGAATTTGATTTACATTTTATATAGCCTTGTTGTTTTATACAAAGTATGTATTTATTTAAAACACATTTATTTATTACTAGCTTCTGCTCGCGGCTTCGCTCACCTGAAGCTATATTAGAATTAAAAAAGGATCCCAAAAATCATTTAATCAAAAACCAACCGTGATGATCTCTTCTTTTTGCGGGTCTGCACATCAGAGAGGTCAAGTTGTATCTCTGGATCCATTGAATTATTTGAGATAACACGTAAAGCAGTTTTTAAGTTGGAGTATATACTTTCTAACAGTGATAACATAATAAAAATCTGTAGTTTTTGCGCCAACCTGTAACAAACAGACAAGAATTTAAAAAATCTCATTTTTTAGCAATATCTTCAATGTACAGATACAGCTTTTTTACAATTTTATAATACCTACTTAGTAGAAGTTAGAAAAAAACTAATTTTCTCTTTTATTGTGACAGGCTACACTTAAGGCTTGGAACAACTATTTGTTGGACATATATACCTACATTTGTGTCCTGTGTGAATTAAACCCGCTACCCGTCAAACTAAATAGTTTAGGCTTTTCCGTAGGAAGTGACATTTTGGATTAAGTGCACCAATTTCTGAAATATACTGATTTCTGAAATATGTTTAAATTGAATTTAAATACAAAATGACAATAGAAAATTGTGTTTAAGTACAATTTAAACACATTTAAGAAATTGGTGCAAGTGGCCCTTAAGTGAATTCGAAAAACCGGAAGCACAGAATGAATTTTAATACCAAGTGCCGTCCTCGGCGGATACCTACGAAATGTGCCCCTCTCTAATGAGGCTACTACTTGATACTCTACACATACATAATATATGGGGATATACTTGTAATAATGTAGATATGAAATTAATAAATAGTTTCTATTAATCACTACTTTATCTATATGAAATAATCTAACAAGACTTAAAATAATGAGCAAAAATATGCTATAAATCATAGAATACAACTTTGTAATCGCAATGTATTTTGCGGAGACGTCTGCGCATTTCTTTACAAATTAATAAGTTTTGTATGGAATTATGACAAATGGCAAAACTTACAGGTACTGACTACCTATGTGTATCAGATACCTAATTTATTGTGTCCAGTAACTTTACATAGTGACTGTGTAAAACTGTGACATTGTGAATAATTGTGACATTAATTTTAAAATACTTTATAATTGGCAGGTGCTCATAAATATAGAACTTGAAAAAACTGGCACACTAGGAGTACAAGTACCTAAAGATAACCAGATAAAAGGACATCTGTCAAACTCATCCTACAGTTGTAGGTAAAAGTCCAAATTAGTGCTCAACTCTACGCTCAACCCTATGTCAATACTTCAAATAAAGTAATAAAGCATGTTTTAATCTTCTTAAATGGCGACAAACTGTTTATTAGCTTGACGTTTACGATAATAGCTAAAATTATTGTTCACTTTAATAAATAACTGCATTTACTTCGCATTACATCAAAAAACTATATTAAATCGAATGGGGTACCTGGTATCGGTATGCGAAACCTATTTGAGACCTTTTATCGTATAATTTTCACATAAAACATCATTATGGTGTTTACAAAAACTGCTACCATTAATATGACAATGTATCTTAAAGTTTTTAAAAGACCTGTGTGTGTTTTTCTGTCATATGGCTTTTTTTTGAATCGGCAGTGTGTATTACCTATTTGGTGTTTCGTTTTGTATTCAATGGCATATTTGCTATGGTTTTTTGATATATAAAATATGGAGGCATTGTGTTATTTTATGTTGAAGGAAAGTTGTGTTATTTTGTGTGAAAAAATGTATAAATAATGCTTATGGTCTTCGAAGGAAATATGCGACGCTAGATGCTTATATAAACTGTATTATAAACTGCCTCATTAGCCTAGTGGTCCAGAGGGCGACTGGTACGCTAGAGGTCCTGGGTTCGATTCCCAGGTCGAGCAAAGTGCTATTGGGTTTTTCTATGAAATTCTCAGTAGCAGCTCGGAGTTTGGAATTTGTGCCCGATTAATGGCAATAGGCTCGCCCCCTATTACGTGGGACCTAAACATACCGGCGACCTGTGGGTGTACATTAGTACGCCTCTGCCTAACCCTTCGGGGAATACAGGCGTGATGGTATGTTAAATGTATAAAAAATGCTTATGGGTTTCGAAGGAAATATGCGACGCTAGATGCTTATGTAAAATCATTTTCAGGGTATTATGACTTTCTTTCAGACGGTGTATTCGTGCAATTGTATCGTGTAAGTGAGATTTATGAATTAGAAACTTTATACAATTGCCAAAACTTTTAGTTGAGGGGTTTAATACCACATTGCCAGAAAGCGATCCATATCATCTCGCAATATCTTTTTGACCGACTTGGTCCATGAAAATCGTTACGTAGATGGAGCCATTGATGACATAAAATATTCACATAAGTATTTGATGCTAGTCTGTACTTTTATAGAACCCACAATTCATCTAGTTTTTTTTGTGTACTCTAAATATTTTTTTCCAATAATATTACCAGCCGATAATATACAAATTGAGGGTTATAACACATTCCATAATATAAACAGTATATTTCCTTTGCCCAGGAAATAACCAGTAACATTCATAAAAGTTAGGAACGCTAGAATATCGTTAACACGATGTCATTCTCCAATCACAGCGCGTTATTCAATAACGGAGGCGCGAGCGCTGCCAATTTTATTCCAATCTCATGGATTTCCGGCGACGGCACTTGACTTCCGGTGGCGCGGAAACGAGCCGACACGGCGGATATGTTCGCCAACATGTTGGCCGATAAAAATGGCGGAGGAGTCGAGAATCATTTCCTTTTTAAAGTTGTCGGAGATTTACTTGGATAGTGGTGAAGGTTTCATTTAGATTGTCAAGGAGATTGTCTTTTCATAGTAGTTAAAAGGATTCCAATTGTAAAATAGTGTTTTGCAAATTTATGTTAATCCTGAGAGGCTGTATATAAAAGAGCAGTATACTAAAATACTGTTCGCGGTGAATTCCATGGTTCTATTCCCGGGTTAAGCAAAAGGGTTAGGCGGAGGGGTACTAATGTACACGCATAATGGCTTAACAGGAGCACCCACAAATTCCAAACTCCGAGCTACTACTGAGAATTTCATAGAAAAATTCAATGACTCTTTGCTCGAACTTGGAATCGAACCCAGGACCTCCAACGTAGCAGTCGCTCTCAGGACCACTAGGCTGTAGAGGCAGAATGCAATCATAGTTCCAGACATAATATAAAACATTGAAACCTAAATGCAGTCATATATTTTTTTTCCAATCTATACATACATAATATTTTATATTAGCCCGCGTCTTCGCTCACGTGAAGCTATATTAGGATTAAAAATGGATCCCTCATGGATCAATGGATACATCAGAGAGGTCAAGCTGTATCTCAGGATCCGTTTAATTAATTGAGATAAAAAGTTCACCAGTTTTAAAGTTGGAGCATATACTATCTAACATCGATAACAAATTAAAATCTATTCAGTATATTTTGCGTCAACTCGTAACAAACAGACAAACATACAAGAATTCTAAAAATCACATTTTTGGGTTCGAAGTCGTTTAAATGCCCACTTGTTTTTTTATATCTCCTATGTACAGACAGCTTTTTTACTATTTTATAATAGTAGATATGTATATATATGTAATATAGCTTTTAAGTGCAGATACTACATAATTATACTTAATAGTATATAAATCTACGGTTTTACATTACTCAAGGTTAAAGTTAATGACTGTATTGGAGGTAACATTATAATGATTATAATATTTTAGACATTACCACGTACTAGTAATATACTGCGATTTAGTTTAATGTATTAGTGGTTACCGTTATTGTGTCAAGGTTTCTGAAATGCTACATGGTAAGTTATGGGCCACTTACACCAACTTCTGAAATATTTAAATGCTGTAGAGATGAGAGCGTAGAAGTATGTGTGGGGTAACATTGAAAGATAGAGCGAGAAACAGTGTGATAAGGGAGCGGTGTGGTGTGAAAGAAGGTGTAGTAACCAAGATTGAGAAAGGTATGCTAAGGTGGTTTGGGCATGTAGAGAGGATGGATGCACGGAGATTGACGAAACGAGTATACATGATGAGTACGGATGAAATAGTTGGAAGGGGCCGACCTCAACGAACGTACCACAACCAAGTTGCGGCCGTTCTCAAAAAAGGTTAGGTTAAGAGCACCCTAAGCCGATGATCATGCATGAGGAGGTTAATGAACGTAGATTAAGCGAAAGTAGTGTGCCAGGATCGTAGCATGTGGAAATCTATAGTCTCTGCCTACCCCAATGAGAGACAGGCGTGAAAATATATAAATGTATGTATGTATGTACGAATTTAAACACAAAATGACAATAGAAAATTGTGTTTCAATACAATTTAAACACATTTAAGAAGTTGGTGCAAGTGGCCCTAAGTGTGTCGCGGATGAATGAAATCTCGCTCCCGTAACCCCAGCAAAAAGTAGTGAGGCGAAACACCCGTGTGCTTTTAGTCGGTAGGTCACCCACTCTGGGTGGAGTCCGACACACCCCGCCGCCTTCCCCGGGCGGCGGATGTCCATGAGGATTTCCACACGCACAAAAAAAAAAAGTGGCCCTAAGTGTGCAAGCCGGCGCAGGTTTAAATAAAGCGGGTCGGGATCGCGCGAGCGACACCTCTGGTGTTGCAGACGTCCATGGGCTACGGTAACTGCTTACCATCAGGTGGGCTGTAAGCATGTTGACCACCTCAGTGGTATAAAAAAAAGTTGGCCTACGCAAGTGACTGATCTGGTATCGTCGTGTGACGGGTTGGTTATGGTCGAGCTACAAAAAGACTGATGTGTGTAGACAGATGGATCCCATTTATGATTTTTTCTTCAAAAGGCCATCTCGGACAAGTGCAAAAGAGCCCATGAAATGAGTTTGTTTTAGTTTTTCTTTTAAAAGGTCATCTCACAGAAACATGAAACATTGACTTGTTAAATATTTTTAGGTATAATATAAGTAGGCTGCTGATCGACTGATCCTCAGGTAGGTACGACTCCCACTTTCTTTTATTTCGTAAACGTGGGGCAACGTTTACGAAAAAAATTAGAATATCCCAAATTAACTACGAGTACAACAAAATTCAACTGAATATACATGTAGGTAAATTTTTATCAAGTTTGTTTTACCACAAATACTAAAAATTTCAACTCCCGGCCTGATATTCTTCGATCAAAACTTGCCAATAACATGTGGCGGTATATTCACGTTTCAGGGCTTTCACAACTTTTTCATTTCACTTGGAACTTCGGGAGAGATTGAAACAATAACAGGGGTTGAGGAGTGGCGTCCCTTGAGACCCCACGCGTCTTGCGCCCCCAGTCGTAGGTCTCATTGAAAGCGATTAGCGAGAGGAACAGTAAAAAAAGTTATAAAAACCAATAGTTGCTTTTTGTCTTTTTCCAAGTGTGGTTCCTCGCTTTCTGGTCAGGTCTGTGAAATTTACTAAGAGTGTACAGGGAACGTATATAAATAGTAATTATTTAGGTTACATTATATAGGCCTAAAAAGGAGAATATTCCCTGTTTTATAGGCTTATTTGATGTCAAGTTTCGGGACTGTCTTCAACGTAAAACTGATGTCCAAAACATTACTACGTACTTACCTAGCAGAACAAATTAAATATTAAAAAAATCTTTTACAAAAAAATGTAAGTATATAAGTATTAATATCCATTGTCTAGTACCCATTACAAGCTCTGCTTAGTTTGGGACTAGATGAGGCTGTGTAAAAATTGTCGCAGATTATTTATTTATTTTATTTAAAGAAAAATATCACAAATATTTGGAACGAAAAATATGTTATTTCAGGTTATAAACATAGTGAACGCAACAAGCTCGTCGCTAGCACTCGCTACACACCCCAACAGTATATTGATTGGATTTAGTGAATTCTACATTGATGTTATATTGTATCTGAATTGATGGTTATTTGTTTATCAAATTCTTGTTCTTTGTTGCGGATTGAATAGAATGTTTGTGATTCAGTACGATGATTACAATTTGGCGACAATAATAAAATAAAAAGGTTTTTATTGTACCAAAAATATTACATTTACAGTAACAGATAAAGCCCTAGACCCCACACTAGGATTCCCTGTGTCGTGGGGTCTAGTCTCAGCTCTAGTTTCAGCCCAGTTTACATAGAACGTGGCACAAATAGGTGAACATTAAGTATCTGTCTACAGTGCGAATTATGAGAAATAAAAATTAAACTAACAAAAGGATAATATGGTGTATTTTTATGTGTGTGTGTGCGTGTGTGTGTGTGCGTGTGCGTGTGCGTGTGTGTGCGTGTGCGTGTGTGTGCGTGTGTGTGTGTGTGAGTGTGCGTGAGTGTGTGTGTGTGTGATACAGATTTATAATGGTGAAACAGATTTAAGAACGCGTTGCATTTCGATATGTTTGTTAGTTAAATGTGCTTAGCCCAACTTTATCAATGGTAGGTACGAACATGCACGCATTGATACTTAAAATACACCTGTTTCCAGTTACTGTGGTAACATTATCATAAATAGGTATTGCGGATATCGCATTTCCGCCTATACAATCACCTCAAAAACAATTAAGGAAGAAATCAACCGAAATTAATAAAAAAACATCATAATAAATACTTAGATTAAAGTATCATCAACTGCCTCATCAGCCAAGTGGTCCTGAGCGCGACTGCTACGCTAGAGGTCCTGGGTTCGATTCCCAGGTACTGGGAATTTCATAGAAAAACCCAATAAAACTTTGCTCGACCTGGGCATCGAACCCAGGACCTCTAGCGTAGCAGTCGCGCTCAGGACCACTCGGCTAATGAGGCAGTTTCAAGCAACAAACCAATAATAACGTTGAACCCAAAATTAAAAGCCACGTTTACGACTAAGGAGAAAAACTATGACTGCTATAGCAGGTATACTTTTTAAAGCACTAATCTTGATGCTAATATACCTACAGACTACTTATTAAATTCTAGTATAAATTGAAGGAGACAAAAACACAAGTTAGACAATGTCAGGAGATAATAGGTTGTTGCGGTTGGCAGAACAAAAAGCGACCATTATACGGGAGTCCAGTGATCCTCATTAAGTTGTTGAGACGCACATCAGCGCAGTATCCGCCCACAGATATTTTTTTCGGGTATAGTTAAAAATGTTTTAGTAGAATTGGAAGTGAAACCTTTTTTGAAACTACCTCATTTGTACTGGCCTTATTGTTGAATTGCAGGCCGGTTGTAATTAAATTCGAGCAGTGTTGTACTGGATTTGTGCCTGGTTAAAAAGTAAGGGGTGTGCCCCGCCCGTGCATCGTAAGGAAACCTGCATGAGAGATTTTCTTAACGTTGTGGGACATCTGCCGATCCGCACTAGACTAACGTGGTGGACTATATATAGCCTTTTTTTATTTTTTTTTGACGCGGTTGGAAATTCTTTATACACTATCCACCACTCCGGGGAGAGCGGTGGGGACTCAGACTCCGCTCTGAAAAGTGCGATCTACCGACTAAAACCAACCTCGGCGTTTCGCGTCACCACTTTGGTGCCGGGCCTACGGGAGCGCTGTAGCATTCATCCGCGGACCCGGCAGTGGCGGGCCGCCTTTTGCGGCCCCCTTCGCGTAAGGGGAGACAGACGTGGACGTTATCCCTCCCCTTCTTCTACCGATGTGGACTATAGCCTAACCTAACCCCTCTCATTCAGAGGGGAGACTTGTTCTCAGCATTGGGACAGTTAATGACAGATTCATTATAAAGTAGAAGCGAGATCAAAGCAGGTAATGTCGGACAGGCAATATTTGCGTCTAATACTAATGGGAAGGCCTCAGATTCCGACAGTTAATGCTAGGTAACGCAATAAAAAAGTCGCAAATAGATACTCTTTTGTAATGCTGTACAGTTCTTTTTATGAAGACGATATCGTTAACTAGAAAGTTAATTCTCACTGCTTTCTCTTTTACATTCTAAATGGGATAAAAGGTATACTTACTTAATCTGTATTACGAATGCGTGTGATATCATAAACGTCTGTAGTCCCCTAAGGGTAGGCAGAGATGTAGGTACTACTGTATTAACACCCACAATTCCTCGGTATGTTTAGGTCCCATATAAAAGGAGCTAGCCTATTATTATTAGCCGGGTACAAATCCAAACTCGGACTTGTGCTAAGAATTTAATAGAAAAACCCAGTAACACTTTATTCTACCTGGAAATCTAACTCAAGACTATGGATATAATGGAGGCTGTCATGGTTTGACTAAGAATTTTCTTTTATGGCATAGCGTGGCAAACGAGCAGACGGATCACCTAATGCTAAGCAATACCGCCACCCATGGACACCCGCAACACTAAAGGGATCGCAAGTGCACTGACTTTTCAAAGGGTTTGGGCCTCCGGTATCCTATACACTTGATAAAACACAACGTACGCGTTATTTCACGCCCCGGTTTGCCGTAGTAATGTTATTGATTGTTAAAACAATGTAAAATTGTTTCATTTACATTTGATTTGATTGGTTTACATCATCAAGTAGGTATAGTAGGTACCTATTCCATGTCTTTATTCATTTTATTCTGCACAATGAAAATGGAAATTAGATAGATTTATTTGGAAACAAAGCAAAGAAACACTAAAAGTTGCGTGGAAAACTTAGTTTTATAACATGTATTTTGATATTATAAGTACGTAGGGAACAACAAAATCTTGCTTATCGCGCAGTTACATCAGAACTTGAAGGAGTGTAGGTACAAAGTGTATGATGCATTTGTTGCTCGCTGTGTGACTGATTGTTGCGTGACACACTGACAGACAAGTGGGGCAACACATTGATCATATATTCTGCACGCTAGCAAGCGATGATAGCAATTATTTATGGTTTGCGGACTGGACAATAAGCGGGAATCTAAAAACCTTGGAAGTGTCAATTCTGATACAGGTAACATTTAAAATTTGTAAAATTAGGAAATTTATAGCGACATCGTCTTGGAGCAACTAAATCTAAGCTAGAATTACAAAATTCTTTCGTATGTAGGAACGAAGGGATTTAATTTGAAATTATGTTTCCGGCATTAGATATTATGACTGATTTTGGTTAAGTCTGCAAATACCTATGAAAATAAGAATTAATTTTCAATGTACGTTAAACTTGTTACAATGAAGTTGTATAGAGGCTATACACAGTTCTTCTTACTAGACTCAAAATATAATTTTGATGACTACTATGTTCACTAATGGCTCAAACATTTATTTATGTTTTCATTAGAATTCGAATACTTTCTAGTTAGTACTATTTATTAGGTAATAATGAATTCTGTAAACCAATATTTTAGTCCGTGTATTTTACGCAACATTTAACTCAAAAATAATGCAGTTTCGTGTCAATAAAACTGTCACTATAAGTAATACTCGCTTCTATCGAAATTCAAATCGATTATTGAAATTTAAATTGAGTAACGATCTTCGCGAACACGCGTCAATAAATCATTGGCAACATATTTGTTTGGCAATAAAAATGTTAAGTGTCGCGTGTCGTCCGTGATGGCGGTGTGTCACGACAACTCCACCGTATATTATAATAAACTCAGTGATGTCATGTCATTAATCAATTCGTTTTTTTGTGTGTAAATGCGATTTTTATTGTCCGCGAACGAGTCGTGAATCCATTTGTGTTAATGAATGCCGCAAGGTGGCCTCCTATTAATCCAATGTCATTTTATAATAAAGTTTGTAATCAGGCTCCCTGATTTTTTGCAATGTTCCCCTCTACCGTATTGTAAAAACTGTGTGAAGATGACAGTTGGTATTAACTCTGTTGTTTTGTTTTAATATCGGATTTTTGGAGGACTTAGGGGATGTTAAAGTTGTTTATGTTACGACCTAAAGACAAATCTTTTAAGCCGTATCGGGATTCTGTTGGTTAAGTAAGTTTATATGTTTAGAATGTATCCCGCGCTTGAAACATTACTTCACTGTCTGTCTCTCTACAATGTTTTTGAACTACTGATTAGAAGATTGGTAAGAATCTTCTTATTAAATAACACGTCAAACCTAAGATAGTGTAATAAAAGTAATAATTAGTCTTTAATATATTACCTAGAATTTCAGGAATCCCAAATCCTTTTAAAAGGCAGGCAACGCACTTGTGACTCCTCTGGTGTTGCGGGTGTCCATGGGCGGTGGTTATCGCTTACCATCAGGTGATGTGTCGGCTCGTTTGCTCCCCTATCCCATAAAAAGACACATCGATATTGGCTCACAATCTGCATTGAGAACATCCTTTTTGAAGTCAGTTAAATAAAAAAAAGTAAGGAAGACTGTAGTATCTTACGTACCTAAGGATTTAACAACTAAGCAGTCAGTAAAAACCTAAAAACGGTTATTAGCTTTGACATTGAAACGATTAATCAACGCCAGGGTATTTGTGTTATTTTCATAGAAATATATTGAGCAATAAATATGAGATAATAATTTTAAAACCCTCTGCAAATGCTTTTAAGTAGGCTACCTGATTTTGTGTTATTTATACATAAGTATTATTACGTATAATAAAATTTCAACTAATTGATGGTAAGTACATACATCAATAAAATAATATGATAACTGCCTCATTAGTCAAGTGGTCCTGAGCGCGACTGCTACGCTAGAGGTCCTGGGTTCGATTCTCAGGTCGAGCAAAGTGTTATTGGATTTTTCTATGAAATTCCCAGTAGCAGCTCGGAGTTTGGAATTTGTGCCCGGTTAATGGCAATAGGCTCGCCCCCTATTACATGGGATCTAAACATACCGGCGAACTGTGGGTATACCTTAGTACACCTCTGCCTAACCCTTCGGGGAATACAGGCGTGATGGTATGTATGTTTTTATGAAAATAATAGGAGGGTCTTTATAAGACCAATAAAAGCCAAAACAATTTTATTATCTATTCGCTTTTTGTCTGACTGCATGTAACAATGCAAAAACTACTGCACGAATATGGATATGGTTTTCATAGTTGTATTGCAGATAAGCCTCTAAGAAGCCGAGTAATAGTGAGTAAATTCTTTTGCAATGCGAGTGTAACCTCGGGAAAAAATTAGTACCGATTTGAAAATATAAACTCTAGATAAATCTGCCCTCGTTAAAATCGAAAACTGTCTTCTGCCCGCGACTTCATCTACGTGGACTACAGAATTGGGCTCGACCTAGATAAAAAGTAGTATCCAGATCCGTTCAGGCGAGCTGGCGTGAAAGAGTAACAAACATCTATCCACCCATCTTCACTAACTTTCCCATTTATAAAATTAGTAGGATTAGTAGACAGAAAAAACATGGGATTCATGACATTCGCCACGATCATGAGGGGATCCTCCTAATTCCTATCGTTTCCTGGTAGTAACTCTCATCATAGCTTCTAAGGGCATTTCAATCTAAGATGGCGCCTGTCCTGTTATTGTGACGTCATATTTGGAGCTGTCAAACTGTGGCATGTGGGAAACAACGATCATATGTGTGAGTGGACGAGGCTTGTGACACACTACACGAATAAACAGAGAAACAAGTCAAAGATTTTATTAGTGTGATTTTTGGGGATATTAGAGAGAAAGAAAAATGATTTATTGTCACAGTCACAGACACTGCACACAACCTTATAAAATAAATGCCATATAGGTCCAGTTCAGCTAAAATGGATCTTTATCATCACAAGCTTATTAGAAACTGACTTACATTTTAGTCTTTAAAATAATTATTAATGTGGATCAACTGTGCTCAGCAGTTTTGAATAACCAAACATTCTTATGGCGTTGACGGCATAATACTTCAATACTAACACATCATAACCACAGAATCTCTAAACTTTGTTGTAATTGGTCTTTTGAATATAACATAAATTTATCTGCATTTAAAAGTTGCAGTACTGTTTCATCTGACCCTACTCTTCATCGTACACTGTGACAGACAGTGACGCTGCAGTATGCGCCGGCGCCGCCGCGACCGACGTCATTACCGGCGGAGCAGACGACAGTAATAGCACAGCAAAGGAATCCTACTTATTTTGATTAACGAGAAAGGTATAAAACAAATTGATCAAGCCTGCTGATCTTGTAAATGGAACAGAGAAGTTCAGTTTAGTCACAGAATAAGTGAAATTCCTTTAGCCCAATATCGACACCAAAACGTAGCGTAGCCTAGCGTAAACGTAGCGTAGCCTAGCGTAGCCTAGCGTAGCCTAGCGTAAACGTAGCGTAGCCTAGCGTAGCCTAGCGTAAACGTAGCGTAGCCTAGCGTAGCCTAGCGTAGCCTAGCGTAGCCTTGCGTACCATTAGACTAATAAGGCAGTTTAACGCTTTGGCCTCTATTGGCACTGTGTTCAAAAGACTTCTGCATTACGCGACGGAGGTTCGATTCCCGTACGGAGCTAATATTTGTTGGTATTTATCTTTTTGCGATTTTTCATGCTAAGATTATAAAGTTATTTACGGTGGCTTAGTGGTCATAGTATCTGGTGTATTTACCCAGAAGACGTAGGCTCGAATCCTGCCCACAGGCGAACTTTTCCTTCACTAAAATAATTTGTTGATATTGATAGTCGTTCCGAGTCTTGTTTATGCGAAATTTGTGATTGTAAAAACATCTATGGTACAGGAAAAAATAACTCAGTGTCTTTAGAAAGAAGAAAACAGTTTCATTAGTCTGATAGTTCTGAGTTAAGCTTCGATCCCCAGGTCGATTAAAGTGTTGTTGGGTTTTGCTATGAAAATCTCAGGAATCGTTCGGAGTTTCCCCATATCACCTACATGGGATCTAAATATCCTGATAAACTGTGGGTAAATATTAGTACCTACACGTCTGCTTAACCTTTTGGGGAAAACAGGCGTTGTGGCATGTTATGTTTTAGATAAAAAAACACATTTTTTTTTGTATTATAATAGGAATTATTTAGTTGTCTACATGACATATATACCCAATCAATAAATAAGATAATTCTCTACGATATCTTTACTTCTCAGTAAAACCCACGCTGAGCTCGTAAAATTCTGACTGAGGCCACGCGTATATCGACAGATTCGATCTTCGATATTCTCGTGGCATCTACGCTGGCGCATAAATCGACAACATTTTAATTAGAAAAGATGGAATGATTTGGGAGTGAGTAGATAGTAAAGTAAGATGAAAAGCGATAGCATGACGTTATTGCGATATTTTTTTTGTTTGTAAGACAGAGATGGCGCTATTTAATGCGTAGAGCAGCGTCTCGCTCTCTCAATCACAAAACCACAGTTTGAAATAAATTATCTGTTGAAGAGCGAAAGGTGCTGTAATTGCTGAAAGGCTTAGCAAGCTTAAAGCCCGGACCCATTAATGACTTCGTTAAACTCGCAAGCGCAAACTGCATAAATACAAGTATGCAGTTTGCGGGTAGTGGGTGGGCCACATAACCATGGCCACAGGAAAACGCAGCATAGAACGGCCTCCAGCGAGAGGGACAGATAGTAAAGTTCCGGGTGTAAGGCATGCAGGGGGACTCCCCAAAGGCCGTATAGGCCAGTATATAGCCGGTGCTTCTGGTAATCTATGGGGAGGCCTTTGTTCAGCAGTGGACGTCCTTTGGCTGGTATAGGTGTTGCTGGAATCCAGTTACCGTAATATTACAACAATGAACCTATTTACCTTCTCAAATACTTCCAAGTTTTTTCATCAAAGGGAAGAACATATTCTACACGTTCGTTGTAGCAGCATCTTCAGAAATCGATGTTTGGTATGGTGCAAGGTGAAAAGAAGATAATTTATAACATACCATCAAGCCTGTATTCCCCGAAGGGTTAGGCAGAGGCGTACTAATGTACACCCACAGTTTACCGGTATGTTTAGGTCCCATGTAATAGGGGGCGAGCCTATTGCCATTAACCGGGCACAAATTCCTAACTCCGAGCTGCTACTGGGAAATACATGTTCATAGAAAACCCCAATAACACTTTGCTCGACCTGGGAATCGAACCCAGGACCTCTAGCGTATCAGTCGCGGTGTGGACCACTTGGCTATTGAGCAGATAATTCAGGAGTCGGCAAAGAATCGATCTTAGTCTCAATCTAGACTTATGTTGATCCACTCTCAATATATACTTATTACTTATGTTGATCCTAAATCAACTGTAATTTCCTTTTCAATAAAATTTATGGAGTTATCCTTCTACAATTCAATTAAGTTGTTATAAAAAATCGCTATCATCGATCAGGTACAGCTTCATAAGTCGATATCATACAGCGAGCTGCGCCGGCGCATGTAATGGCACCGTTTACTAAAACGAGAGACATCGTGCGTGACGTGTAACATGACTCGATTGACTTTTCAATTAACAGGTGAGACCGGTAGGGTTGTCTATAGGATTCTGATGAATTTATTTATTCTTTGATCTATTTTCTTGTGAAAGTATATCGGAGAAACCATCATCAAATCCATAATTAATAGGTATATCATTTTACCGATCTACCCTTTTAAGTCCAATGGAGTTAATGGATATTTTAGTGTCTACTATAAATTGTATATAGAAATATAATACCTACCTACATGCATTGAATTTGTACAGTCCTCTGCCCACATATTCCTTTTTATTTTAATTGTAAGTATTTTTTGTAAAGTTCCAGTCAAACTCCATTACTTAAATTTGTAGCCCTAGCGCATGGCGCCAACCAGAGTTGTTCTTATTTCATACCATATTCAAACTTTGATGCAAATCATAATGTAAACGAGTCAAACGTCAAAGGATATACTTTAATCATTGACGACAACAATTGAATAGCAAAGACATTGGAAGATTTGCAAGAAAGGCGGTTTTCACAATATTGTAACATCTAAGTTGAAAGGTTGATTTAATCTCATCATTTCATGTTTTTTTATGGCATTGGAAGGCAGTCCAAATAGCGCACCGAATTAGCAAGCTGAAGTGGCAGTGGGCTGGCCATATCTGTAGCAGTGCGTAATACCCTGCAAAAGCCAGCCCATTTTTTCGTTGTTCATGTTATCTCGCTCACTCATTGTAATCACTACACAATTAATTCTGTTACGTTACGGTGTGAGTGGCGGTCTGTGGTAGCTGCGTCACTATCGCGAGTCTCACGGGGCGCGGTTGATTTCTAATAACAACTCGTTTGATCAGAATTTCATCTACTTACAACGTCTCATGTCTTTTGACCTATCCCTCCCCCAAAATACTTGAGGCCTTGATGAGCTTCATTCGTAGCATCAACATTAAACTTTAGAATCTACCAACACTGAGCTCTAATATCATTCTATTAAGATTTAATGTTCAATATTAATTATTCTGCCTTTAATTCTTTTTTAAATTGATGTTCACACACACACGTTTTCCCATTTCACTTCGTAATTGGCTGAAAACGTCGTCGCTTATAGCATGCAGTACTCACCCATATTGTTTTTCTCAAGAAATTGTTGGTTCAGTTTATTTGGACTCCTACTTGGAATAGTACGATATTAGTTACACATGATGCAGAAAAAGTTAGGAGCGAAAGTGGGGGTATTTTTATATATATATTTGTTCTATGAATAGCGTGAAAACCTTGACAATATATTTGTAATTAGCTCCTGCCCGCGGCTTCGATGATTAAAACTGGATCCCAAAAATAATTAAATAAAATCCAACAGTGATTATCTCTTTTTTGTATGGGCCTCTATACACCAGAGAGCTCAAGCTGTATCTCAGGATTCATTTAATTAATTGAAATAAAAATTCTCCAATTTTTAAGTTGGAGCGTATACCTACTTTCGTTTACGGTAACCGGTATATAGATGTCCCCGAATCCAAAAATGAGATATTTAAATTTCTTTTCTGTTCTTAACTTGTTTATTTTTTTAAATATCTTCAATATACAGACACAGCTTATCTACAATTTTATAGTAGAGAAGTGATAAGATATTAAAATTTCGACAAGTAAAAATGTTGTCATGCTTAAATCACAACAGTTAACAAGACCGTTTCAATATAGGCACTGTATTGTGTATCTATTAAAAGCGAATTACAATAGATCTTTTATGTAACGTAATAATGTAGTATCAAATTATCTATGACAACTGCATTGTCTATAGACCCGTTAAAACATCACGCACTGGCAACTTTTAAAACAATACTTTTTTTAAATCTACACACGAAATGCCAACATCATAAAATAATTTCGATAAAAAAAACAAACAACATTTTTTCTTCGATACATCACTGATCTCAATATGGAAATCGATATAAAAATCGATAGAAAGGGACGGCTGAACAAAAATCACGAATCATTGCATCGTGATCTGTTTTTTTCGACGTCTCAATAATAAATTTGGACACAAAATAAATAGTTATATCTCAGCGTGCCGTAATTACGTTGTTAATAAGTACAATGCAGCGATCTGAATCAATCGGGACGTCATTTGCTTGACGTTTCAATCAGCATCACATTGTTTGTATTGTATGTTTAATATGTATAGATTGTGTTACCGATATACTGGTTTTTTTGTTGGTCCATTGTGAGATGACGGCTTGTTTTTGTTTAAGAGTCGGCTGGAGCTCGCGGCGGGCGCCCGACGAATCCGTGTCATGTATTGAGACGTCTTTGTAATTTGTTATGAAATATTAGGCCGATAGATTCGAACGGTTTGATCTGATATTAAGAACTGACGCTCGAATTTTGAATTAATAAAATGGAACGCAGGTTTTGGCGCAACTTGATGGACATCGTTGTTTGGTTGGTATGATTTTCAATTCGTTTCTTCTGACAGTAATAACAAGATACTTCCTTATATAATTATAAGGAAAAGGAAGAAACCTTGTTATGGTGAATTCTAAAAAAATCACGATAAAATACCGTGCTCTATTTTTTATAAAAATATATCTGATATGACTGAATGAAGTTGATGAAAACTTTCAGAGAACGCACCATAAATATAATTTCTATTGCTACGTGTTCTACAGTGGTATGATTTTGATGAGTAGCCAAACTGATTAGATACTAAAGTACTTTACGTCCTCTGCGTTGTCCCGTTCCTAGGGGTCGTAGCGTGATGTTTAATTATTATTTTTAATAGTTTTCTCATGAATCACTCTGTCTATTGGTGACACCCGCATGAAAATCCGTTCAATAGTTAGCGGGGAGTTTCTTTTATAATATGTAAGGGTAAAGACATTTCGAACGAACTGGTTTGTATATCTACTTACCACATTTTCTTACTTCAGGCCATTTTAAATATTATTATGCAAAGAAGTCTCGATTTGCATCTATAATAACGTTGTAAGGTTGGCAGTAGTTGACAGTTCTAGACAATAATAAATATTAACGCTAATGTAGCCTTTTTCGTACAAACGATTAAAGTAAAAGACAGTTGCGCAGTCGTTAACGTCCCATGAGTTTTTGCACCAAATAAGTTACTTCGAAATATTAAAAAGGCACCTGACAAGTCTTGGGGTCAGATAAAAAACGCTGACCGTGATGAGTTACAATCTAATGACTCCTTCGATTAAAAAAAAAAGAATTAAAAAGTAAATACGCGCGCTCGCGAGGTGCGTTCCAATTTTAAAGTCGCCACATGTCGGCAGTGACTTGCAGGAATGGACCGAAAGCTCTCGACCGTCTGGACGATTATTTTAAAACTAAATAGAATAAAATGGTGGTCTTTCGACAGGTTGAGATGTTGTTTATATTTTATAAGTAATATGATAACTACCTAATGGCATAATAACTCGGGTTTTATAAGATGCATCAATATTTTCTTTAATCGATGTGCAACTTATAAAATTTTGGTGGTCTATTTGAATTGGATATTGGGAAGATCTCATTTCGGGGTTTTTAATAAGAATATTTTTAATATCCTGACCTCTAAGCCTTAAAAGCTACCGATCCCACCATTGAACAAATACTTTATAATATTTCCATACTATTAATTATTTATAGGTTTCCTTCCTATCGTTAAGCGCATCAGAAGGGTGAGCAGACAGTAAAAACTTGGCCACAACTTCCAATACGGCCATAATTCCATTATTAGTTTACACTTGTCGTAGCCAAGACAAACTGCATGTAATGTATTATTTATAGCATAATGTTTGTTTATTTATTATTGCTGTTTTCCTATTTAGTGTAGCGTGAAAGTTTTTAATTCTAGATCGTTATACGACTTAGACTTTCTTATGTCTGGACCATGTAGAGACCTAATGCCTTTTTTCATTGCTCCTAAGTGGAAACTTCACTTATCTTTTAAATATAAAAACTAAACTAAGTTTGCGACATTGTCTTCCGGAAAAAATAATTATAACATACGATTACACCTGAATTCCCTTTAGAGTTTTATTTGCACATTCGTTTGCACACACAACTGCCTCATTAGCCTAGTGGTCCTGCCTGAGCATGACTGCTACGTGAGAGGTTCTAAGTTTGAATCCCAGGCCGAGCAAAGTTTTACTGGGTTTATCTATGAAATCAATCAGTAACAGGTCGGAGTTTGGAATTTGTGGCCACTTAATGGCAATAGGTACGCCTCTTATTACATGGGACCATGGTGTACATTGGTACACCCATAGATCGCCGGTATATTAACCGGTTAGGCAGAGACGTACTAATGTACGCCTCTGCCTAACCCTGTGGAGAATACAGGCGTGGAGGTATGTATTTTCGCATCGTGCTTATTTTATGGGATAGGGGAGCAAACGAGCAGACGGATCACCTGATGGTAAGCGATAACCTCCGCTCATGGACACTCGCAACACCAGAGGAGTCACAAGTGCGTTGCCCGCCTTTTAAAAGGGTTTGGGCCTTCGGTAACCTCACTCACTCGGCGAAACACAACGCAAGCGTTGTTTCACGCCGGTTTTCTGTGATGCCGTAGTATCACTCCGGTCAAGCCGGCCCATTCGTGCCGAAGCATGGCTCTCCCACATTGATTGCTTTGCCAAGTAAGATGCCATTTATAAGTTAATTTAGTGAAGGAAAATTTCGAATCTATTCAAATCGAAATTTGCCTTCACTAAAATAACTTTATAAGCTTAGCATGGAAAATGCTAAAAATATACAAAGAGATTCCTTAAAGATTTTTTTTGAAAAGGCTTTAATTTGCATGTAACGTTTTATTATAATTTCTCTATTTTAGTTTAGTTTAGCTATCTTGTCTTAATGTGAAACGCAAATAGACCATAAAGCTGGTTGTGAGATTGTTATCGAATTCTCTATAATCTATGGCTACGCTACTCATGTTAATAATTTAAATTAATTCTGAATATAATTTTAATATTCACATAGTGTAGGTATCCCTTGTGGGCCGGAAGTCAGGTATTAGACAAGGGATCACAAACCTACGCGCTATTTTTTCTCAAAATAAATAGGTAATATAAAAATTGCGGCATTCTTAATAATAGGTCTTTACCTATGAAATTGCCGTTCTGCAGTACTGGCCATTTCAAATCAAAATAATTTTTGTTTGGCTAAGAATTCTAATTTAAATTTATTTTATTTTAAAAACATGGAATTCTTTTTCCAAAAGTAGTCATTTGTTTATTGATTAGTGTTACAATGCGATGAAACGCATTTCAATCTTTTTCGTCATCATGGATACGTTAAAATTTCGAGTAATTATGGAATATGAGTACCGTCGTGGCAGCAACGCGGCACAAGCGGCACGCAACATCAACGACGTTTACGGAGCTAACACTACAATCCAACGCACCACCTGTTATTAGTTTGCTCGCTTCCGTTCTGGGAATTTCGACCTGAAAAATGAACCTCGCGGTCGTCCGAAGACTTTGGTCGACAATGAAGAATTAAAGGCGATTGTGGAAGCTGATAATACACAATTGACGGCTGAATTAGCAGCAGCTTTCGACGTTAGCGTCAAAACAATATTGGTCCATTTGCGTCAAATTGGCAAGGTAAAAAAGCTTGACAAATGGGTGCCCCACGAACTCAATGATCGCCAGCGCGAAGTACGTGTCGAAACGTGCCTTGCACTGCTCAACAGACACACAAATGAAGGAATTTTGAACCGCATTGTTACCTGCGATGAAAAATGGATTCTGTTTGATAACCGCAAGCGCTCAGCAAGTTGGTTGGATCCTGGTTCAGCACCTAAACAATGCCCTAAACGAAAACTTACCCCTAGAAAAGTAATGGTCACTGTTTGGTGGTCTAGCGCCGGTGTGATTCATCACAGCTTCTTACCAAACGGGGTGAGCATTACTGCAGATGTGTACTGTGAAGAACTGAACACAATGATGGAGAAGCTGGCACATCTCCAACCAGCATTGGTCAATCGCTCGTCTCCGCTGCTCCTGCACGATAACGCGCGACCTCATACTGCACAGCAGACGGTCTCCAAGTTGCAAGAACTGGGGTTGGAAGTTCTCCGTCATTCTCTCTACTCACCAGACCTTGCGCCTACAGACTTTTTCCAGAATTTGTATAACTTCTTGGCGGGAAAAAAATTCGATACCCGAGAGGCAGTACAAAATACCTTTAAAGAATTTGTTGCCTCCCGTCCAGCTGATTTCTTTAAGAAGGGCAATAAACTGCTACTGCGTTGGCAAAGATGCATTGATTGCATGGGTGACTACTTCTCAAATTAATTTTAATACAAATAAAAAATACATGAAAAAAAATCGTTAAATTTTTTCATACAAAACGGCAATTTCATAGGTAAAGACCTAAATAAAACCTTAATATCTGAACAGTATGGTGCGATATTTCTATTTTAATTCTGCTTCAGAATATGAGCACAGGATGTTTCTTTTATTCTAAAAGCACTTAATACATATCTAAATTGACAGGAGACACTAATTAAATTATTGCCAACACTAATACTGCTGTCTTAAACACTCATTTGAATATGTAACTAGAGTACGTTGCATTTAATTATAATGTATGCTACACATGTTATTCTCATTTATTATTTAAACTTACATTTAAAAAAAATGAAAATCATTTAAAAATATAAATAATAGTGGCCCACCGGTATCGGGAGCAGGGTCCGAGCTACCGGCGGTCAGGGCCCCAGAGAGATAAACCTCCTGACAATGCGGGCCGTGTCCAGAAGTACTGCCTTCTGCGTCAAGCTCTTCATCCAGCCATCCAATGAGAACTTCCTAAGGCTACACATGTTTATAGTTTATATGTATTATTGCTAGTTAATTAACACTGTATTGATTATTTATCAAATAGGAATTTCACAAAGAGAGTTAGTTATTTTTATTGATTTAATATTGATTTATTGAATAACCAATTTTTACATTCTTATTCCTACAAATAATAAGTCAAACTACAAAGCAGTTTGTCGGCATAGAGTTCTCTTTATTTAATTAAATTTGGTTTAAGTTTGAGAGTGCAGAAAAAAAATTAAGTAAATTAATTCAAGTATTTTAAATGATAACATTTAAATGAATAAGACACCACCCGCAACATATTATAGACAATGTGATAAATAGTGTTTCATGGGATTGAGAATTTCATATAACTGACTTAGGCAGGTGAAGCTTCCTAGCCGACGGCACCCATTACCGCCCACTATCTACGCCCTGAGGCTATACTATGATTAATTATATATTCAATTTTGATTATTTTTTACAACACGACGACTCAAACTTTCGACAATTTTCGACAACAGTTGAAGTATCAACCTACAGGTATATATATTACTAGCTTCTGCCCGCGATTTCGTCCGCGTAGCGTGATGATATATAGCCTATAGCCTTCCTCAATAAATGGGCTATCTAACACTGAAAGAATTTTTCAAATCGGACCAGTAGTTCCTGAGATTAGCGCGTTCAAGCAAACAAACAAACAAACTCTTCAGCTTTATATATTAATATAGATATAGATTATTTCCGGTCTAGGTATATACAACCTGTAAAAAAATAAACGCAAGACCTGAAAGTATCGACTACTGAATCGATCACAGTGGTTTTAATTAATATGTATTAATTAATGCCTCATTAGCCTAGTTGTCCTGAGCGCGACTGCTACGCTAGAGGTCCTGGGTTCGATTCCCAGGTCGAGCAAAGTGTTATTGGGTTTTTCTATGAAATTCCCAGTAGCAGCTCGGAGTTAGGAATTTGTGCCCGGTTAATGGCAATAGGGGGGATAGGGCAATACATGGGACTTAAAAATACCGGCGAACTGTGGGTATCTTTTTTAATATTACTAAACCTCTGGAAAACCTCATGTATCTCCAGTGGCTATCCTCTGAAGGAGTAATTCGTCAATTTAAATATCAGATAGGATTCAGGTATGTATAATGTAATTCGTCATGCGTTGGCTACTTTCTCAAAACGGCTGTTGAACTGACGAGATATTTTCCTGAAGTTGTATTAAAATATTGTTCGATTTATTAAAAGAATATACCCACGACTGTTATGACTCATTGAGATTCCGACATTATTTCTTTATAATCATTAGTAAGCGAACTGGAAGCTCCTTTGCCTTTTAAAATACTCCTTCAAAAAGTATGAATAGGATACGCTACTTCACGTTACAAACATACAGAGGACAAGCGTCGACCGCAAAAAATATAAAAACAACTCATATTGATATAAAACATTATTATATTTGTAACAAAATACGTGAATGACGCGTTGCATCAATATGTTCTGGTTCATTGTGAACGCAGTCATTAAGCACTCGTACCCTTTGAAATGCTCTTGAAACTCCACAAAGGTACAAAAGACGGTGGCTTTTTATGCCAACTGAGTCATATTCCGTGCTTTTCATTGATTTATGACGCTCTGTGGAATAACTAAACATAGTGCATTCAACATCTTTGAATAATATGAGATTGATAATAAACTGATGTTAATAGAACGCGGCGATACAAAAGTGTTTTTATTTGTTCGATTTTTAAATTCATCTAGAATGGTGGCAAAAATTTGCAGAACATTCGAAATGTAGTGATTCAATGTTGGTAGCACTGGCTATAAAATTAGAATTGCGTTCTTTTTTTAAAAAAACTTATTCTTTTTTTAGAGATAGACTGTCAAACAGCAGTAGTTGTAACTACCTTGTTGTTACCAGCAGTAGTTGTAACAGTTCCATAAAGGCTGCTCTATGCATCCCACGTACACCAGTATCACAGATATCCCTTAAATACAACAAAAAGCACATCGAATTAAAACTATTAAGGCCATAAACAAATAGGGCCCTCATGCATCCAACCAGCCGTAAGTAACACGTACCGACATTCACCGCGCCCTACTGTTCAGGGGGTGAGCAGGCTTTTAGCTGTTCACGCCGTTTTGATCGCGTGTAGTATTGGGTTGCTAAGACTATTGTGCCGTTCAAAAGCTACGCTTGAAGTCATCATGTAGTTTAGAAGTTCGTAAATGATAACTAAAATTATATAATCCCATTATTATTTTAATTTTATGGGTACAGTCCCTCTAGAATGGTTTTTTAAGGTTTTTGGATTTCAGTTTGCCCATGCACCAGTTGTAAAATATATTTGTAAATGCAAGCAATAATTGTTTTTAAACAGTTTTATCGACGGCCTAAAGCCTCCTGGGAACATTTAGAGTAGAACAGTTCTAGAGACTAACACGCCTTAAAATTAGTGGCTCAGCTACCGTAAGTACTACATACTTACTACTTTTAAAAGAAAACAAAAATATTCACGTCATTATCAACATATATGATTGTAAGTATTTACTTATTCCCCAGTATATCCGCTTCTGCCTCCCAATCACTGCACAAGAAGCAGCAATTGGATGGTGCCCCTCTAGCGGTCGTAATCTCGAACTTCAATTAACATCAAGTTGACATCGCCTGTCAAATCAAATGACAAATTAAAATAAATGACGTGCGCTTCACGCCGCGGCCGACCAATGAGGGCGGGCTAAATGTTGCCAGTTTAAAATATTAACAACGGGGTCGTCTCGATCTGTTGGTATACACGCTTGTTTGTGTTTCGGCTCCCGATGCTTGACGTTTAATTAGTTTGTCCGAGGCGACAGTGCGGGAAATGCTGTGTGTAAAAAGAGCAGTAGTTTAAGCTTGGACAAAAGTTATTTTTTTAGGATTGGGCCTGAACTGATGAATTGGACACTTTAGATTTACTTCTAATTCATCTATTCAGGTCAACCTATTAACCACTAAATGTCATGATGAGTAAGTAATATTAGTAAAAACTACAAAACTTTTGTCAGACACTATAATTATCTATCACAGTCATGAGTATATATGTAGGTATTCAATACATTAGCTTATCGTTCTCAGAAATTAGAAGAATTAGTATGATTCATAGCATGATTAAAGATGATGATAATCAAAAAACTGCAAGATTGTTGACGATCGGCACTTATGCGCATGACACAATAATATAGGTACCATCTGATCGGTAGTAGTAGTACCTCCCGATCAGATGGTAAGAAATAGTTATTTTTAGCCGTGGGAGATCTATGCTTCGTTATTAATGGACCGGCTCGACCGGAGTAATACCGGCCCCACAGAAAACCGGCGTGAAACAACGCCGAGTGAATGAAGATAGACTGGAGACCCAAACCCTTTTAAAAGGCGGGCATCGCACTTGTGACTCATCTGATTTTGCGGGTGTCCATGTGCGGTGGTGATCGCATACCATCAGGTAATCCGTCTGTCCCATAAAAAATATATATCTTGCAATAGTTCCGATCCTTCTGCGGCTCGCCTGCGCATCTCGGTCGCGTGTGCCCGCGCCTACAGTTCAATTGACAAGTAATTGCGCGCGACGTCGCCCACTCGGCCAGATCTCATCAACACAAACATTGAGTGTTTACATACACTACACGTTTTACTAATCACATCGCCCGATAGCTTTACTTTTGTTAAGTTTGATTTAAGTTAGGGGAGGCTTAGGTTATTTCGAAATAGGATAAAAGAAACGTTTAGTCAAGATTTTGGTTGATACAACTTAGGCGGTGATGCAGGCAATGTCGTATTTATCCTAACCTTCCCCTTTCTATCTTCGAGTTGGCTACCAGTCTACTGAAATGGATAATACCACGGCGTCATAGAAAACCGGCGTGAAACAACGCTTGCGTTGTATTTCGCCGAGTGAGTGAGGTTACCGGAGGCCCAAACCCTTTTAAAGGCGGGCAACGCACTCGCGACTCCTCTGGTGTTACGGGTGTCCATGGGCGGCGGTTATTGCTTACCATCAGGTGATCCGTCTACTCGTTTGCCCCCCTAACCCATAAAAAAAAAGATTCTTCTCCACAGGATCAACGTTTTGGAAGGGTGCAAATCTTGAACTAGATGCAACGGAATAGTAGTACCTAGAGTATTTTTTACGCACTGACTACTAATACATACGACTTCAGCGAAACCAGTTTCCAGGTAATAATCCTATCCTAACGATAAACACTGCAAAAATGATGATTATTTCAATGGATTCAAACAAGTGGCTCCACCAGCTTAAATCCCCCTTAAATCCGAGTCTAAGATGAAGTCTTAACAGGGCCATATATAAAGTGCTTTAGAAGAATCCATATTTGTGCATAAGGGTGATTCTTTGAAACATAGTTTTGACGCTATTTTCACTGAAGAACATATCTAACTAATCTCCAAATTAAACATCCATTTAAGGTTTAATGTTAAAGATAATTGTCTATCGAGGCTTAATGTAATTATTTGAAAATATTCAAAATAAACCCTATTTAAACTTACAGAAAACGTTAAAACCTCATTAACCTTGCCTGTCCCAATGACGATTTTTCGTTGAATTACACAAATTTCATCAAATAATTTTCGCATCATACTAAAATTAGCAAGTTGTACCGATATTTTAATATATATTTCCTGATATTTTCAAGTCAAAATCTCTAATAATATAAGTTTCTTAAAATTACAGTAATTATAAAAGTGTCCGAGGTAAAAATAATCATTCATCTGGCTCAATATGTCGAAACTTAGATTCAACGCAATCTCAAAATATTCCATTGAATTATACCGCCTCGTGATTGGTTGTCCCAGAGAGCGCCGATCTGTCATACGAAGCACTCGTGGTCGGCGATAATTTTGGTAAAAAAATACAACTAAAACTTGTGATCTGGCATTTTTAAGGTAAGTAGCATAATCCATCTGTCTTTATTTATGAAAAACTGTGTGCTATTGTCATGATTTGTAGCGTCACTATAGGTTTGCATCAAATTTTAACTACTATTAATTATGCTTCTTTAGTTTAGCGTTTTTATATAAATAAGTAGAATTCGATTATCTCCATATTCCTCATTTATCTGGATATCATTGATCTGGTTTTATCTGGCTCTTTAGGCCAGATGAATTTGAATGGGCAAGATGAATTAGATTTTAACCATAAAGTATGGCGGCTCATAAAATCAGATGAATAATTACTGAGCAAAAGTATAACTCGATAAAGTAATATTTTATATATTACTAAAAAAAGTAGTGTATGTAACACTGTTTTTTTTATTGAGCGATTTTTACGGTTTTATAAGCTGTAATACTTTAGCCTGTAGCCTACACATTAATATGTATAAAAACTGCAACTGCTTATAAGCCAGATACATAGTCTTAAGATTTAGTATTAAGATATTAAGTATTGATCAAAAAGATTTAAAAAATGAGTCGTTTTTAGATATCTATCTTGTAATGGCAAAATCAAAAGCAAACACGAGAAGAAAGGCTAAGAAGAAAAAGGCTCCCAGAGAAAAGAACATAAAATACAATGATATAACACCAGATAAGAATAAAAACAATGATGATCTATGGAAATAAAAACAAGAAAAGAATAGACAAAACTACATACGTACGAAGGAAGGAGTAAAAGAAACTACATATACACGAAATGAATCCTAGACAGCAGAGATTACAGAGAAAGACATGGAAAGAGTATTAAAAATCATATTACCTTCCATAACCATATTAACATTATTAACATCAGCTATTTAGCATTTTCCAAGTTAAGACTTATTTGGATACTGCACTGTTACCTGATTCTCGATCACGAGACACTTATTTGTTAAGATTGCACACTAATACGTTCAGGGATTGCACCAGAGGAAGATACTATAAGTTAAGACTTCCCAAGATCTTCTGTCTTTGCTGTTTTAACGTCTATAATGTGGATTGTTTACAACGAACATGTTCAGTATGCAAGAATAATACAGTTTGTTATAGAGTATAAAAAATGGTTTGACAATTCATAATGTGATTAAAAAGTTGTTATTGATTTATTAATAAAGTTAATTAAAGATGAAAATCATTAAAATTTTATTTATCTGTATAATTCTAATTAATATTTCTACAAAATCTCATTCTTCTGCCATTGTCATAATTTACCTGGCTGCATGATTCATCTGTGTGCTCAAAATAATTAACGACTGGGACAAAATAAATGCGTTTTATATATGTTATTACATTTAATGACTTACAAAAACTAGTACTTTAATTTGGATCTAAAAGTAAAAATTAATTAAAGCCATACGAATTAGTCAAAAACCCTCGTTTTCAAAGAATCACCCATAAAGCTATGCAGTATACACATTCTTTTAGGGGCTAAGAATGCGAATAACTTGGTAAAACGCTTCATAGCGATACAATCGTTTAGTCTGACAACTGAACGACCTACAAAAATTACAAATGGCGCATTGAAAAAAACATAATTTTAAGTAAACCAAATAATTTTAAAATTATAACTGTGTATGTCTTGATATCCCATACGAACAATATACTTAATTCAAACCGGTTTTTGAATTTCTAAAAAACTAATTGATACTTGAGCTGGTACACACGGCAACACATCGAACTCTACAATTTGCCTTTTGGACCATCCGTATTCCGACGCAATAGCGATGAATTTTGTAGTGCAACTATATAGCTTTACGTGTTGTGTGTACCATGATGAGTGTGAAAAGCGATCCTGCTACGCGGAAATTCGTGGACTTTTTACTTTTTACTCTTTACGTTACAAACTGTGATTTTGTACAATTTTAGCGAAATGTGGGGAATTTCACATAATAACATACCATCACGCCTATATACCCTGAAGGGTTAAGAAGAGTATCTACTAATGTAGTCCGCAATTCGCCGGTATGTTGAGGTGCCATGTAATAGTGGGCAAACCTATTGCTATTAACTGAGCACGAAATCTTACTTTGAGCTGCTAAAGTTAAAAAAAAACTAAAACCTGTCTATGAAAAAATCAACTAACAACCATGAATCAATAAATATTCCGGAGTTACCTCTCTAATAGATAATACCCTGATTTAAAATCAATACATTTAAGTAGTTACGGTGGTGTCTAGTATGTATGTATGTATATGTCCGCTATGACCTCTTGGTGCCAACTTAATTACGGCAGCTACTAGCTCTATTTTGTCTATAGACTCTATATACTTAAATGTATAAAAATAATTGAGGACCATAAGCTACTTTAAAAATAAGTATTACTAATCTGTAAATAATTATCTATATTTTATAATGATAGATATATTATAAGTATCCTTATAAGATGACTGTGTTGACAAGAATCAGGGCAAGCATGTCTAACGGCGCCAGGCGCATGCCGCACTAATTATGTGCAGAAATGTTAACGAGGAATGACCCTGTGTAGAGCAATAAGAGAGAGCGTTTAGTCGCCCAAGTGTGAGTGAGGCTATATTACTTGAGACTATTTAACTGTCTCTGCAACCGAGAGTCACATCAACCAAGAGGGAGAACTGGAAGCCGACCTCAACTTAGTTCGGGAAGGAGTAGTGATGAATATTACTGGCGTTTTCTGTGAAGTGAAGTGTTTCTGTGAAGTGAGGATATATTTCTGTTAAACAAACCGCGCATCCTTCCTTTAAAATAATTAAAATAAGCGCTATTCAAAGTTCACAAACGTTTAAATAAAACTGTGTCTTTGATTTCTTACAAAAATATACATATTGTCTTTTGGATTTTTTTGTCTGCTAGGAGAAATGTGTGCTTCCCAAAAGTGTAGTAGACGCCACATCCAAAAAAGATTAATAATGTTTATTAAACTTTATTCAAAAGAAACGTTTAATGTGATGTAAGATATCTATATACTAGCAAAACATTACCCTGCTTTTGTGCAGTCATGCAAAAAGACTGCCAAACCTCATCCGCTTCAATACATAATTTCAGCCTTAATACACCAATTTTCTGACATCCAATACATGCTAAATAATAGCTCGCTTAAACAACTCAATGCTTTAATAATTATTCGTAACTGATACCCAAGGTTTACGGAGGTACGGGCATAAAGGCCTTGTAGGGCACACGAACAACCAGCGATGCTTCACGACACATCGGTTTATTGCAAAAAAGGATGAGCAAAAGTGCTAATGAGCCGTAAAATTAGGGTCGGGATGTTGAGCCGCGGGAACTAGTATCGAGTTACGGTGGCCCAAGGTGTGAGCGGCTGCGGGCTTAACAAAAGAAAATAAATGTAAAATACAAATAGCCTTATTTCATAAGCAGGTTTTCACATGGAGTAACCGCTATTCCGCACTTTACGCTATACCTATATGAATAAAGTTACATTTTTCCACAACAAAAATATAAAATACTATAAATAATAATAATTCTGCATAATTAAGGTGATTATGAATGTATGTGTATGTGTGTGAATGTTATGTTGTAATGTTGTTAGCCCTACGATTATGTCTTCATTATTATTTTATTATATTAGATCAGATCGGATCTATATTCGTTATTTTCGAGAAGTAACGTGCTACCTACTTTATGGTTAAGGAAAAGGCTCAGAGGATGATGATTTTAACGAAATTATAATATTCAACAAAGGCTATAGAATTGTATAACTTTTACATCTATTAGCCCATGAGCGATTTGCTACGCATCAAATATGTTCATTACACACAATAGATAGGCTACGCGTAGCGGATCTTCTATCGGCTACGACGGTGTAGTGCGATGAAACGCTACGCCGTAGCGTGTAGCGTAGCGTACAACGCTAATCGCTCCAAACTTGCGACCTACGCATTATTAACACGTTCTACCGTGAAACGGCATGCTCATTGTGGTCGCATACAGATTCGGTAACGCGACACCGCCCGCTCCCTCGCTGTTTTATAATCCGATCAATTGGATGAATGCCGATAGCCACCTCCAAGTACTCGGAATTAACCGCGAAACCGGATAGCGAATATCAAGAACTTTAGTAGTGAATGGATTTTTTAAAAGAATTATTTGATTACCTTTTTTTGCACTTTCCATGCTAAGATTGGTGTAACCTTTAAGACGTAAATTCAGAATGTGAAGGGAAATTTCGACCAGGCCGGTGGGACTCGCGGTGAGGCTTACTGGTCATACCGCCTAGTGTATCTAACCAGAAGACAGGTTCGAATCCTACCCGCAGTCGAATTTATTCTTCACTAGAATTATTTGATGGTTATTATGCCTGTCACCTGATTGAGGAATCAAAAAGAATGTTGAACAAACAGAATAATACAATCGAATTTTATGGTTATATTAGGTATAGGTAAATATGTAACTGCAGCCTATTGGTCCTGAGCGCGACTGCTACGCTAGAGGTCCTGGGTTCGATTCCCAGGTCGGGCAAAGTGTTATTGAGTTTTTCTATGAAATTCCCAGTAGCAACTCGGAGTTTGGAATTTGTGTCCGGTAAATGGCAATAGGCTCGCCCCCTATTACATGGGACCTAAACATACCGGCGAACTGTGGGTGTACACTAGTACACCTCTGCCTAACCCTTCGGGGAATACAGACGTGATGGTATGTTATGTACCTAGCTTTGTAAATAATCCTCTAGTTCTCATAAAGCACATCTTTAATAAACCAGTGTATCTAACCAGAAGACGCCGGTTCGAATCCTGCCTGCGAGTCGTATTTTTCAATCACTAAAATAACTCATATATCGTTTTATTTCAATATCTAACATTCGCTTAAGTCTTAGAAATCATAACCTATTATCGTGTTTATCATTATTCTAAAATTAACCAACCATTTATCAAAGGATAATAAATGATCCCTTAAATCCCGTTCCCAGCTACTGGACTAAACCCGATACGCCAGAATATAGGTTTATAGACCATGTCAGGGGCCCAGGTAATGTAACGTAATATTCTGCGCTTACGCATCGCGGCGTCTTGCCCGACCACCTGGCGGTGAAACTCTACCGTTTTTGCAACGTATATTTGCACTATATTTTACAGGGGGCGGCAGAGAGTATGGTGTTGAGTTACTTATCTGGTAAAACGATTTTATGTATTTATTAGCGACCCGTACGCAGATTTTTCGCCATCCAAATTTCAGAAGTGATGGTGATACAAATATACCTAGTAATAATCAGCCGAATCGGTCGAGCCCAATATATAAAGCTGAAGAGTTTGTTTGTTTGTTTGTTTGCATGAACGCGCTAATCCCAGGAACTACTGGTCCGATTTGAAAAATTCTTTCTTTGTTAGATAGCCCATTTATTGAGGAAGGCTATAGGCTATATAATTATCATCATGCTAAGACCAAGTAACTATTCCACGCGGACGAAGTCGCTGGCAGAAGCTAGTCTGTGATAAAAGGATTTTACTAACTGCCTCATTATGCTAGTGGTCCTGAGCGCGACAGCTACGCTAGAGGTCCTGGGTTCGATTCCCAGGTCGGGCCAAATAGTTTTTATGAAATTTCCAGTAGCAGCTCGGAGTTTGGAATTTGTGCCCGCTTAATCGCAATAGGCTCGCCCCCTATTATCAGGGACCTACACATATCGGCGACCTGTGGGTATTAGTACGTCTCTGCCTAACCCTTCGGTGAATATAGGCGTGATGACGATGGTATTTTATGTAAAAGGATTTTACGTCAATTTAGGTTTCCAGTGAAACCGCGGGAAACTCTTAGTCGAATATACTTAGATATAGCAATTTTAAGCAAGTAAGTAACCATGGGTGTGTTCAGTACCAATCCTACAATTCTATGCTTGACTCCACTGAATATTGGCTTACTTACTTTCTTAACTACTTGGCTTCAACTACACAATGGTATTTATGACCAAACCACATCATTAAATATTTCATTAGAACAGGTGCAGGCTGACTGTAATTACAGTAATGTTGATAATTAATAATTAACAATATAGTGAAATTACTCGAACACTCGCAATTATAGGATTAAATAAATGAGAAGTTTCCAGTGTTTCTGAAACTTAAAAATATATGTAGGTAAGTAATGATTAAATGAAGATTTTAATCATTTCATATACTTTAACTTTACCTTACATTAACTTACCGAAGAGATTAGTAGGTATATTTAGGTTTATTGTTTAATTAGGTTGTAACACTGTCGTTGTAATTAATTAAATTAAAAAAACTAATATATTTCCGGCATCCGTGGAAATTCTTAGAATGATGATTAACGTTTTCAGGTGACTGCAATGTTAATTTTCAATCCATTGATTAATATACTGCTGCTGCCTGATTTTTGTTGTTTTTTTTTTAAAAAAGCTTACTAGCAATGTGGGTCGCACATTACTAGTATTCTTGTTAATCCCTCGTGCTAAGCTAAAATGCTTGTGTTACGAGTGGGTTCACGTTGGTAGTGCAATGGGTGAGTATCGAACCGGCAACGACATGATCGCAAGTCCAACGCCCTAGCCATTAGGCCACCGACGCTTCATTAGCCAAGTGGTCCTGAGGGCGACTGCTACGCTAGAGATCCTGGGTTCGATTCCCAGGTCGAGCAAAGTGTTACTGGGTTTTTCTATGAAATTCTCAGTAGCACCTCGGAGTTTGGAATTTGTGCCCGGTTAATGGCAATAGGCTCGCCCCCTATTACATGGGACCTAAACATACCGGCGAACTGTGGGTGAATCTTAGTACACCTCTGCCTAACCCTTCGGAGAATACAGGTGTGATGGTATGTTTCTTTTATGTATTATATATTAATATCTGAATACTCGTCATATTTAGCTATACCTTATAGCTAAATAATAGTTATTTTTTTGTTGACCTTAATTTTGAGTTCCATTGGCCTAATACACTAAAGAGCCGACTCTTTACCTCGTTGTAAAGCGTAGGACACATGATTGACAATTGACGGGTGGCATAAAAACGAATGTACACTCCGCCTTAATTAAAAGTTATTTCCCAAATGAAATTAATTATAGTTCGCAATTTAAATTCCCGACGGAAGAAAAATTAGACTTTATGTTACAAGTAATTTTTAATCTAATTTAGAGCAAATTAATATTTCCTATTTTAATAATTCGATTACCTTATAATGGGTAGGTAGAGTATTTTTACGATAAATGCTTTTTAACATGAATGTAGTTTTAATTTAGTCATAAAAGTGTTATGGCACCCAATTAATTTTAATTTTTTCTCATAAAATACACATGTATAAGTATAGTAATCTAGACCAATCTATCATAAATTCATAGATCAAACCATTTTTTGATATGTTATCGCCTAAAACTGTCTCGCAGTCTTATGGTCCTAAGTGCGACCGCTACGCGAGAGGTCATAGGTTCGATTTCCAGGTCGAGTAGTGTTATTGGGTATTTAATTTCTATTAAATTGAAATGAAACTACTTTTTTACGGATTTACGGTTCGATCCGTTAGGATCCCCACACGGAGCAAATATTTGTATGATCTACAGGTAGTTGTTCCGGGTCCGGGTGTTTGTGTATGTGAGAATTTGTGTTTGTAAACGCACCCACGATACAAGAGAAAATTCTAGTGTGGGGCAACGTGTTTTTAAAAAAAGAAAAAAAAACCTATTCGAAGCAGACTTGGCACTTCAGAAAATTTTCGCAAAATGTAATCTAAATACCAAATAACAGCGCAAAAATAAAACGAGAAACCATTGTACACCACATCTTATGTTCAGTAACCCGATAGCATTGTTAAGACGATCTTTGTATGCGCCCGCGCCGCTCATGATGAAGACATGTCTTAATTAATGAAGCGAGCGCCCGCTGCGAACTGTACCTACACAGTGTGTGGCTTCTGACAAGAAAGTACGTAATTAAGTTTAATTATGCGCATGATTGGAAATTATAAACAAATATCATATTAGTTCAGAGGTCGGTTGGGGGAGAGATGGAAAAGCATTAATTGAGTGAGTATATATTAGGTACTATTGAGTATTGAGTATTGAAACTACTTTTTACGGATTTTATCGCGCTATATGGATATTATTTTATTCCCGACGTTTCTGATACTTTACAGCATCCATGGTCACGGGTAAACGATGATGGTGATGAGGTTTTGGACGTCTTAATGTTAAATTTACTAACAGCTACTAAATGTAAGGAAGCTGTTTTAGTTAGCTTATTTTTTTTTTTTTAAATATCAATATAACGAGATAAAGTAAATAGTTTCATTTCAAATTCTAATATTCGCGTAAGACGCGTGATCACATCAGATGCCACCTGTTGAGAAGCCACCATGACAAGTCTCTTGTTAAGTCTTGACAATTGACTTCTTAAGGCGGAAATTCATTAATTTCCGCCTTGAGAAGTCAATTGTCTAGCCTATCTAGCGTACCAAAATAAACTAGGTTGCTGACTCTATGGCCGGCCGTAAGGACTGGACCATTAATGCGGGACATTTCCACCATCCAGGGTGTTGGATAATGGTATTCCTACCTGCACATTGTTAAAAAAGATTGACTTGTAAACGTAGCTGTCTTTAGATATATTTCCAGAAATAAGCATCATTTACCATACCGTCATGGCCTCCGGCGTTGGTTGTTAAAGTATACCCACAGTTCGCGCAACTATTTAGGCCCTATGTAATAGGGGGTGAGCCAAAAATCCAAATTTCGAGCTACCACTAAAAATTTCATAGAACAACCGGTTATCGAACCCAGGACTTCTAGTTTAGCAGTCACGCCCACCAGACTAATAACGCAGTTATCAAAAAAAAATAAACATAATTTATCACGATTAAAATCATCAAAATAAGGTTCCATATCACTCTTAAACGAGTTAATGCATCATTTCAAGATACAATTATGACTATTTAGTAGCAAGCAGTTCCCAGGCGTTAGATGGATGTAAAAACTTAATAAATGCTTTGCAATTAATAACCAAAGCTTACAGTGTTACATTTGTGAGTAATTAACCCTATGTTAACCTTACAGTTACCGTTGATGGTGATAATAACTAAATAAGCACGTTATTACGTAGCAACTAGTACGTTATTTCTTATTTGGTATAATCATGGGAAATGTATAGATAGATATAATCTGAGTGTCTTTAAATCATGAGTGAATCGGTTTCTTCTAGGCAAGCGCGCTCCATCTTAGGTCGCAGTGTTGCTTAACATCAGGTGAACTGGCGATCAAGCGTAGGCCTATTAAGAATACAAAAAAAGAGTCAAACAATCGTATGCAAATAGAAGTACCTACTTACTTCAAAAAGAGGTTTTGAAACATATTATACACACACACACACACGAGCATCAATATGTCTACACATTCACAAAAAATTCAAAGTACTTAATTTCAAAATATTATATCTATCAATCACCATGTCTGCACAAAATAATTTTAATCAATATTTTCATAGAAAATCGTTGTTGAATTTCAATGAATTGAAGCGGCGGTAGCCTAAGGGCTAGGGCTAATGGCTAATGGCTAGAACTTGCAATCATGTGGTTGCCGGTTCGAAACCCACCCATTGCACTACCGACGTAAACCCACTCGTAACACAAGCATTTTAGCTTAGCACGAGGGGTTAACAAGAATACTAGTAATGTACGATCCACATTGCTAGTAAGCTTTTAAAAAAAGAAAAAAAAATGAATATTGGTGATCGTGTTTTTTTTATAGCATAGGTGGGCAAACGAGCAGACAGATTTCCCGATGGTAAGCGATACCGCTGCCCATGGAAACCCGCAACACCAGAGGAGTACGCTTGCGTTGCCCGCCTTTTAAAAGGATTTGGGCATCCGGTACCTCAATCACTCGGTGAAACACAACGTAAGCGAAGTTCCACGTCGGTTTTCAATCGGCGATCGTGACTGTATATACGTCATAATAGCGATATTCTCATATTATATTTAGCTGACCACTAACCGCGGGGCCATGAGATCACAGCCATCGCCTACACATTTAGAACTCATTACTGCGTGCGTCATATGTTACTCTTTGTGATCTATATACATTCCAGCTAATGTTACAGCTTATATCATTCTATTTGGGAGTCCTAAATAACTAAGCATAGAACATAAACATACCATCACGCCTGTATTCCCCGAAGGGTTAGGCAGAGGCGTACTAATGTACACCCACACTTCGCCGGTATGTTTAGGTCCCATGTAATAGGAGGCGAGCCTATTGCCATTTACCGGGCACAAGTTCCAAACTCCGAGCTGTTACTGGGAATTTCATAGAAAAACCCAATAACACTTTGCTCGACTTGAGAATCGAACCCAAGACCTGTAGCGTAGCAGTCGCACTCAGGACCACAAGGCTAATGAGGCAGTCAAGCTAACTAAGCATAGAATTAAAAGTATTTAGATTTTAAAATAAATATGTAAATAATATCTATGTAAAATATGTAAAATATATAAATAAATAAATATTTTCCGAGTTAAAGTGTGTGACATTCAGCTGGGCTAAAAGTGTTTCAGAAACATGTCTGATACCTACACTTTTAGCCCAGCTGGACGTTTTTAACTATATTTATTGTATTTCTGTTACTCATAGAGCATACTTAGTACTGATATACAATATTCTTTATTTATTGTAAAGCTTATATAATATTATCTAACCTAAAAAGATTGTAAAGCATAACGTGTCTTCCAAATATTTATCTTTCTTTCTTTATATCTCTTAATTTCTTTCTAAGTGGTCTCGGTAGCTTAGTTGGCTAAAGACACCCGTTCGAACCCTGCCGAGATGGTTTTTTCCCCTGTATAGCATGCAAGTCATAATGTCTTCTCGATGCAAGTGAAGCCGCGAGCATCAACTAGTACGTAATAAAGGCTTTTTTGAGACGAATTCACTTTAGGACCAGCCTGTAGCTATAACACGAAGAAGTGTTATATTAGTGAAGGAAAATTTCGATTCGCAGCCAGGATTCTCTGAACCTGGATCTGGTTAGAAACACCAGACGCTATGACCACTAAGCCACCGCGAGTCCCACCTGCCATGTCGAAATTTGTCTTCACATTCTAAACTTACGTCTTAAAGGTGTCGAATTTTTCCTTCACTAAAGTAACTTTATAATCTTAGCATGAAAAAATCACGAAAAAATAACAAAGAGGTGTATTATAAAAACACTTTTCTTTTAACACGTTCTACTTTCCGCAAATTGTTTCTTAAATCTTGACGCTATAAAATATTCAACCAGGCAGTATCTATATGGGCATATGTGTAGTGCTAGATCATTATACGAGTGTCGCCGCGCGGCGTAACGAATCACTCCTGCGCAACCTCCAACTTAAACGTTTTTCCCAAACTCGTCATTAGTGAGATGGTGTGGTGCAAGTTGGAAGACACTGGAAGGCTTTGAAATTGGTGAAATAAAATGAAATCAATCTTTACTAATATTATAAAGAGAGATTTGTATGTAAGTAACGAATAAGCTCAATAACTACTGGTCCAATTTCAAAAATTCTTTAACCAAGTATTCAAAGAAAAATTCGACTCGCAGGCAGAATGGGAACCTGCATCTTCTGGTGAGGTACGCCAGACGCTATGACCTCTCGCCACAGCGAGTCCCACCGGCCATGTCGAAATCTGCCTTCACATTCTGAACTTACGTCTTAAAGGTGACGTTCTTTCACCGGTTGAATGCTACATTTAGGGTTATTTTAGTGAGGGAAAAATTCGACTCGCAGGCAGAATGCGTCTTCTGGCTAGGTACGCCAGACGCTATGACCTCTAAGCCACCGCGAGCCCCACCTGACATGTCGAAATTTGCCGTCACATTCTAATAATATACATTTAAGGTATAGAATATTTTGAAAATATTTAAAAGTTAATGACAATATGGTCCCCCTATTACATGGGACAAAACATACTGGCAAACTGTGCGTGTACATCAGTTAGTACACAACTGCCTATTGATCACTGAAGCAGATATAAATGTAGGAGAATTAAAGAACGTTAGAGATGTGTGGTGTGGAATGGAAGATGACGCAAGAAAATAGAAGACGCAAGATGAACGAGTGAAGATAATAGGTGTGAAAGAGAAAAACAAGATGGTGGTTTAAGTATGCAAGGAGAAAGAGGTGAAAGAAGTTTTATCTGTTTTATCCCAATAAAAGAAGTTTAAAGGTGAGGATTGTTTTTGTTACGTATCGATCCCCTACAACTACATTAATGTAGAAGAGAAATCTATGTCTAGGGTAATCACCTGCATCTTGTCCCTTGACCCAACCTCCAAAAATCCGTCAAGTCTCACAGTTTTTACGTTACCGTAAAACGAGGGCGTGTAACAAATTCGACGCATGCGCGCTGACATTCCGGCCATTCCGCGGCGCGGGCGCAACTAAAATGTACCACGGATAATTTTTATAGATGATATCTTGTGTTTTTTACCTAGTGATTGATGTTGCCAACGGGAATGTTAAATTATTACTTTTCATTTGGAGAAACCTGTTAATGGTTATTTTGGGTTTTTGTCATTGGGCGCAAGAACTTGCAAATGACATACGAATAATCAGTTTGTGGTAATGTAAAGGGGAAAGCAAGAAAATAAAACATTAAAACATCAAATTTAGGTACAAAAGCATAAGTATATACTTACTTACACAGTAAGTGCACCTGAAAGTAGTTTGTTCAAAATTGAGTACTGAATCAATTAGGTACAGTGGTTTTTAATGTGTTAATTTTTCTCGAAAAGTTAATTACAATACCTGAAACTGCACCCTGATCCATCAGTGGCTCGAGCTATGGAAAACTGAAACCTATTTGCACAAATTGTTATTGTGTGCGTGTATGCGTCGATATCGTAGTCGTTGTGGGTACGATTGTAGTAGAGCCACGAGTTTAGTGTTTAGCTTGTATATCAAATTAAAAAAAAATGCTTACGTGTCTCAAAATGACTTTAGGGTTTCGTTATTATACTTATAACTTGATATTCTAATTGAAATATTTAAGGTCTTGCGTTACACGTTGTTGTGAAAAGCAAAATTGAACCCATAAAAATAGAGGTTCTTACAACTTTTCCTTTCCAAACACCATCAACATAAAAATTATCCCAAGCCATTACTCCAAAATTGAATTAAATTCAACCCTCAAATGAAACTATCAAAAATTATAATAAGAATTCTAAACGTATAACCTCATATCCTATTACTTGGCTAACATGTCAATTTTAACCCTTAATTACTGGCGGTCGGTCTGCAAGACCGCCGCGTTGCTAAGTGTTATTGATGTATCCACCACATTAACCGACCGGGGGAAATTAAAGTAGCTATCGTGCAGGTGTCAAAAGCTTTGCCGAAGTGGGGCAAAAAAGGTCATCAGCTATAAAACGCGGAGACGGACTGCGGGCAAAGAGTGAGAAGTAAGATTGGACACTGTCAAATGTTGGATTGTGTGCGATGGAATACAATGTATAGGCCTGGCTAGTTCATCAGTTTAGACTTTAGATAAAAGAACACTGTTATTTCAAATATAGGCGGGTATACACCCTTAGTTTTAGTATATGAAAACCATGAATATTATATGTGTCACGCGACTTACTTAATTTAAAACTGCCTTATATAAGACTTTTTTTTTAATCTATGGGAATAATAAATTAATGGATTCCAATAACAAGTCGTTCGTACCATTGATATAACCGAAGAACATCTTTGATAGTTTTTCTGACAACTAGTCTGTGTAGTTGGCTAAAGCGTCCGGTGTACTTAACCGGAGGGACGCAGGTCCTCTCGGACCCTGCCTGAGATCGAATTTTTCTTCTATTAAAATAATAGTTTTGAGAATTTTTAAGTAATAAATATAGTGTCTGTTTAAATAGTCACATAAGAGGTTTATTCTTTTCTTTTGTTATTTCATAGTCATTATTCTACCTACATCAAGATCACATCTCCAACAGTCGACAAACTGCTCAGTGCGTTAACGCGCGTTTTTATTATTATGACAATATTAAATCAAGGGGCGGCCAGATGATTTATTGGAGTCTCGTTGGTAACTCGTACGGCTGGTGAAAAAAATGCCGCGTTTCGTTACGACGTAGTGGGCGCTCGCGTGTGGCGCGCCGCCACAGGGTTAAGTTTCATCGCGGATTTTTTATATAGGTATTAAATTGTAAGGTATCTTGTAAACTGTTGTGGTAGATTGGTGATTTTTTGTTCGTAATCGTAAAATCGTAAGTTCTATTATCATTCTGGGTGCGTTAATACTTCTCGAAATACAATCAAAAATCCGTTGGCCATAGAAATGATTGTTCTCTCTGGTTATTGAACCTGTGACTAGACTCTAGCACAGGAACCGATTATTTTTATGAATCAACCGGCGGTCATTGCGCTACATTAAAAACAACAACAATTTAATTACAATACGTTATCTATAAGGCAAAACGTCAAGTGTTCTAATTTCAAAACAACGTCGAATGTCATTGTCGTTTCAAATGTCGTTTTTTCTTAGAAAAGATCTCTTCACCTTCGGCAATTTTTATCCGTACAAACTGTTGGTATTGACAAGGTATTGAGTGTCCTTACACTATGGCACTGACAATATCCAAGACAAGTCTTTAATAATTTATGACTGACCAAAAGCCGCCATAACCAATCGACTACTTTTGTTCTCATGCCGAAAAACACATCAAGATCTAGAAACACACATTGTACGTTGTTATTTGAAATTGAAAACGACAATTTGTTGATGAAATATGTATTTTTAATGGCGTGCCCCTGAGGCTATGTTATGGAGAATAGAGGCGGTGACAATGAAGAATATAATTCTATAAGAATCGCCGTGTTTTGAAAGCTTTTTAACTATGTCTTTCGTTACTTTTATGCGTTACTGTTAGATGTGAACTATGGTCAAGGAAAATAAAATATTTTTGTTTATATTACATTGTGGTGTAAGTATGAACTGAGTCCAAAGGATTTAGAAAGATATCATATCAAGATGATTTAATGAAGAAGCAAAGAGGTATGCAAGAATCGCATTCTGTAGTTTCTGCTTAATGTGAAAAATGTTTATATTATATAATACTAGCTTCTGCGCGCGGCTTCGCCCCCGTGAAATTAGGTCTGACATCACATCCCACGGGAACGGGACAAAAAGTATCCTATGTCCGTCTCCTGATTCTAAGCTACCTCTCCACCAATTTTCAGCCAAATCGGTTCAGCCGTTCTTGAGTTATAAATGGAGTAACTAACACGACTTTCTTTCATATACTTGTATATATAGATACTCGTATGTATTGAAATAAAACTACTTTTTACGGATTTTAATGTTGTATTGATATTATTTAATTCCCAACGTTTCGGATTCTTTACAGCATCCATGGTCGGGAGTAAACTGAGGTGTTGGACGTCTTAATGTTACAATTACTGCTAACTTACATTTTCGTTAATTATCAGCGATCCGATTCTGATTGGAACTAAATAATATCAATACAATGCGATTAGGTAAATCCGTAAAAAGTAGTTTTATTTCGCATAAGCGCACAATAACGCATTTAAAGATAACAATTCAATCTCCGATTAATAAGTACACCTATTATCCAACGTAATACTTAATGTAACTTAGGGCCTGTTTCACTGCTTTCTGATAAGTTCCCGATAAATTATTTGATACAAAAATTGTTCCAATTTTGAATTTAACTGGTAGATAGTGTTTATCCAGAGGTGATGAAACAGATCCTCAGTTGGCTAAAGCGTCCGGTAAAAAATATAATTCTTGGTACTGCTTAAATTACCCTTATTTCTAGTATTCTATTATCTGTGCCCTTATATAATATTTCGAGAACAATAATATCATCTGATATTATTTTCTTTCCCGTCTCAACACAGAAACAATTTCTAATATTAATACCGTTATCGGGTACAATGGAGGACATGAAAAACATTTCTTTGACACGTCCCTTTTATGCCTTTGATTTCTTGTCCAATTAACTAGAAAAACAGCGGGCTATTACCGCGACGACCGGACAATAATATATTATTACTATTTCGAAGAGGGTATGGCATCATTAGTCTTTTGGTCCTAAGAGCGTCTGCTACGCTAGAGGTCCTCGGTTCAATTCCCAGGTCGAGCAGTTTTACTGGGTTTCTTTATGAAGTTCTCAGTAGCAGCTCGGAGTTTGGATTTGTGCCCAATAGGCTCGCCCCTATTACATGAGGCCTAAATAGACCGTTGAAATGTGGTTGACATTAGTTACTGTAACTGTTATAATTACATATTTGACATTATCATCACGCCCGTAATTCCCAAAGGGTTTAGCAGAGATATAGATTCTACTAACAGAGTTCGCCAGTATATTTAGATCCCACGTAATATTTTGGAACGTTTTTGAATAAACGAAAATATGCCTATTGCAGTTAACCTGCCAATTGGGGGATTTTTATAGGAACACCCAATCAGTGGATTTAGCGCCCAGTCTCGTATTCGAAGTCTAAAGAACTAATTACGGACTTTCGACTTCGATACCCATAACAACACTAATTTCAACACCGAATACAGAAACAATCTTTTTCTTAATCGAAATAATATTTCCATTGACAATTGACATACTTTATTCACAAAACAAATCCACAACACCAACACCCACACATCCTCCCAAACAATTGAAAATCAATCCTACCTGACTAATATACGATCCAAAATCCATTGCGGAATAATATCCATAGAGTTTCTTAAGCAAACAGTAGGAGGCTTATTACCGGGTCGTGTGAACAACCGCATGTGACGGACTGACGGACAAACTGTAGTATTGTGTTTGACCGATGAAGGTGACAACGCGTGATGAATAGCCCCTTATTAATTGGTTCGTTTTCGTGCTCCTAATATTTTGGTATATTTTTGACAGCCCTGAAGTATTAGGTGTATTGTCCACCGTCAGTTCTTTATGAGAATCGTGCGTGTACGAGTTTTGGTCCTTTCGCCCTTGATTAGGGATGGAAAGAATCACATTTATTAGTAGTTAGTAGAACTAGTGGAAGGGAAGTAAAAGACTAATATACAATTTTTGTCCTTATACAAAATAATTGCTGCGTAAAGATAGGGTTTCCAACTTTGTATTTATATGTAAAATAAATAAACATTTATAATATATACGGTCATATGCAAAATTGAATTTATAACGAAACATTTGACATAGCAGCTGAGCGATCGGCTTTTGCGACACGTGCTGTGGGTTCGATTTCCATACGGAGCAAATATTTGTATTATCTACAGGTTTCAGCTCTGGGTGTATTTAAGAAATTGTGTTTCTAAACGGTGGGGATAGGTTTTAAAAATTAAATCTTTTTGAGTAAATATCAAGCATCATTTCTTAGTTGTAATAGTAAAAGAAAAAGTATTTTAAAATAATAAGCAATAAGGTGTAAATTTTATTATCCATGCACTCTTATTACCATATCCACAAAATTTATCAAAGCGTTCTTAAAACAAAAAATCATATTTGTAAAGAGTGGCACACTATAGTGGCATCTCACATTACATTTTAAGTACGAATATCTGACCACATTAGCTTTATGCTTACCCATTCAAGGCTTTCAGATGTAAGACAATGGTACAGACAGGACCAACAAAATAATTAGTACGAGTGTTGAGGCGTTTAACGTTACCCACTATAAATTTATATTTGAATAGGATTTATTAAAAGGGTTTTGGTCTAAGTTATGAGCGCCAAGCGGAGCATTCAAGCATGTACAGTCACGAGCACAGATATGTATACACTTGGCAAATTTCAAAAGTGATTTTCTCTTAATGTATTAATTGAAATTTTATGATGTTATGAACATAGTATTTTCGAACCAATGCTTTAATGATATTGTTATTATATCAAAGTTTGCAATCGTCATTTCATAAAAAAACGCTTTGGAATTTTAGTAAGAGTATACATATTGATGCTCGTGACTGTACAGAACTTTTAACGCACTCTACATAGAGACAATACAATTATTTAAGTAAACAAAGCCAAATAGAAAAATATCTGATCGAAAAATGTGCGTCACATCGTTTCAAACGTTTCAAAACAGTGATTTTGTTATTCACCCTTCTAAAATCATTAAAAATGAACAAAGTGAGTAAGTAGTGCAAGAAGTGAAAACCAACATGCTGAATACGACACAGTTCTTTAAATAGAAATGAGATCCCTTTTTGTTAAGTTAAGTATAGATTTTAGATAATTATGTGGTCAGTAGCTCTACCAAAAGTTTAGTAAGCGTTGAACTAACGTGAATCGCTAACGTATCTAATATTCTGACATGACAAACATTATAATAACGTCTCAGTGTTGTGTCAAACACAGAAACTTTTTCTTAAAAAAATAACATATAAATGCGACTATCCGGTACCTAAGTAAACAGCTCCTACGATCTTGCAGCACCCTTACATATGTTAAAATCACAATCTTTATGTATATTTTCAAAGCGTTGCCAATCCTAGAGACCTTTGAATATTAAAAAGTATCATGTTTTTAATTACGTAAAATGAAACTACCTGTGTTAAATTGTGTATTATAGAATAATATTTTAAGAAAATATATCTTAATATAATTTCTAATGAACTTGGAGCATACATCGAAAAGCAAAATAATAATAAATTGTTATTTGAAGGCTTTGGCTATCAAATATCATTCAACGGGCAAAGAGAAAAAAGAAGGCTCACAGATTATAACGATATTTTGAAAGCAGTGAATGGGCACTTTAATGTGTTTTAATTTGTCTGTTTTGATGGACGGTAAGCGGGGCGGGATTATAGTACTATTTTTCGCGTTATTAATGTCTAATAAGAAATGGAATTTAGGCATAGTCAGTAGTAGGTAGAAATTTGTGACAAAATTTGTAAGTAATTAACATCATTGCTGATTAATTTTGTCACTATTAATGAAAGCCTTTGGAGTGATGCGAAAAAAAAAAGAAAATTCTAAAGATATTTTTAATAAAAAAAAACATATAAGGACAAGGACACAATGTGAAAAATATTAATTTGGAGACCACTTTTCGAGAAAGATATTACGAAATATTGTCAATTATAACAACAATTATCTCGATACTCCAATTTCACTCGAAATGACTTTCATTTGATTTCAATGACATTGACAGTTCGATTCGATCTGATTTTGACAAATGAAGCGTTAGTGGTGTGCACGAATGATTTCAGTGATTGTATCCGAGCACAAAGGCAACAATCTCTTGAACAAAAGAGGTCGGTGTTTGCAATTAGTTCGGAATGAGCTCACCTGTGTCCGTCTGTCTGTCGTCGCGATTAATCACAGGCGCGATTCTTGCAGTGACAGTTAATATCGCCAGTGTCGCTTTAACTCATGAGATGTAGCGATTACGCAAGCGGTCTCGAATTTTGGTAGATGGTCTTAGTTTTGTCAGTTACATCAAACATTCAAGATATTTAACAAACCTAATATGACAGCTCATTGAAGTTGTTCTAAATTTAAATTCTCTATTATTCACAAAGACTGTCGAACTAGAAATTCGAATGAATATTACCTACCTACCAGTACGACGAACTTTTTCATTGCGTAGTTGTCCGTCTATTGTTCAAGGATTTTAGTTAACTAATTTAGTCAGTATCTTTCGATGTGACTTTACAACAACTCAATATTATGACATAATACCGCTTCAGAAGTGTGCCAATGTCTATACTTTCTGCCTGAACTAATGTAAGACAAGCTTATGTATAAGTCAAATCGCTTCAGCTTCGGTATTGTGACTTGTTCATGAGATGAATGCTCATCAGAGTGACAGTCAACGTTTGATATCATTCCGTCAAGTCTTCGGAGGCTGTTCAATACCTTAATATTTTTTAAAGACCATAATCACGAAAGATGTATGTAAGTAGTTGAGTTAAACTACACTACGCGTTTAATTTAATTCTCTGATTGAATTGACAAACCCAAAAATCGTTGCTATAGGTAATTTATTGATAGAAAATGATTTGGTTTCAAATCATATTTTGGTAAGACAACATAATTTTGTTATAAGCTAAAGTAACTACTACTAGCAAACTTTAAGACATTTTAAGTTTTAAATCAAATAGCCTACAAAATACGATGGTAGTGTATTAAAAAAGCTAGACCTAAATAAGTGAAATCTGTGCCATTATTAAATTTAAAAAACAAAAAATAGTATCATGATCATAGTTAAAGCGTGGAACAAACTGCGAAAGGCCGTAATTGAAGCCCAAAATGTGAACCAATTGAAAAATAGAATGGACAAACATCTCAACTCCAAAAAGTAACTTAGCCGAGAATAGCAGGATACAGGTTACATGCTACTATTAGTTGTCTGAACCGCCTACTCAAAATTTAGTAATAATATTAATATCTAGATCCAAAAAGGTTCCATCACACTGAGACTCCACGCAACGGCGACGTGAGTATACTAATACTGGCAGTTTAAAAAATCACTCCATCCTCCAATCAACATTTTTATTTGAAATTGGAACGGCACTGTGTACAGGGGTGGCTCCCTCTATTTAGCCATCAGGAACTACACAAGATTAAGTATTAGCGCGTGTCGACAATTTGGACGAGTGATTGAATCGGTGTTTATTCAGTCTTTTAAAACTTGTTGGTTTTAGGAGTTACACGACGTCTGAGATTTTTATTTATCTACTGGAGAGAGGTCTGCTCAAAGACGTGTTCCGAATTGTAGCAACAACTATTTAGATGCCATAAGTTACGTGCCATAAGCAACAGTCTCGAAAGGATTCTTCCCTCCCCAGCCAAAACTGCTATAATTTACAATATTACATTTTTCTTAGAAATAACTCTTAAACAATCTGAAAAGCGCGATTGAATAAAATAATATCGTAAAAAAACTATTTTTTTTCCAATATCTAATTCGCTTTTGAGGTAATAAAAAGTTTTATAAGAGTCGAGCTTTTTACTATAAACCTAGTTCAACCTGGAAATCCAACCCATGACCTCTGATGTTCTGAACGAGGTAATTAATCGGTCCCTAACAAAAGGTTCAATTTACGCCTATTTCCATTCCCGTATCGCGTAATTTAATTATTTACCCAAATAATGTTGATCCACGCTTTTACCATAATTAATTAATTGTTGGCTTTCGATATCTGTTTTCAAAACACTCGTTTAATCCAAAACGTGGAATTCCCAGAGGCATTCAAGTGCACATCGGTGCATTAAAAAGCACACCACTCCATTTAGTGGAGTGTTCGCGTTAAGACAATACGACCCCTGCACGATACGCCCCTGTTTGCGCAATAATCAGCTGTGGTTCTTTTGCGCGTAAAGCCGCAAACGTTCGTGAACAACTGCAAGATGTTCGCGTAACTTGGTTTTATATATAAGACATAATTGGATCCCATGTAATTGGGGTATTACATAGGATCTAAACATACCGGCGAACTCTGGATGTACCTTATTACCTACGCCTCTGACTAACACTTCGAGAAATACAGGCGTGATGGTATGTTAATGATGAGTGTATATATATATGTATGTATGTATCTTATAATCTGTATTATATATCCGTTTGTAAAGGCTAAATAAGCGTATTGTATTGTAACTTTACAAAAGCCTATTGTGCAATGTTTGCTCGCGCAAAGCAAACTCCACCCTTACTCGCCCTCGCAAGTCGCAACATGTTGACAATCTTGTCTTGTTCTAGTGTTTGGTGACGTCACAGCGACTATTTGTTAAACAATGGCGCATTAGTACGCCACACACAACAGTTTGTTTTAAATTGTTGGTAGTTAGAGCTGGCCCCTCCCTAGAGGATCTCCGCGGCCTCGAAGTGGAGTTTTTATCTAAATTGTTATTAGTTTTATTCAAATGGTTTTTAGTTATCTATTTTTTTTATTTATTTGACTAAAAACTTATCTTAATAAGGCCGGCAATGCACCTGTGAGTCCTCTGGTGTTGCGGGTGTCTATGTGGTAATTGCTTACCATCAGACGATCTGTTTGCTCGTTAGCCCCCCTCCCCCATAGAAAAAAAACTTAATACTACAGTATAATCTCGCCCAACTTTTACGTATAATGGCCAGAGGCACTATTTACTTGTAGTACAACTAACCCAACTTAGTCCAACCTATCAAAATATTTTTAAAGCATAACCAATAACCATAGCACATCAAAAAAATAAAAATAATAAGATACCTCGTTACTGTGAGACTCACGTGTCGTTTATATGGACCGCCATTGGGAATTTTAAAACCTAACCTAGCCTAAAAAACCCTTCCGCTTTAGCATAGAGTTATTCTGGTAAAAGAAGACCAGGAGCACTGAATCAGTGTGTTCGCAGTCCGCAGAAAGCGGCGACCTACTGGCATAATTCTCTGAAATTATATTACTAATTAGAGATCTTTATAAATCCATCTCAAGGATTTAATTATGCCGTGTTAAAATTTGATAGCAATTAGCGCTGTCATTCCATCAAGTATTCAACAGAGAGCTCAAATCCCGCAATATCAAGTTGAAGCAACGAATTAAGATTTCACAGTAGCTGTCCACTCAACTGCCCCTCTGGATCCCGGGATAAAACCGGGATTTCTTTGAGGCATCACCGTATCACTATTTCACTCCCTCCAAGTGAAACTTACATTAGTGTGACAAAGAGGTGCGATTTCTAAGGAGGCTTCGCATGAAAATTGTATGTATGTCAGTTTGTTATACACGGGGTCTTTGTAAATAAAATTGAATATTCAGTGAGGTGTTGCGAAAATCACTGTTATACCCCCTCTGATGGACTTACTGGCCTGGGTGTTATTACGTATGAATGCAATCGCTTTTGCAAGAAATTTTAAATGTCAAATGTAATAAAGACACTATTTTCCATGTGAATTATCAATCAATAATCTTTTGTTACCAGAATATTGAAAATATCTTAGCTACTATTTACTTCTAGCCCTTCTTTATTTCCGTTTAATCATAGTGCGATCAAATATACTAATAGGTACGGTTATTTATCACAATGAAACGTAATTGCTAACCCATCAATTAGACGTAGACGCATTAACAGAAGAAATGAACATGTTACAGATATAATAGCACATTGTATTGTGAACGTAATTAATTAGTGGATACGTTGTAATGCACTTTTTTAATAGTGATTAACGGAGGATTTGATACATTTATTATTATCCCTTCGTACAGGATTCCATAATTTATGATTATCGATATTTTACTGTTTTTTTCTATAGAAACCAGTCCACACTACTTAGAACACAAATTGCCACAATACATACAATGTCTTTTCGTGACAGGAATTGGGCACATGAAATTATTTTATTTCGCGTGTTGTGCAGTCAAAATTTGATTTAAAATTTTGAAATTTGAGCATAAATGTGGACGAAGCTTTTCGCTTACCTACTTGATAATTTCTGTCACCTTTCAAAGTCTATTTCTTTGTTCATAGCACGACGCATACGTAATAAGGTCGACCGGACTTAAGCCCGCCGAGCCCTCCTGTGAGCTGTCGTAAATTTAATTTCATTCGCGCGCACTGACTGCCGCTCACTTTCTATATCCGATGTTCTCATGTGGTTTTTGTACCCGTTATACCCGAAAATGTTTTGGAAAATGATGCAATTCCTGAGGATGAAAAAGGGGAGGAATAGGTGTAATTTTATATATTTATCGCAATCACAATAGCCAGACTGGGAACGGGTTATTGAGTTCTATTCCCATGTATTTCTTGTACGTAAATTTGAGATAATGACAACCCTATTTCTAACCTACAATATACCTATGTATTCTGTGTACAATTCTAGAATTAAAAAAAAACTATTTTCTTATTGTAACAGAAATACCGAATTAAAGTTATATTCGGTTTTGAAATGACAGAAACATAAGGTCCTAAAAGTATGTAGGTCATACAAATATTTGCACCATGTGGGGATCGAACCCGCAACACGTGGTACAGAAGCCGATCACTCATCCGCTACGCCAAATGTCCAAAAAGTTCAGAACAGTCCGAGGGCAGTATTTTAATTCAATAATAATTTAGATTTGATAGAATTTTTTCAAATCAAATCAAATCGTTTATTGCAAACTAAGTGTACATGAGGGTAGTATTATAATTTAGGGTAGTAATGTAATTTCTTTTTACAATACGTTCCATTTACCCATAGCTCATTAATATTTAATCACAACGAATAAATAGAAGCAATTAAATGTTGTTCCACGATACGCCATACGCCGTACGAAATTGAGCGATAAATCAAACATCCCATAAGAAACGCCATTGTCGTCACGTCACAGATACTCTAGTAACGGGAACCATGGAACAAGTTGACAACAACAATTAGCACTGACTTTGCTTGCGAAATTAAAATAAATGTGTTAAAATAGTATTAAATGTAGGTACCTATAGTGTATATTTTACATCTATACTCTATACTTTTTTTTAATATATAAAGCTGAAGAGTTTGTTTCTTTGTTTGCTTGAACGCGCTAATCTCAGGAACTACTGGTCCGATTTGAAAAATTCTTTCAGTGTTAGATAGCCCATTTATTGGGGAAGGCTATAGGCTATATATCATTACGCTACGCGGACGAAGTCGGGGGCAGAAGCTAGTTTTATATAATAGTAATTTGTTCTTTTTTTGTGTAATAAAATTAAATTGTAAAAATGTCGTCAGCCACAGAAGAAACTCCGTAACAAACTAAGATAATCATGATTTCTTAAAGTCCATAAATCTTATATTATGTGGGGCCGAGGCAGCACTTCGAACCAATGGGATCTTTTGTACTTCCCCCACATACCTAATCCTTATCGTCTCCCAGTGCTTCAAATAGCTCTTCCATGAGCTTTATAATGAGGCCTTGGTATGAGTTTGTGGTCCTCTGGTCTTGGATAACCCTGACCCAAGAGGCACATTCGCTTTCTAGCCATAGCATCGCATGTATCATAGAAGGTGTTCCATACTCTCAAAATGTCCGGTTAGCGCCCCCATCAAGTGACGGGGTTGCCGCCTGCTTGAGTTCCAAATGGCATTTTGCCATCTCGATGAGGAACCTATGAATTTCTTGGAGTGAACAAGTCCCGTGAGTCTATACATACCCAATACTAGCAATATGTGAGAAAGGAAAATAGACAAACAAACACACGAATCCAGTCTTTCTGTATTAAGCTGCAGACAAGTACAGATAGCAAAACAGAGCGCTAATCTTGACAATTAGTATACAAGAACAAGTCCCACGGTACCGCCAGCAACAATGGCGAATTGGAAACATTGATATAACTGTTGGCGATAATCGTCGCCATTTGTAAGAAAGTATGCGATGGAAAATTGTTTACGTGTTTTTGTTGGTGTACATTATGTAGATGTGTGTGTGTGTAAATGATTTTGAAATGAATAAAATGCTAATAATAATTAATTGATAACATTAATTAACGCTTTTGATCAAACCAAATATAAAATACCGGCCAAGTGCGAATCGGATTCGCGCACCGAGGGTTCAGTACTCAAAAATATTATTATTATATGATGTAACTAATAATGTATGCTTTTCGCATTTTTTCCTTTATCTGCTGTGCTATAAGACGTTGCTTCGTACCAAATGTGAATATTCTGAGTTCTCGGGAAGCACCCTGTAGGTTTTGATTCCCTTGGGTCTTGATAGACAAACCGACAGACAACAGTGATCCTATAAGAGTTCCGTTTTTTCCTTTTGAGGTACGGAACCATAAAAAACATTCAGAATAAGGCAACTGAATACATGAGTGACATCTTTTTTACAACAACTTGCTGTATATCGCCAAAGTACACAAAGTAGGTACCCAACATCAAACAAAACACACAAATATTTGGCTTGGGTGGGAATCGAACAAGCCCAGGCGGCACAGTGGAGAGTGCAACTTCAACTGCTACGACAAACGTGTAACATGGAGATAATAAACCCCTAGTACTAAGAAAATTCAAATATTTTCGCTTCAACTTTTACTCCACCTACCCTTCTTAAATCTACCGGTCACTCTATAAACGTCTCAATCAATTCTCACCCCTAAATTTGAAAGAGATTTAATTTTTTTGCAAATATCCTTCACGGTCAATACCTTATACGTCAATAACACGGCTTGGGGTGGACCGTGCCCGCATCGACCGGACCTGTCGAGATAAGATGTAAAAACCACGGGGTGCCACATTTAGGGTTATTTGGACAATACAAAGGCTATGGTAGTAAAGTATAACAAGTTTGATTCTGAAGATTTTTGAAAAGGTTTTCAATTGCGTTTAATGCTAATGTAGCCTGATTCAGGTTGTTTAATTAATGACATTTATAAGTTGAAACATAACATACCATCATGCCTGTATTCCCCGAAGGGCTAGACAGAGGCGTACTAATGTACACCCACATTTCGCTCGTATGATTAAGATAGAGATATTGCATTGCCGATGAACATTTATTTGCGCCTATAAATAAGCTCACCCTCTATAACATGGAACCAAAACATACTGGCAAACTGTTGTGTACCCTAGTACGCCTCTGCTTAATCTCTCAGTGAATACAGGCGTGGTCTATAGGCCAAATTGTCTCTTTTTATTTTTTATTTTTTTTTATTTGAATCACAAATCTGATGTACAATCTCACAAGCAATTAATTAAGGAACAAAACATAATGCATCTGATTGACATCTACTAGATGTGAATCCAGCTAGCTTATATTAAGTTAAGACACACCTGCTTATATAAAGTTGGTTATAAAACAAAATACACAAATACAAATTTAAGAACAAATTACGCAACAATAAAAAACAAAAATTAACTTTAATTTATCAGATCTTTGAGTCTAGACCTTACTGAGGCTAAAGAACCAGCAAAGACGTCTAATTCGCCAATTACACACATTTATTTACTTAGGAGCAATAGTATTTGAATTCAAGTACTTACCTATCTACACCGTAATTAAATCCACATATAATTAAACCAAGAACACACGAAAGCCAACAAATTCACATCTAAAACCCATCTAAATCATGTCGCACACCAAAAGCCTAGCTAACACGCAACGCGCCTTTCAAGGAGCCGTGGTAATTAAGAGGTAGCCCATATTAGCAGCTCGCATCTCCGCCGGCATCGCTGCAGCTCGAAATGTTAATTGTTAGCCGCGTACGTGACTAGGCGATAGCCTTTACTGGATGAGACACACAGTTGTTAAGTTTGCAAAACTTACACAGTAACATATTTGTTGTCACAATATTGTAACATCATTTATTTTGAAAGTGTCCCTGGAGTTTCTTGCCGGATTGTTTTTTTCTTTTGGAACCGTGCAAATAGAATCATAACGTTTTATAAACGCTTGTGAAAGCGTTGATGTATAGATATTCTATTTCAAGGAGGCCGTTAAATTATTGAAATTTGATCTTTATTTCAATTATATAAAGGTCATCATACAGGACTTCGTGAGATAGAATGACTATAACAAGGAGTAATTTAGGCTACTTTGTTAATACCATGCGGATCAAGTCGCCGGTAACAGCTAATTTGAAATAAAAACATTTGAACGTGAACTTGAACATACCGACAAACTAGAGATCGAATTTTTGATCGAAGAAATCGAAAGTGTTTCTATGTAATTCTCAGTAATACGGAGTTTGCATTTGTGCTCGATTAATGGCAATAGTCTCGCCCCTTATTTGGTCCCCAAGACTCTAACAGCCGTTTAAGCATTTCATATTACCTACCTATTTGCGCCCAATCACTTATTTTAGAATTTGTTAATGTATGTAATTTAGGATAACGATGATAATAAAGTAAATAAATGCAACTTTAATTATTTTTTATTTTATTTATTACATGGAACTGTGAATATACTTACATAAAATCTCTCCCTAACCCTGGAAATACAGGCGTGATGGTATGGTACGTTATACAGGTGGTTATATAGGTGTTTTTTTTGTTACTTTAATTTTACGTCCGTGTGTCACACTTAGGACCATAAACCGTTCAGTTCACGAGGAAGTGTGTCGCATCTGATATTTTTGCTTTGTAGCACCTACCTATGCAAAGATTAACGCATAAATATAACTGGAAAAACACTGCGGATAGCATAGTAAAGCCTAGAAATAAAATAAAAGGTTATTACAAAACTTATTTGTAACAACTTTTTATACCATGTTTTATGCAAATAAAGGATTTGATTTGATTTGAAAAGTTATCCCTGGTAGTATTGCTTATTATATTGCAACATTAAGGTTACATAAAACAAAATGCTTTTGGCTAGGATAGATGTATTCGTGAACTACCTCAGACCCCTAATAACCCACGCCTCGATACCTAGAAACTTTTTTTTGTCTACGGGGGGAAACCTTCAAACAGCGTTCGGTCTTTGTGGATTAGACCGAGGAGATAATTTTTACCCACTAAAACCACTCGGGTCACTATGTCCCTCTTAAAAGACCATCCCAGAACCCCTCCTACCTCATGCAACGCCTGTAGTTCTACAGCCAACCAAGAAGTGTGGCTCGCCGTACCAAGAGGCGGGTTATTGTAAATCATAAGAACATAAATTTCACATGTTAATTCCATTCCCAAATAAATTAATTACAAAGAATTGTGAGCATACACGTTGCAATCATATTGCATTAATATTCAGTAGTAGCCCACGTTTCGTGGTAAGTTTTTACGCTTACTCGTAATGAATCGCGCCGCCTCCAGGCTTCGCTCGAAGAAGTTTTTGTCACTTAATTACAGACCGAAGTTTCAATCCCTGTTGATCGATATATGCACAACACAAAAAGCTTCGTCGTATCGACAATTTGTTTGGTGATCGCCAAGGAATATTAATGCGCCATTCTTATGCATAACTGGAATTGAGATGGTGATCAAAGATAAATAAACATATTAATATAATAACTGTTTTTGTCTGTGGGTATTTCATTTGTTATTAGCTGTGTCCCGCAGTTTCACTCACGTTCCGTAATTTTTGCGTGAATTTATTCCATGGTTTAATAGTTTTTCTGCTATTCGAGGTGGAGAAACAAACTAACAAATCAAAGACCATAGAAATCTACAAGTTATAAATGGTGAAACTAACACGATTTTCTGATACTGCAGGTAGTTGCAAAAATGAATATTGATCTCACTCAATATATAGATATTATACAGCCGTAGAGAGAGATAGGGGGTATTTCCCAAACAAAAAGCGAATATTGGATGGGTCTCATGGGTCCTGAAAAACGCATTTAAACCTTATCTTTATGACAGCAATAGGTTTCCGAGTTCCAAAATTTGAATTTTTTATGAGTAGGGTCGTGGTTTTTTCAATTTTGTTAACCATTGATGCAGACTCTTACCAAATTTTTCGTAAATTCTTTAGTCTTATATTTTGGCACTATAATAATGGTCAATCGGTATTTCTCTAGTTTCCAGACACAAACGTGTATTTTGTTAGAAATATTAGTTCTATTAGAGTACCCACTTTTCAGCAGCACTTAATAAAACAACGTAAACAATTGTCTGGCAACATTATCACAGAGTCAATATTTCTTAACAGTGTAATTACTATTGCAAACATAATTGAGTAACGAGAGCTCGCAAAAAGCGAGAGAACAGTGTTAGCGGTGTTGCTTTCAAGACATCTGCATATAATGTGGCTAGAGTAAAAACTACTTACTCGTAGGAGTAGGAGAACGTGGTGTGTACGCTCCACGAGATAGTCAGGTCTTAGTGATAGCGTCAAGCGAATATCATTGTAACGGAATAGAAAAAAGCGAGAATGATAAACCAAAATATCGGCATTTTTATCCTGCGCGGCTGTTCGCAACGGCTAACTTCAGACATGTGCTGTAATTTTGGGGGCATTGTAAAAGTAATAGATTACAATTGTGTTCTTTATGCCTTAAAATGTTTTTGAGAGTATGTTTCCATTGGCGGTTCATTGCTTTTAATTACTATTTGTGTTGCTTACCGATAGTTGTTCTGTAGCCCAAGCATGAACACTTTCGAAAACGTATTCGTATTGAAATCGAGAATAATTTGTATGAGAAGGAGGTTAATGAACGTAGATTAAGCGAAAGTGGGTTGCCAGGATCGTAGCAAGTGTAGTCTCTGCCTACCCTAATGGGAGACAGATGTGAAAATATGTGTATGAGAATTGTAGCCGAAAAGAACTCATTCGTTTACGATACGAATTCGATAGTTGTTCTTGCTTAGGTTACTGTTGCCTTTTAACAGAAGTAGGTGTACCATAAACCTTTTAAAGAACCTAAAAAAAAACTATGTAGAACATGCGAAAATGCATCTTCTTCGGAATGTTCTTTAGAGCAAAGAAATAAAGTAAGTAAATAATCTTTCCTTTTTGCGTGTAATGTTACTGATACTATTGTTTTCATAAATAATCAAGTACTACTTCAAATGTTAAACATTCGGTTAGTTTCAAATTCCAATATTTATTATATTCATGTCTATATAAAAAGGTTCATGATAAATGGAGGTACAAAATACTTGCGCTGGCGGTAAAAAAGGTTGCCGATAGATACGGACCCCACGACATGGTTCCATGAGTAAATTGGGTGTGGTCCAAGAAACAGCGAACATAGGTATTATTGGGGTATGGTGGAAAGAATTATCTGCGGACGAATGCTACAGCGCTCCCTTAGCCCCAGCACTAAAGTGGTGACGCGAATCGCCGAGGTTGGTTTTAGTCGGTAGGCTGGTCTTTTCAGAGCGGAGTCCGATAAACCCTACCGGAGTGGTGCATAGTGCATAAAGCATTTCTAACATAAACATGGTGGGAAGAATTCGCTTACGAATCCAATAACCACAAATAATATAGATAAACAAGACACAGTTTGAAGATTATTATGAGCTCTTTTTCTAGTTCATGAAGGGATGTGAGAAACTTCCACAGGCCTGATCAATTTGAAACTTGGTATCCTGTAAGTTCAATGATATTGCATGAAAATGGTAACCATGACTTGATGCTGCGGGGGTTTTAATATTAAATTTAATGTGATTCTCTTTCCAATACCATATCTGTTCTTATAATGAAGCATGGCTCATTCCCGCTATCTGCTCACACCTTGTCCCGCACCCGATTTAACAGAGTGTAGAAAATATTCAATACATAATTTAATTAATTTAACCTTTTTTATTCAGTGTCTCGAGTTTTCGCAACGTAGCTGCATAGACGCTCCTGAGAATTCACACCTAAGCAGTTTTAAGAAATATAAATATGTTAGTATTGAGTCCGAATTACGAAATCCGGTGAAAGACGAATAGAACTTTGTTTTATTCATTCCTATGTATTTTCACGGTTTGCGTAAAAGGTCAATTTTATTAACTAAAAGCAGTGCAGTCTGGAAGCTTGCTTTTTGTCACTCGTAGACACTTACAGTTACTGTTCAAAAGGGAAGTCTGTTCAAAAAGGAAGCCTGTCCGGAGAGGGCAGTCTTTTCAAAAAGGAAGACAGTTCAAAAACGGAGACTTGTGCAAAAGGGAAGGGAAGGAATCTTATCATATGAGGGTTTTACCACTGATAGCTTGGCGTGTCTCAGAGTAATTATTTTATTGCCTTGATACCCACAACCAAATTATTCAAAAAGAAAAAATAGAGTAGAGGGATAAAGGAGTAGACATGACATTTATGCCATCTTTGTTTTTTTTTTAGTAGTCACCATCAATGTTCAAAAGATTTTTGAATTGTATGCAATCTATTTCAGCCGGTTTCTCTGAAAGAATGTACTCCCGAGATAGTATCATATTGAAGTTGAGTTCTTTAACCTAAAAAGTTAAATATTTACAAAACCTCATGAAATCTCCAATTCTTACTAGTCAGAAGTTATAGTTAAACTTAATTATGTTTAAAATAGACGTTAACTTGAACCGCGTTAACAGAAGTCAGTTGGTTAACGCTGATAACCAGCACTTAGCTGACTGATCAGAGTTAAAATTATACCGGTGTTAATAAAAATCACAGATAATGTTAGGTCTACCATACATAATGGAGTATAAGTGCACTTTTAATAATTCATCGATTACTAGAACACATTATGTCTTCAATTATTCGAACGATCGGGGAAAGTTTTTTAGTTGGTTTGTGTGTGTTTCGACTTTTGCGCGTAAGAGCCAGTTCCCCCTCGGTTGCTGCGACCCTGGCAGTCTGCAGTCCGTAGGGGCTTTTAAGGGTCAGCACAGTCACAGCAGCACTCTTCTGGTGTTGCAGGTGTCCATGGGTGACGCTGACTTCTTACCAAAAAATGGCTCGTCAGCACATTTAATCAATAAAAAAATGTCGACTTTGGGCCTGTTACACCGCCTTCTGATAATTTCCCGGTAAATTTTCTGACACAAAAATACATACAAATTTTGTTCCAATTTTTCATTTATCTGTTAGATAGTGCTTATCCATAGGTGGTGAAACAGGCCCTTAATCAATAAAAAAAACTTGGCGGGGATACTGTCGTGCCCAGATTTTGTGGTTTCAAGATAATTATGTGAAAAAACGGTTACATCAGTAGGTACACGTCTGCCTATCCTCTCAGGAAGTACAGGCGTGATGGTAAGTTGCACGTATCTCAGTTCTCCATCCTCTTAAAACGTCCTATTAGTCTCACTGTTCCCATTAAAATGTACGTTAATCTTTATCTACAATCAATCGTACTTACTTTTAATAAAACCGGTGCGCCAACGTATCGGGATCTGTTTCATCATGGCGATCGCACATGATCGACGCAGTTTATTGATTCTGCGAAATAAAACAAACACGGCTAAATGGAAGCTGCGGTGCGCAGATTAAGTTGTATTCTCATTCGTGATGCGGTACAACACAGAAGCTCATAGCGGTTAAAGAGGCCAAGTTTTTTTTAATATTTTCTGTTTCATACAAGCATACGGGTCGTCTGTTAGTAAAGTGGCCAGTACTCATATACCCCAGTACCCCAGTAATATCACGGGCATATATATATTCTATTCTATCCTATCCTATCCTATCCTATCCTATCCTACCCTATCCTATTCTATCCTGTCCTGTCCTGTCCTGTCCTGTCCTGTCCTGTCCTGTCCTATCCTGTCCTGTCCTGTCTTATCCTATCCTATCCTATCCTACTCTACTCTACTCTATTTTATCCTATTCTATTCTACTTCCTCAGCGCTCCAAAAAAAAATAAGTTGAATCAGCATAAAAAGCAAACCATGAGTTGTTTGTTATACACAAATAGAAATTATTGAAACGTTTTATTGCTAAAAAATTCTTGGAGCGCAGTGGAAGCAATGTATGAATATTACAACTAAGAAAACAATGGGTTTTGGAGCGCAGTGGTTTTGGAACCAATTTAAGTAAGTAAGGCCAAGTAACCTAAAAGTGGCAGTCTTTCTCTCTTTCACGAATTTTCTCCCTACTCTTGTCTTTTACACCACACAGCGGTCGAGCCGGTATCGCATAGGTGTGTCGGGCGATACATCACGAGGCGCGTAACGGCGGCGCCTGCGCACCCTCCGATTTATTGCGCCGTTACCTTTAATTCGTACATAATTTAATTTGAACACGGCCCGGGAGACTTAATTATGATATCTCCGGATGTGCCGTGTACGATTTTAATGTCGGATCATGTGGCTGTATAGCGTGATGCCTTGATCCAACAGGAAGAAAAAATAAAGCTTGTGGATGTTGCCAGTTTGCAAATGGTAAATAATCCTGGAAAAAAACCCACGGGCCTATTCTCTGTCTCATCGATATACCTACTCAAATCTTTTTTAAAAAAGAGTTCAGTATACTTACCTACCAAATACAAAATGCCGGATATTATTGCAATTGTTTAGTTTGTAAGTTGGTACTTCCTAGCACAAAGTTTTTAAGTTTTATCAACAGTGGGTGTGTGCTTTCTAAGTATTATTTTTATTTTCTGAATTATTTTATAGCTTCATCTCTAAGTTTCTGAGATCAATGAGGAGATGAAACTTTTTCAGAATCATATACGCTTAACGAATTCTGATAAAGTTTACCTACATATATTTTTATTTATTAATCCATGTATTTACAATGCTCTATATAGGGTTGTCACAATCTTAGATTTTTATTAATTATTTATGGTTAATTATGTTTGTATATTTCAAACTTCGGCCAAGTTAATCTCTTACACACACATAATATTGTGTATGTGACAATTTTTAGACAAAAATTAAGGCAGGAATCAAACCAAAAACGTGTTACGAAAGCAAAAAATAAAATAAGACATAAAATAACCCTTAACCGTTATGTGGCGGTTTATTAGAGGATTTAATCGCACAGCGTAAGACTAATAACCTTATTTAGACCTACTTATGTAGCAATACGCGCGTCACTCAAAGGTACGAAAGACAAACTTGAGTATATTTTCCATTGAGGGGCAACCCTATCAAAAAGTGCAAGATCAGATAGCATTAAAACAAATTAGCGCAAAGAGCGAAACAAACACGGCCAGACTGACTTATGTCCCGTAATTAAGGGCTACAGTTGGACTTCATAGGACCTCGGACCCGTTGCGACGGTATAATGACTCCATTCCACCTCACTCGGACGCGGATCGGTTCGGATATCGATAAATTATTATAATCGCTCGCAATGATAACGTTTATAAATATTATTTTAGTCTGTGGCTTGTGTCAATTCTGCAAAAGTGTTTTATGCACTGAGCATTGAAAGGTTTTTATGTAACAACTAGCTTTTGACCGCGGCTTCGCTCACATGAAGCTATATATAAAATTGTAAAAAAGCTGCGTCTGTAAATTGACGATATTTAAAAAAAAACAAGTGGGTTAGGGTATATAAACGTCTCTGAATCCAAAAATATGATTTTTAAAATTCTTGTCTGTTTGTTATCGGGTTGGCGCAAAAACTATTGAATAGATTTTAATTTTGTTAACACAGTTAGAAAGTATGTGCTCCAACTTAAAAACTGGTGAACTTCTTATTTCAAATAATTAAACGGTAAAGCTGAGATACAGCTTGACCTCTCTAATGTATAGAGACCCATACAAGGAAGAGATCATCACTGTTGGCTTTAAGTTTCAAGTGAGCGAGGAGGCAGAAGCTAGTTAGGAGTAAAAATGGAAAAAACCAACATTGATGATCTCTAGTTTGTATATAGGTCTGTATACATCAGAGAGCTGTATCTGATGATCCGTTCAATTAATTGAGATAAGAAGTTCAACAGTGACGATAATATTAAAATCTATTCAGTAGTTTTTGCACCAACCCGTAACAAACAGCTTTTTTACAATTTTACGATAGTACTTAGAGTATCTACTCAATCATGATTCTTTCTTGAAATATTCATTGTGCTTTGGTAATAAGTTGTCCCTAGGCGCTGTGAGTAGGTTATAATAACTTATACATCATTGATAGCTATATTGTTGACAATATCCATCCTTCTATTAACCTAACTGAAGATAAAGTATTATTAACAATTAACTTTATTATTTATCTTTTTATATTGAAAAATTGCCTCATTAGCCTAGTGGTCCTTTGGTGTATATTAACAGAAGACTCAGGTTCGAATCAAAGTAAATTTTTTCCTTCACTAAAATAACTTTATTAATGTTTAGTTAAATTTTATTTAAACATAGTTAGGCAGAGGCGTACTATTGTACACCTACATTTCGTCGGTATGTTTAGGTCCCATGTAATAGGGGGCGAGGCCATTAACCGGGCACGAATTCCAAACTCCGAGCTGCTACTGGGAATTTCATAGAAAACCCCAATAACACTGCTCGACCTGGGAATCGAACCCAGGACCTCAAGCGTAGCAGTCGCGCTCAGGACCACTAGGCTAATGAGGTAGTTTTATTTAAATAATCATGAAATTATATAATTCTATATGTTTTATTCAGACACACTTGTAAATTGTTTATGAATAAATGAGATGAAAGGATTTTGTTTGATATTTTTCTCTACTAGTAATTTGTTTACTTTTTTATGTTTCCCAAATGCTGTTTCCAAAGTATTCATGCAGCAATAGATACTAGATTTATTAGCTTACCGCAATTTTGCATGCGCGTTGCATCAGACGCATGCATACACTTTCTAATTTGCATTCGTTCTTGAAGGAAGTATGATCGTATCGATGCCAATAATTCTGCCATTTTATGATACCGACAAAAAGTCAATCGCGACTACTTATATGTTTCTTAGCTGCATATCATTGATATGTCGCGACCGCTACGCGAGAGGTCCTGAGTTCGATTCCCAGGTCGAGCAAAGAGTTATTGGGTTTTTCTATGATATTCCCAGTAGCAGCTCGGAGTTTGGAATTTGTGCCCGGTTAATGGCAATGGGCTCGTTCCCTATAACGTGGGACCTAAACATACCGGGGAACTGTGGGTGTAGATTAGTACGCCTCTGCCTAACCCTTCGGGGAAAACAGGCGTGATGGTATGTTATGTGTTAGAGGTCTATTCAACCAACCAATGGGTCTCAATACAAAAATCGAATTAGGTATGAATAATTAGGCTGAGTTAAAGCCGTGATAGCCTAGACCATCAGACTTCCAAGTCAAAGGTCTGGAGTTCAAATCCAAGGCATACACCTCTGACTTTTCGAAGTAAGGTATATGCGTATTAATAGTTAATTATCACGCGCTTAAAACGGTGAAGGAAAACATCGTGAGGAAACCTGCACGTCTGAGAGATTTTCTCGACGGCGTGTGAAGTCTGCCAACCCGCATTAGGCTAGCGTGGTGGACTATAGCCTAATCTCTCTCATTAGGAGAGAGAGACCCGTGCCCAGCAGTGGGACATATAATGGATTGATTATGATGAGGCTGACGGATCACACGTATTCTTAAACAATCTATTTGATACTTTTTTTTTTAAAGCGTTGCCCCACACTTCGATTTTCTCCTGTATCGTGGGTGCGTTTACAAACACCCAGACCCGGAACAACTACCGAGAGATCTAGATCATACAAATATTTGCTCCGTGTGGGGATCGAACCCACAACACGTGTCGCAGAAGCCAATTGCTCAGCAGCTACGCCAAACATGTCATCAACTTTTGATTTAACTAACTTCTTGTTTACTACATAACTACTTGTGTTCTTGCATACTTCTTTTGCTTCTGCCACATTCATCTTCTCATAAATACGCGCCGTTTTCGAGTACTACGCACCTTACCTTTTTGCAGGACCTCGCCATTAGGATCGGCGTATGTCCTTCAATGGCGACCTCTTTCGACGGCGCCGGGGATTCCTTTCGTTAAACGTCTTTTATTCTTTCTCTCGACAAGACAAAACAATCTCAGCATCTTGCTTTCAATGTGAGTCATTACAATCAACAAACAATCAACGTGGGAGAGCCATATTTCGGCACGAATGGGCCGGCACGACCATAGTGATACCACGGCCCACAGAAAACCATCGTGAAACAACGCTTGCGTTGAGTGAGTGAGTTTACCGGATGCCCAAACCCTTTTAAAAGGCAGGCAACTCACTTGTGACTACTCTGGTGTTACGAGTGTCCATGGGCAGTGGTTATCGCTTACCGCAGGTGATCCGTCTGCGACGCACTGCAATAGGGAGGCAGTGGCAACAGCATCCTAAAGATGTTATTATAATTATATGATATGATATGCGTGGTTATTAAATTTCCATCAGATCTTTCGACGTTCGATTTTTACAATAGGCCCGTGGGGACAGAGTTCCAGCATTCCGAGCGAGATAAAGTTTGTGAGATTTTTATAACAAAATAATTATCAAATTACTGTAACCAGTTCGTGTATTAATGCCAAACAAAATCAACACGCATTACTTAATATCTGCCGGTTTCATCTATATACGGCTGTTTTACAGAATCTCCTCCATTAAGACAATTTCTTTTACAAACCCGATCCGTTTTTAAGTTAACACCTAATCTTAAAAGGTACAAGGCGAGGCGTTGAAATCTCCGTATTCTAATAATAACTTAATGTAGCGCAAAACATTAATTAATTAACGCGAACATTATCACATTTCTCGTTATCTCGTTCCGTTCTTGCCGGTCATTGTTATCATTGGCCATCGCAAAAAGTCGCATGGTGCCGACAAAAGCCGATATAGTAACATAGCTGGCCAGGAATCCGAAGGTACCAGCGCTCATTAACGCTTCTCCTGCGCATCGCTATATCTCGTAGTTCAATCAGCCTATATCTATAACATCGCCACAATCAACACCCTACCCTATAATTCGTTCCACAGAATTCAAATTCGAACCACTACAGATTCGGAAATTTGAATTAGGAAAAAGGAGTAACTCTCTTTGGTGTGCACGAAGTTGTAAATTGAACTTTTTGTCAACGTTCTAAAGATAAAGTTGATTTGGTTTGTGCAAATTCATATAAGGCATTACGACCGCGATTTATATTCAGAGGCGCAGATTAAAAACGGAACATGTGCGATTAATTTCATTTTAAATTAAAATCTGTTGTCTGAGTAACAAGATTGAGATTGGATTGCGTTCGTCACGTTGTAAATCGTTTTTAAGGGTGCGTTCGTATGTGTACGATGTGCGATTAGCGTTTTTGCGTTGCCGGCGTAATTAGGGCCTATCGGCGACTCGTATGAAGACATAAATAAAATGGGTACGCTTGAATTAGCGGCCGCTACCACAGCACGGGTTGACTTAAATTTCAATCGATCGATGTTCAGATTTCTTTTGTATTTATAAACCAGTGTTAATGTGTATGGTTGCACCTGTCTGTGTAACTGTCTCATTAGTCTAGTAGTTATAAGCGTAACTTCTAAGACGGAGTTCCTGGTTCGGTTATTAGCAATCGCAAAATCATCTATGTTGGCGAGCAACTACAAGAAAGCTTATGAGTGGAAGGAGAACCTTCTTTGGGGATGGGTTAGAACACTATTTCTCACTCCCATTCAGATAGGCATATCGTAACAGCTGAGAATTTTCTGATCTGCTCGGTGGTAGGACCTCGTGGGATTTGACTGGCTGGCGACCAACCTCGGAGTTTGTCTTAAAGCACCTTAGTGTGTGTTTCGACTATTGCGCTTAAGAGCCAGTTCCACCTCGGTTGTGTGCGCTGAGACATTATTTTGTCGCCGCAATTTCTCATAAGACCTAGTTTCAATCCTTAAAAGAGGTCCAGCGATTGCTAAGCCACAACATGCCATGGTCGTGGCGAATTTGACGAATCTCGTGGTCGTGGTATGGTAAGAGAAAGCTAGAGAAGTTTTCAGTCAGTACGAGTCGGAATTACCCTGTCATCTGCCCAGGTGACAGGGTATTGAAAAAATTACGCAACTCGAAAAACCCTACGTCCATTAGTCGACGAATAACATAACATACCATCACGCCTGTATTCCCCCAAGGGTTAGGCAGAGGTGTACTAATGTACTTGTACACCCACAGTTTGCCGGTATGTTTCGGTCCCATGTAATAGGAGCGAGCCTATTGTCATTAACCGGGCACAAGTCCCTTACTCCGAGATGCTTCTGAGAATTTCATATAAAAACCCTATATCACTTTGCTCGACCTGGGAATCGAACCCAGGACTTCCAGCGTAGCAGTCGCGCTCAGGACCACTAGGCTAATGAGCAGATTCATCTAAATATAGTTTTTATAGATTTTTTATTTTCCCATATACGTTTGGAGCAATGAGTTTACGAATTACGAGTTGTTAGGGTAACCAAGTGCCTAGGTACCTACCATGTTACTAAAAATTTTCTTTCGCAGACTTTCCTAATCATGATTATGACAATAGTATGCAAATGTCTATTAACACCTGACATTCCGGCTAGCGAGTGTTGCAACACTACTAATAATTAACTTTATAATGTTGCGTATGCCGACGGCAATACAGGGTGACCACACACACGTATAAACTATATTTTTTATTGTATTGTATACTTAATACAATATTATTTCAATTGGAGGCCTTTGGGTATTATAGGCGTATAATAATAATATGTAATAGGTACATATCAACGTAACAACATTAACGTAAAATATGTGCAAACTACTTTTAAAAACAGAAAACGAGAAAATCTTAAATTTGATTTTGAGTAAACGCGTAATCTAATTACACCCTAATTTATTATTACAATATCTGTGTGTATATGTTGTAAAAACCTTATAAACAACTGAATTGTTCTTAATACTCATGTTTAAGGGTACAAAATCAAGCAAGCATAAGAAAATATGACTCTTTTAAAAGTTTTACACGCAAAGATAAATAACATAACTTCAATTTACCACTTTTCAAGTAAAATCAATTCTTTATCAATTAGATATGGAGTTCAATTCTCGCAATATTTGAAAATATACATGCATACATACCATCACGCCTGTATTCCCCGAAAGGTTAGGGAGAGGCGTTAGTACGCCTCTCCCTAACCTAACCTGGTGTTCATTAGTATGAACACCCACAGTTCGCCGGTAGGTTTAGGTCCCATGTAATAGAGGCCGACCCTATTGTCATTAACCGGGCACAAATTCCTAACCCCGAGTTGCTACAGGGAATTTCATAGAAAAACCCAACACTGCTCGACCTGGGAATCGCACCCAGGAGTTTAGCGTAGGCGTAAAGCTTAACTGAATAAAAACCGTGGTCGCTTGAATGACCGCGAGATGCAAATGCGCGGTGCGGTCGCGACGCGGCGCGGCGTCCGTTACGCATGCCACCCACTATATTATTACTGCAATTAGTAATAAAATTATTACTACCAGAAGTAGCTACAATAAGCTATTCCAACCAGAAGTAACAGAATTATCGGTACCAGAAGTAAAAATAATGTTAATATATTATTTATTTATTTTAATCCATGGTAAACTTACAGCTAATTTATCATAACAGTGATTATTCTAGTAACCAGACAGCCAATTACAAGTTTACACTTCTAGGTGCATAATAAAAGAAAAGTGTGAACAGTCTCGGTAGAAAGAAATAACATTTTAATAATGCATATCGATTGTTCTCTGCTCAAAGACAGAAAGAGAAATTACAAACACTACTACGGTCATATTCTAATATAATTATAATTAACGTAATTTAAATAATGGTTTTAATGACCGAAGAATTTAAGGCTCAAGCTTTTCCTTGCCGACGATGCTTTAGTGGTAAAAATATCAAAGTCATGATTCTTGCATAGCTTGTTAAAATTGCGGCTCGCCCTCACGATATACGAATTTGTTTGTTTATACCAGTACGAATTGTTTATACCAGTAGCAGCTATTGGTACTTAATGAATACTTAGTAAAATAGTAAAGTAGTGAAGTTTATATTTAACTACCTCATTAGCCAAGTGGTCCTGACCGCGACTGCTACGCTAGAGGTCCTGGGTTCGATTCCCAGGTCGAGCAAAGTGTTATTGGGTTTTTCTATGAAATTCCCAGTAGCAGCTCGGAGTTAGGAATTTGTGCCCGGTTCATGGCAAACATACCGGCGAACTGTGGGTGTACATGAGTACGCCTCTACCTAACCCTTCGGTGAATACAGGCGTGAAAGTATGTTATGTTTATATGAAACATAAAAATAACCTAAATATGTGTAGTTGATTTACAATTAGCGGAAACTAATAAAGTAAACAGCAAAACAATTTAAGCGGCTCATCTTTAAAGCCAAAACGTGTACCTACTTACATTTTTATTTTGAACAAAAACAACAGATCATAAAATCCGTCTACAAAACTCGGAAAACTGGTGTATGTACGCAGTATAAAAAAAGCGTGGTCGCATGAATTAGCGCACACCGACATGCAAATACGATAGATTTATTGGTGCATGTTTACATACTACATTTTTTACATTGTGTGCGATAGTTTCCCTCTTATGACAATGAAGTTATTACTATTTACAACTCAGTTGGCAACGTAGTTCACTTTGATTTAGCAGCGTTGCAGCCAAAATGTTGTAACTTGCTCGATATATGCAAGAAATAGATTGTTCTAAGTGTTTTATGGCTCTTTACAAATCGCTCCTGTATTTATGTGCAGTCACAGTCGTGATTGAATTATTTCCTTTCCTGTGCTATTGGGAAATATAGCTGTGGTACTATTAGTATTGTGTTTGGAAAGAAAAATGGAATAGGTATTTTTTTATAGCATAGGGGGGCAAACGAGCAGGTGGATTGCCTGATGGTAAGCAATTACCAAAGGAGTCTCAAGTGCGTTGCCCGCCTTTTAAAAGGGCTTGGGCCTCCGGTATCCTCACTCACTCGGCGAAACACAGCGTAAGTGTTGTTTCACGCAGGGTTTCTGTGGTGGTATACCTAGTGGTTGTCTTTAAATAGTTAAAATGGCAACGGCTATCCTGTTTAAAGTGAATAAATGATAATTCTAATGATATCTTTTCTTTTCTTTTTCAGGATTAAATAGCATACCTGTGATGGGACTCATGTGCGTATTATTATCCTAGCTTATACTCCTGAGAGACTTTCTCAATGGTACACGAAGTCTGCCAACCCACAGTAGGCTAGCGTGATGGACTAGCCTAGCCCCTCTACCTCTGAGAGGAGACCCGTGCCCAGCGATGGGAAAATCGAGGTTGAACTTGACATTTGAAATCATCAGAATATGATGATTGATGATGTCCAGTCGTATAGCAAGTTCAGCCCCAATTTTCTTAAAAAAATGGGCATATTCCTTTTTTTGACCTCAAGAAAAAAGAAGCTGAGTATTGTTTTAAATAATTTTCATAACTTCTTTAATTCTAACCTTACTTGCGTGGGCCCACGCTATGACACGTACTTCATGTCAAGTAACTATAAATACGAAGGGGCCATCAGCATGATGCATAAATAATAAAAAAATAAACAAAGCTTCCATTGCCCCGACACGATTTTTTAGCCCGTCAAAGTCGTGTGTTTTAATACTAAATGGTAAACATGTGTTTATTGTACTTAACTCAATTAGACTAAACAGGATTGGCATATAATTACCGCGAACTAATTGCAATTAGGCGTGAAGTAATGAGCAGGTAATTGTTAGCGTTTCATTATGTAGCGAGCAGCGTAAACGTGATCTATTCAGATGATACATGATTAATTGGATATGTGTCTTTTATATTTAGGCACTCTGCGTGTATTTTACCGGCTGGCTTGCGAAGTGTTCTGAAGAACTGTTCAAACTGGTGCCAGTCACATTTTTATCACCGCACCACCCACCACAGGAGTAGGGCCCATCCTCACAATCTGCAGACCTGGATCTCCAAGATCGTTAGAGCATCGCGAGGTTTTCTTCCGCGTACCTCTAAGATATGGAATGATCTTTCTCCAGAGGTTATCCCATTGCGCTATGGCATGGAAATCTTTAAACGAAGCGCTTACAGAGATTTTAAGAGTCGGCAACGTATCTGCAACTCCGCTGGGGTTGCAGGTGTCCATGGGCGACGATGACCGCTTACCAACAGGTGGTTCGTTTGCTCGTTTGCCTACGTCTTAATATAGAAAGTTGCCTGCTAAACACAGTTTAAACGGGATTTAAAAAACTGTGTAGTATAAAGAAAATATTGGAGAAAAAATATACTAAGTATACTGTAAGTATATAAAAATATTGTTTATCCCTAAAAAATGTTAAGTACAACTGCTTGCTTGAAATGTTGTCATATTTGAGTGACTCTCTCTAGGCCTAAGTAGTAAAACCTCTGTTGAAAATTTAACATAACATCACATACCATCACGCCTGTATTCCCCGAAGGGTTAGGCAGAGGCGTACTAATGTACACCCACAGTTCGCCGGTATGTTTAGGTCCCATGTAATAGGGAGCGAGCCTATTGCCATTAACCGGGCACAAATTCCTAACTCCGAGCTGCTACTGGGAATTTCATAGAAAAACCCAATAACACTTTGCTCGACCTGGGAATCGAACCCAGGACCTCTAGCGTAGCAGTCATGTAATAGGGGGCGAGCCTATTGACATTAACCGGGCACAAATTCCTAACTCCGAGCTGCTACTGGGAATTTCATAGAAAAACCCAATAACACTTTGCTCGACCTGGGAATCGAACCCAGAACCTCTAGCGTAGCAGTCACGCTCAGGACCACTTGGCTAATGAGGCAGTTGAATTGAAAATTTAAATTACATTACAATCATTATTAAAGTGACAGATGACATTTAAACTTGACACCTGACGTCAAAACGCAGAACCCTGTGACTCCATGAAGAATGACATGAAAGAAGTATTTAATTAAAGCTTATTTAGAAAGCGGACTTGTCTAAACTAGCTTGTTATCCTGACATTTGGTATTACATGCGGAAACACCCGACATTAATTTAGCTGACAACGATTTTAGAATTCATTAGCTTATAGCGTAGAAAATAAAAAACAAGTCAATGCCTAACTCCTACTGGCCACTTGTACAAATGATATGGAAAAAGCGTCATCTAGTTTCCATACTAAAGAGCTCGTTTGTAGTTCAGGGTTGTCGAAAATGTAAACGTAAGATATATATTTATTTATTTATATAATTATGAACTTTTTTATCGAGTAAAAATGGTCAGGGCAACGTTTTTCGCGTGAATATCCAATTAATATTAATATAGGTATCTCTTATTTCTTACTTCATCTTATCACATATTGATCAAGTCAGGAAATATTGATTTAAATAATATAATCTAAAATATTAATTTCATTCAGCATAATTATTTTATAGGCTACAATATGAATCATAGATAATATGGCGAATCCAAATCGTTATCATTATTGGCAGCTTAATCCAATCTTACAAACAGAGGGCTTAATAAAATTATAGTTTTTCTACGTGATATATTTTTCAAACTACTGCTGAATTTCCTAATATAAATGAAAGACCTTTATAACATTCAAATAAATAACATACCACCGCTTGCATTCCTCGAAGGGTTAGACAGAGCCGTACTAAAGTACAGTTTAGGTCTCATGTTATAGTGGGCAAGAAATAATATAAAATAAATCAAATACTTTCTCAAATCTTGGCGTGGCAACCCTACGTATCGCGGAATCCTGTGAGAATGCCCGTGTGTGTACTGCCCAAGCTGCCGCATAGGCAATTAACTGGAAAAGGACATGCGACTACCTTTCTACCGAGTACCCAAGTAAGTAAGATGTTCAGATGAACGCGATATAAATAGAAAGTCACAGCATTGCAGAAGTCAGAAGACATGGAAATTATGCATATTTTTTTTGTGGATAAGTATTCCTCAGGAAGTCACCCCGCCAGAAAACATTGCCTTCCGGAGAGATGACACGTTTGACGTACCTAGTGGCTGAGCGATCGGCTTCTACGCTTCGTTGTGGGTTCGATTCGATCCCCGCACGGAACAAATATTTGTATAACCTAGTAGCTGTTCTGGGTCTGGGCGTTTGTGTATGTGAGAATTTGTGTTTGTAAACGCACCTATACAGGAGAAAATCATGGTGTAAAAAAGCGGATTTAGAAAAGTTTCAGATCGCTGAAGACAGAGATAAGTAAAAGTAGATTAGGAAAGCTTTGCTAATTATTGGAATTAAATAATTTAACAAACAAAGATACAAGTCTCCATCATCTTTATATTTCAGGTTTTAATGGCTCGGTGTGACTTAATTTACATGCAAGAGATGAATTTCAAGAAGAGAATAGAATTGTATGTTTTACCTGTTGTATTTCGTTCCTGGTTCGATTCATCGTGGAATCGATTCCCATGTGGAATGTTATAGGGTTTTAATGAAATTGTAACCTAACATACCGGCGAGTACAGCTCTGCCTAACCCTGCGGAGAATAAAGGCGTGATGGTATTTTATGTATATAGATATGGCGGAATGTAAAATCAAAAATAACTGCTAGTGGCAAGCGCGGTTGTCGAGGACCTGGGTTCGGCTCTCAGGTCGGGTAGCATTTGTGTCGTACAAATACGAAAATCTTTTAAAATATCGATTTTGTCCGTTTACAGTTACAAGATACAAATCTGATTTGAATAATACGTCAGTCTACCCGAGACCACGGATGCTGTAAAAAATCCGAAACGTTAGTTTCATTTCAATGTCTAATATCGTATGTCTTAAACGAAAATGTTTCGCTACAATGATTTTGGTCGGTTCATTTCGCATGTGATACCGATCATAATCGCGCTCAATCAATTGCACGTTTTGAATCACATGTCACTCTGTAAGAATGATTTTTTTTATTATTTTTAAGTAGGGAGTCATATTATGAATCACAAAAAGACGGACAATTGAACTTCTTTGAGCGCTTATTTTGGTCCAGCTGTGAGTCACTCATGCATGTTCTCATTTATTTTATGGGGAATGGGTCAAACGAGCTGACGGATCACCTAATTGTAATTTCCGCCGTCCACGTGGACCAGAAATACGAGAGGAGTCGCAAGTGCGTTGGCCGCCTTTTAAAATGGCTTGGGCCTCCGGGATCCTCACTCACTCGGCGAAACACAACGTAAGTGTTCTTTCACGCCGGTTTTCTGTGAGGTCGTGGTATCACTCCGGTCTAGCCGGCCCATTCGTGTGGAAAATTCATTTATCATTTCATCTAGTCATTGCCTCAGTGTTGTTGCTTCTTTACTGACCAATTTAGCCCTCCTGATGAGATTAATGCCACGCAACAGTACGAAGCTACTTGATGCTAGATTGAGGTCTTTAAATATCACCATCTACTTCAACCAGAGGTCCCGGCTGACCCATATGGCTAGGGCAGGCTCATTCGCGCACGACATGCTCGGTGTAATCGCTAATTAACAATCATAACTCATCAATATGGCAATTAATAGCCGGCCGACTCGCGAGCCGCTTATTTAATTAATTGCAACTGATTTTCATAAAAATCGCTATAGTGTAACAGCTTTGTTGGAGGGTTCATGTACATAGAGCTGTTGATTACCCCTAAAACAATGTTCTAGTACCGTTCTTAATTAATAGAGTATGTTATTCTAGTGGAACCACCTAAGTAGCTATTATAAAATCTTAAATACTCAAAGGAACTCACTTAGAATAGTCTTAATCCATGGTACGTTGGCGTTTACAATTTGTTACGTTCGCCTTAGCACACACATTTTGGCTGGCCTGAAGGCATAAAAAGATATGCCCCATAGAAAGGGCATATATTTTTACCTATAAGTAGTAATTGCGAAGGATCTGCCACTATTACAATAATATTAAATATCTCAACAAAATAATTTTGAGTGGAATCAATTGTTCAGTGTGTTTTTAACTCCTTTAAATATCGTGTAACATACACACAAATATTCGCCTGTATTAACCTACAGTAATCATCACGTAGCAGCCGCCTAACTTGCGTTACACCCACATAACTTATAACATTATATTCATATAAAATACTAACGCCCCGTTACCAACAGATCAACCGATTAAAAAACTGAGTTGAATTTAATCTCTAATTGAATCTAAGGCGATGCAAATTCGCATTAACAGCTCTATAGGTGTTGCGGGGCGATGCGCCGGCGCAGGCCGTTACAACAGGTCCGGGCAGTTTTTATCGCAGTTTGTGCGCGGCGGCCGAGCGGAGCGGGCGGGGAACGCGTACTCTTGTGGTTTGGGTGTGCTAGGTAGAATGACAAACAGCTAATTAATATGCAATGCGTTTTTTTGTAGTACTCTAGAACATTGTATTGTTGATACTGACCCCTTTCTATTTCTACTACTTCAGCTTTGGGTATCATTACACTGTCGCGAGGTCGAGATTATGCAGATGTAGCCACAAAAGAAAGAAATAAATCAATGCGGAGACAATATATAACATCATCAAGCAAGAAAGTGATGAAATTATCTGAACTTCAGTGATCTCGCACCTGAAGCGAGCGAGAGAACAGGATTCTAGGGCGTGTAATAACCTAAGAAGCTAAACTAATATTATAAATGCGAAAAGAACTCTGTCCGTCCCTTTTTATCTCTGTTTATTAGTAATGTTTTCACGCCTAAAATTACTGAACCAATATTCGTATTAAGATAGATTGGGCCTCAGGGAAGGGCACAGTTACTACCGTTTGTCGTAAATAAACATGGGTGCGATAAAAACCGTAGCTCGTGAAAAGTCAAACGTCAAACTGACAGATCGGTGAAACGTCAAATCTGACGTATTTAGACTGCGGCCTTATTTCAGACGTTCATACCTACGTATAGTTCGCGCATAATAACTTGACCCAAAACTAACGGAGAGGGGGAAAGTTTGCGCAGTACATTTGCGTGCAAAATGTACTAAAAACGACTACAGCGCATCCACCATTTTGGTTCAAGTTATTTTGCGCCAAATGTACGTCATAGATACTTAACCCGCTATCCGCTGCCTCCTTACACCGCCCGCAACCCTAACGCTGCAGTTTTTGTTTATTAACATTTAATTAGAAGATAAAGTTGTACTACTTACTGTGTAAGTATACGTTGTCCCATTCATTATTAAAGTTTAATTGTCGTTGGGTACTTGACCTCTATGCGGTCACAAGGTTCACGTATAGAACATTCTAATAAACTGGGTGGCTAGTTGTAGGAGGTCAGAGAGACAGCAGGAGTCTGCTTCTTCCTGCTCTTGTCCTAATTTAATTGAAGTCGGCGCAGTATGTCCTTTTCTTCCATTCATCCCTGTCAGCCGTCATCTCATCATTCATTCACTTTCTAATCGTATCGGCCTTAACATAATCCATCCATCTTTTCTTTGGTCTCCCTCTACCCCCTTGCACATCCATATTCACCACTCTTTTAGTCACATGCGTTTTATCCCTCCTCATCACATGCCCATATGAAGACAAACTTTCCCTTTCAACTTCTCCGTCACTGAGGCCACTTTGAGAATTCCTCTAATTTACTCGTCCCTCTTTTTGTCCATTCTAGTAACTCCACACATCCATCTAAAAATTCTCAACTCCGCTGCACTGCATGCAGTCTTTTTTCATCCATCTTCTTAACGGCCAAGTATATATGACTTTTTAGTCTATGGTATTCACATAAACCTTTATTCTACGGGATATGCGCGTAATGTATGAGAAGATGTAGGAGTATGAATGTAGCAGAAGTAAAAGAAGTATGCAAGAATTCTAGCAATTGGCGGTCTATAGTTTCTGCCTACCCTAGTGGAAGAATGGCGTGAGTATATATATGTAGGTATGTATGATATAGACAATAGGTATCACAGAGTGTTAAGTGTGTGGATAATGACTATATTAATATAAAACAAAAAAAATACGAATTGGGAATCTGCTCCTTTTTTAAGTCTGTTAAAAAGACTTAGAACACTTAAATTAATTTAGACTGGTAGACTAATTAGGTAAACGTGTGAGCCTGGCTGGTAAGATAAAAGCCTGCATAGTTACCTACTATCGTTGAACCCCACCTGATTTATTGGTTTGCCAGTGTGGTGAAGGAAGCAAGGATGCCGAGTTTTTAGCCAAGTGGGAAGAAGATAGGATAATTATACAGCGCCTTCGCTTTAGGACATTGCTATTTAGTTCTTTTGAATGTTTGGAGGTGATCTCGGAAAATTTTAGTACTTATAATTGAATTTAAAAAAATTGTACCTACCTATAAGTAAAAAGGTCGGAACCAAATATAAAATAAAAGGAGCCCTTGCCCGAGTGAGGCGATCAAGGTCGACGAAGGATCAGGATCAATATCCTAAATGACAATTAAATAATATAAAACGCAAGTAACATAAAGTTACCTACGATAAATTTATTTTAAGAAGGAAGTAGGTACTACCTTACGAACCTACTTACTTAATTGTAATCGTATAGCTTATTCACTTATTAAATACTAGCTCGACTTCGTCCGTAAGGAAATGATAATACGTACAAAGTGGAAAAATAAAGAATGACAGACTTTCATACAAACTTTCACCCCTCTATTCACCATCTTAGAGGTTGAATTTCCAAAAAATCCTTTCTTAGTGCTCGTCTACAGTGCAAATGGAACCAGCATGCAAACTTTCAGGGATCTAGCTCCTGTAGTTTCGGCTGTGCGTTTATACGTGAGTCAATCAGTGAGTATCTTCTTTTATAAATATACTTAGATAGGTTAGTGGGCCCGCTACTTTTAGGTCGCTTATTCTGTAACAAGTTTTAAAAAAATGACGTATACTTATTTATTTAATTTTACATAATGTATTCAAAAGTTACAAAAGCTTCGGAGGCTTAGGTATTCAATTATCAAAATGACAGAACAAAACTGTCAAAAATAAGTCATCATTGATGTAAGACAAGCACGGAATCTAGATAAAAAAATGAACCTGAAACTGTCTTTGGTCTTGTTCTATCTTATGGCATGAAAAGGATGTAAGAATGATACAAACTATTCACTTTTTGTTTTACTTTTATTGGCATGTCATTAAATCAATTGTCAGTTGGTTATATTTAAATATAACCAACTGAAAATTGAAAAAAATAATACGACTAAATTTGGTTGTATTACCCCAAAGTCTGCCCATTTCAGTGTTGCCAGGTACATTGTAATTACAGTAAATTTACTGTATTGCATAATTTAGGTATTGTATACTGTAGGTTATACAAAAATACAGTAAAAAACTAATGATTACCTAGATATTGTCAAATAGCTGCATATTTTTCATTTTTTAGAAAAATAAAATGATACGACTGAACAAAATAATAAAATGTATCCGACAAATAATAAAATCATCGTAATTCAAATATTTTACTACGAAGTTCCCATATAGCAAACACTGGACGAATGGAAAAAGAATATTTTACTGCTAGTGCCATTTCTTTATTTCCGAACTTCTGAAGTACTAGTATCTATGTTTTGTTCGATAACCCACCATTATAATAAACTATAAATCTTGCAACCTGTTACATGAGCGAGCACGAGCCACCAAAATGAGTCAAATATAACGAAAGTTAAAAAACTAAAATAATTATTACTCTATGCCTCCTCGAGCACCTGATTCGCAAGGCGTAGGCAACCCTGCACATTTCACAATAATACGCCGCCATTTTTGGGCATAACCGTGCAACCGCTGCCTATTAAATTGGCGCGACAAAACGCACTAATGTTCACAGTTATAGCTGTAAAGAATGTCAATGGATACTCTGCGAGTGTTAAATTAAATTTATCTTTTATGTGGTGAAAAAGTATTGGTGTATATGGGTTAATAGAGTGACTATTGGTACCCTATTAGCGTTGTTATTGTCTGAATGTCTATGTTTGCCAATGTTTATGGTTGCCATCGCAGGCGGGGGGTTTGTCAGTGGCGTCTTTGCTAGGTAAAGTAGCAGTAAACGAGTGTTGAATCTTTTGAAAAAGAACATAACATCATACTACTTATCATCACATCATCATCATCATCATCACGTACTAATGGACACCCACAGCTCGCCGGTATCCTGCACGCTCAATATCCGTTTAGTTTGACTCGCTTCAAAAATCATAAAATAATTTTATATATATATGTCCTGGGTTCGATTCCCACGTGTTATTGGGTTATTCTATAAAATTCCCAGTAGCAGCTCGGAGTTTAGAATTTGTGCCCGGGACATAAATTAGTTCTACCTAAGTCTAAGCACTCAATAAGTAATAAAGTACCTTAACCTAACCTACTAAAAACTTAAAGATCTGTTTGATATGCAAAAAGGTGTAAAATGAGCATTATTCATAACTTATCGTCTAGATACAACTATTAATTTCAATAAATAACCTTTTCCATTCAACGCTTTTCTATAAATAATTGCCGATTGCTTTTTTGCAAATAACTATAAGCAGTCCTACTCGATAATCTAACCATTTGGTTAAATAACTTCAAAGTGGCCGACGGCAAACTAAACCGACTTAGTTAAAATTAGCATAGCTATTTGATACTATCTTAACTGAATGTAGGAAATTATATTTTCTAATTTAAATTAGATGACAGTTAGTTTTACGAGATCAGTTAATTGAAACAAGGTATTTTCATTGTGGAACCATGCCATTTTACTGCAGGTTTAAAAAAAACCTTTTTATAAATAATTAGGGAGGGACTGTAAACTGTTACGAGCTGGCTTTAAAATCGATTAAATAATTTTAATGTCATTAGACAACAATATCAACTAATAAGTTTTTGCAATTAACATTTTTATTTGCCTATAAAAATTACACGCATTCGCGAACGCGTACCTACCTAGGGTTCGAGTTTAATTGGCGCTCGGTTTAATTAGTAAGTTTATTTTATTAATAATATCTATTACTATTATTTGATTAGTTGGTATGTTGTAGGAGTATAAAGGCTTAGATATCTCTTCAGCTGCTGATCCCACACAAGTTGTAAGTACTTCTTACATTACAATTACTTCGAACAGGCTATCGTCTTGGTGGGCTCTTATCAATATCTACATATTACCATGTATTACTCTTTGCATACATTTACTACGCAACACTAGCCTCCGCCCGCAACGTCGTCCACTTGGAGACAAAAGAACTTGCATGATATTAGCACAACTATATTACCGATACATTAGAATAAAATTATTCATAATTTACGTTGCACCTACTTAACAAGAAACTAGAATTTGAAATTGAAATTAGAATGCACGTTTATCTCTTCTCTACTACGATATTTAAAAAAAGAATAGGCAATAAACTAGATAGACAAGTCAAAAATCTATTCGATTTGTTACAAAAGCTATGGTAACATAACACCACAAAACTTACGTTTTACATACCGAAATTGTCAGGTTACATGTCCCCTTTACCCAAATATGTTTTAATTAAAATCGATTTCACCACGAAAATATAATCGGTAGCGAATCAGATTTCGGTGCCGATTGATAAAATTTCTACCGATTGATCAATCGGTACCGGGTCGGTCGGCGTGCGCAGACGCAAAGCGAACATTCGCGCGATGCACTACCGAACTGTCTTTTTTGGTGTCGCATTTAATTACTCTGTATCATTACGTGCTTTATACGCGGACATGTAGCCATTATCTCGAGCCTTGTTTTATAGGTAGATCTTACTATTACATAACTAAGACGATGAGTAAAGATTGAAGGTCACGAGTCTTATGGTACGTACAATGGGTTATAGCTGTTACCTGACCCACCCTAAAAACGGACGAATTTGAACCCTCTGCTTGTTACATTAAGAGTTACAATTTGTATGAGTTTATCAGACTAGCGCTACTCGATGAACGAATACAATAATAATACAGATACGCAAAACGTTTGCGTTAGGATATTTATAACTACTTGTTATTCAATTTAGATTTTTATGCTGTAAGACTAAAGGTTTATCTTAGATAATATGTATAATTAGTGTCATTGCTACTAATAGCTTATTTTAATTATTACACGCAAGTAGATCTGGTCTTGTGGTTCGTGTGTAAGACTGAGACGAGCAAGATGCGAGTTCAAACCCTGCATGGCGTATATTATTTTGTTTTCAATTTAGAATTTATTCAAGAAGTATTTCTTACATTATTAAAGAACTATAGACGGACACATTCTCCAAATATAAAGTTTCTAACTTGGTTATATTTTCACTTAACTTGTAATAAGTGGGTAGATGAAAGACAAATACGCGTTCATTATAAAACTGGTATTCAAATGTTACTAAGTTTGAGGGTAGGAAAATAAAAATAAACCGTGACAACAAAGCTAAAGCCAGTCTACGCACAATTGCAGTGACTACGCGCGAACACTTTTTACCTTGCCTTACTAAATTGTGAAAAACAACGTATTTTTCCAATTTTTTAATTTATGTTTTGTAGTAGTTTTATTATCATGTCATTGTCTGTGATTATTTAAAATACAAAATAAACTATTTACACGATGAGAATGTTGGCATCAGAGAAATTGCTAGGAGACTTATATAGCAGTAAGTGTAATTTTATAATTTTAAATTTCATTATTATACCTAGCTATTGCTTTAATCAAACCTATTTTTATATACCTTCTTTGTTTCAGAGAAATACCGTCAGATTGTGGTTGAGACGTTGTTTTGAAGAAACGGGAAATGTTTGTTTCTACAAGTTCACCAGGTTGGTGGCCGATTTAATAGTCGCTAATATTTGGAAATATTACGTGACAACACGGATATTTTCTTCATGCAAGATAATTGCGCCATACACCGAGCTGCTGTGGTGCAAAATTGGCTAGCCAGTCAAGAAGGTGTCAAGACAATAAATTGGCCATCTAAAAGCCCTGCCTGACCTAAACCCAATAGAAAATTTGTGGGGTCAAATGATTTTAAATTGGGATTCATTAGAAGTCAGGACAAAAGAAAATTTGGCACAACTTGTGACTTCAACATGGGAACTGATGAGAGGAAGTAATGCTTGCTGAAACATGATGTGCGGCATGCGAAGCCCCTTGCAACAAATTATAGAAAGAGATGGTGCTCCACTGGAGTTAACAATACTTATGTGTCTGTGTGTTAAATCAATTGTTGTTATCACAATTTCTAAGGAAGTGTTTCTTACAGTGAATAAGCATGTCCTTTTGCGATCATAACCATTATTATATAAATGTTTAATTACCTATAAAGTAGGTCAAAGTATAGTGCTATTGTCACTTAAATTTTAAAGTAGGTATGATAGTTTATGTGGTGATGTTATTGTTATAAAAATAGAAATATTATATTATATTTCTAAACATTTAACATGTTGATTCACTACATTGACTACTGTTTAAAGTAGGTAGGTATGTATTAGATTAATTACCTACTTTAAAAATAAAAATGGGTATTTTATAGGCAACTTTAAAACGAAGAAAATATTTAGTAAGTAACAACTTTAATCAAAAAAATCAAGCTTATCATAAGTATTAAAATTTCTTTTTACGTTTTTATTTTTAATATATATATTATATATATAATATAATATATATAGGTATATATAATTATATTACTATGACAAGTAATTGTGTATTTTATATTTAATAAAATCGTTATCATAATAATTAATGTTTTTCATTTCTGTTGTTATTTTTATTTAAATAGTTAAATAAAATAAATATTTTAATATCATATAAAAACATTTGGAATTCAAAAAAACAATATATTTGAATATTGTAAACATAAAAAGCTAAAAGAAGCGCAGGGCTAGTTTTGAACTCATAACCATGCTAACATAGATACACTGTTGCAGCCACCAGACCAAATCACCTTAACAAGTTTTATTGAAATTAACAACTCCTCAATCATGTGACAAAACAATATTCAAAGATTACCTACCCTAACGTTACGTGTTAAAGATCAGATTGGCACAACTGTAGTTTATAATATTTGCCTGCCTTGAACAAGTCGCTTTAAAAAAACGACCCAGGTCGTTGTTTTAAAGATCAAAATTGCTTAGTAGGTAGTCTGTATTATTATTTTATTTGTCATCGAGTAGCGCTAGTCTGATTAACTCATACAAATTGAATAACCCGTAATATCACAAGCAGAGGGTTCAAATTCGAAAATTTTTAAGGTGGGTCAGGTAACAGCTATAACCCATTGTACTACCTACTAAAATTTCCATTTTTTTATGGGATAGCGGGCAAACGAGCAGACGGATCGCCTGATCACCGCACCCATGGACACCCGCAACACAAAAGGAGTCACAAGAGCGTAGAAAGAGGCAGACATTCTAATACAAACTTTATTAACCAAAATAAATTGTAATTCAAACACAATTTATTCAGCATTTATTGTATACTTCTTGCAGAATATTATTGTAATCGCACAAACTAAAAACCGGTGGCGAAAGAGAAAAATCCCGTCAATCGTTACGAAGTGCGGGCGCACGGACATTTCGGCAATGCGTTCGCGCGCCGACGACGCCCGAACGCGGCTCGGTTTTTGCCGCCATATTTAATTGCACTATATCATCGCATACTCTATTGCCCTTTAATTTTTTTACGGCCCTGTAATGACATAATCGGGCTACAAGGATGCTAAGCAGTCTTTTTACGCTCGCATCTGCTAAACTACGTATAAATGCGACACCGTTCTGTAGAATTAATTGCCAAAGCGGAATGTTTCTTATCATGTAATTCTGTCATATTAATTTTATGGTTGGCAAAAGATAGTATAGCTAAATGGATTGATTTTGTTTTTCATTAAGGATTTTATGGGTGATAATATTTTATGGAGATGGTAAAAATAATTTAGTTTGTCTATAATAATTTTGTTCAGTTATATAGTTAGCTACTAGGTATTAAAAACGAATTGCTCGCCAATTTATGTATCAATTATTGTTAATAAGATTCCAAACAACTATCCCACAAACCATATCGCTAGCTCTAACGAAACCCCATAAAATAAAACTTACAGCACCATTAAACGTAACTACGTGTAAATGAATGATCTATTACAGCGTCGGGCGGCGCATCGTACAAGATTATCACAATTAAAACATAAAATCACAACAAAAACTGTTGAATGAAGTCGGCCATCTTGTTCCGCCATCTTATGAGTAATTACTGCAAATGGCGGCGGCGGCGGCCGATTGGTTCGCGGGAAAAAAGGCCTACAAAGTGTTAATAACGCCAGATTCGTTGCTAACGAAGTGTGATTGAAGATAATTGCAGCTTTATGTGTAGTGAAAATAATTACAAAGTGCACAACCGTGGGATTGCGTCCAACGTTTTAACGCTGAGCAATTGTTTCAAATGCCTTCGTATCGATTTCAATCTTATATGTCGCTTTAGTTTTTGCTACGAATTGAAAGGGGCGGTGAAAGCCTGTAACATTAATAATAGAAAACATGCACAGGCCTGTTATCCTCAGAATGAAATATGTAAATCATAGTAAGGTTAACGTTATATATTTCAATGATTTGATATATTCGTAGGGTGTTCTGGAATGGTCTTTTGCTCCTCTTCACTAATAGTAACCAAGAAAGATTAGGCAGAAAGTTCAAGTTCAAGTTCAAATGTTTTTATTTCAAATAAGCTTTTACAAGCGTTTATGAAACGTTGTGATTCTAGTTGCACGGTTCCAAAAGGTCGATCCTATGGAGAAGAATCCGGCAAGAAACTCCATGGACACTCTTTTAAAATAAATGAATTACAAACTTCACTGGTACAATATTGCGATAACAAGATGTGAGGACGTTGAAGGATGTCCAAGTTTGACCGAGGTCGACTATATTAAACGAAGATTCACGTTATTTGAGAATCCGATGTCATTTCTAAATAAAAAACTATGTGGTAACGCACACCATCAAAGCGACAAATAAAACTAGGTGTCTACTTAGACAAGCCACAACGTACACACATTTACAGTTTCTGTTGTGGTAAACAATACTTTCCATATGAAGACATCTCGATATGTAAATAATATGGAATCTGTTAAAGCTATGTCCATCTACTTATAAGGTTCCTACTATAGCTACTAACTGACCAACATGAAAATCAATAAGCTTATATTAGTCTCTAATAATCAACAGTTTCATTTTGCCAGGGAGGCCGCAAATGCATCCGTATCTAACAACCACACATTCTTATCGTTAACATAGTCCTTGGTTTTGTAATAGGCTTTCTTAAGAAGAACAGATTTGACGTGTCTTTTAAATTTCTTGCCAGTGAGATCGGTGACACATTTTGGGAGTTTATTATAGAAACGCACACAATTTCCTAGAAATGATTTATTTTTTTTAGTTAGTCTAAATTTAGGTACCACTATTTTATGTTTATTCCTAGTATTAAGGTTGTGAAAGTCACTATTGACACTGAACTTCTGCAGGTTTTTGCGCACATACATTATGTTTTCAAGGATGTAGAGTGACGGCATCGTAAGTATATTGATGTTCTTAAACACTTCTCTTAGGGAATCGCGAGGGCCCATATCGTAGATTGCGCGGATGGCCCTTTTCTGTAAGATAAATATGGAATCTACGTCTGCAGCTGATCCCCATAGCAGAATACCGTACGACATAATGCTGTGAAAGTAGGCAAAGTACACGAGTCTGGCTGTAGCTACATCAGTGATCTGCCTAATTTTTCTCACTGCGTATGCAGCGGAACTTAACCTGCTAGACAGGGCCGATATGTGCGCACCCCACTGCAACTTACAATCAACCGTAACACCTAAGAAAACAGTTTCATTAACTAGGTCGAGTTTGCTGCCTTCAAGAATTAGATTAGGTTCAATTTGTGGTACATTTGGTAACGAAAATTTAAGACATTTAGTTTTGCTAAAAGAAAGAATCCCATGCCGGTCGATGGTGACTGGTGGCGGAGCAAAAGAGGCATGTCTGTAAGTAGTACCTATTTTAATAAACCGAGAACCAATCCTGAAGATTTTAATTGAAGAATTTGCCCAAATTTATTGAACGCGATCAGTTTCAGTTCACATTTTGCTCTCCAAAAACTACAGCTGATCGAATTCAGTTATAAGTTGAATCAGCCGTGGTAAATTTAATAAAATAAATAGAAAAACAAAAAAAATACGTCACGATAAGTTCAGAATGTGAAGACAAATTTCAACATAGCACTATGGCAGGTGGGACTCGCGGTGGCTTAGAGGTCATAGCGTCGGTGTACCTAACCAGAAGACGCAGGTTTGAATCCTGCCTGCGAGCCGATTTTTTCCTTCACTAAATAACTAAAGAAATAATATTTTTACAAAACCACGTCACAAAATTGACGAGGCAAAAACAAAATCTACTAACAAACGAGAAAAAGCGCGGGCGCAGTTATATCTTAAAAGGAATGTAATGTCTCACTCGCGATGCGTCGCATACGTCATAAATTGCGTCCGCTTGAAGCTACTGAGCCAAGTTTGCCGACGCAAAAACACGCCACCGAAAGGGTTGACGCAAAAACTGAGGCACGCGGCCCCTGGTTCGATATCATCTACTTACATGGACCGATACTGTAGGATTGGACCTAATTTGAGGAGCAGTGACGAAATTAAATGATGCCCGATTTGAACCAATTTATAAACCCGATCTCTGTTTTGGAGAATAAAAATGGTAACAGGACATCGTATGTTATTGATAGGTCCATATTGGGAGATTTTGACTGTAAGTATACATATAATAGTTACAAGTCCAAATTATGGCCTACTACTCAGCATAATCCTTACCTAGAAACCAAACACTTACCTCACTTTCAGCTGCTTCGATAAAATTTATAGTAATGACGCATTACAGATTGGGAGGGACATGCTTCGGCACGAATGGGCCGGCTCGACCGGAGTGATACCACGGCCTCACAGAAAACCGGCGTGAAACAACGCTTTCGTTGTGTTTCGCCGAGGGAGTGGGTTACCGGAGGCCCAAACTCTTTTAAAAGGCGAGCAACGCACCTGCGACTCCTCTGGAATTGCCGGTGTCCATGGGCGGAGGTTATCGCTTACCATCAGGTGATCCGTCTGCTCGTTTGCCCCCCATCCCATAAAAAAATACAGACTTGATGGCTTAAGCAGAGATACTTCCCAATTATTTACCTCTTATTGTTTGAAAGTCCTTATGCCGACTGCCTAGGACGATGACAAAAATATGCCGAATTCCTAATGAATTCACGAACAGTTTCCATAGAGTTTCTTGCCGAATTCTTCTCCGAGGGAATTACTTTTTTTTTGAATCATGCAACTAAAATCATAACGTTTCGAAATTGAAATAAAGGCATTTGAACATTGATACTTTTCTTTTACGACCTTAATAGGTTTTACTTTCTTTAACAGTTTCATAGAAGAGACAGTAGGTATAATGTTTAACTAAATTATAAACAAAACGAAACAATAAGAAAATTACACCGAAACAGTTCACTAAACACCACAATCAAAACACCTGTACGTTATTAAGGTGTTTCAGATTGTATCTTGGCGTTTTAAATCGCTGAAGGGGTGTGTTCATATCGATTTCGTAACAAAAGAGGTTACAAGAGTGCCGTGTAGGCCGGGGCGGAAGACGCCGCGGGCGGGGGCGGGCGACATTATTTATTGACAATGAGATAGCGTACTGCCCCAAATATCTTCATTAGCGAATCGCTGCGGTTAGTACGATTTGTGTGGATACTCCATTATATTAAAAAGTTTCTGATAACTAATCTAATGCTAATCAGTAAACACTACATATTACGTTGACAATAATTTTGAGGATCACGCTTCACTGTCACTCCTATTCTTCAAATTTGAGACGTATGAATAAAAATGAATGATTCATCAATGAATTAAACATTTCTACCATCATGGTGATCACAGATGTTCTCCAATCAGAAAGACATTTTATTCGAGGGTCCGGTTCTACCAACTAATCCAAAATACTTCACTGGAAATAAATGTGAGGGAATGCAATTCTTGATAACTTTACCAAGTTTGGAACGATTTCCCGGTCGTTTATTTCCAATGGAGTAGACGAAATGGTACACAGGAAAGTAGATTAACGGTATCTTAATCCGAATAATAACACAATTTGATAAAATATTGTTTGGATTACGATTTATTTTGGTACTACGTTTTTGTGGACAATTCAAGCTCCGCCGATGCCTCTTTACACGTCATCATATCCATATTATGATGGTAGGTTCTTTAGTTTAACAGTAGAATTTATATCAGAAATATATTACACTAGCGACCCGCCCGCGGTTTCACCCGCGCTGCCCCGTCCCTAAGAGTCGTAGCGTGATGTTAAATAGCTTAAAACCTTCCTCTTGAATCAATCTATCTATTAAAAAAAACCACATCAAAATCCGTTGCGTAGTTTTAAAGATCTAAGCATACATAGGGACAGACAGCGAAGACAGCGAAGCGACTTTGTTTTATAATATGTAGTGATTGCAAAGTCAAAATAATGTGCTTTCACACATTGAGACGATCCTTCGACAATCTTTCCCTTATCCTCGTGACCTCATAACCCGTGGAGAGACATCCTTACGCCGCGGGGTGAGGCGAGGCTAATTAATGAGCCTCTAATTGTTGCCCAGAGATGTCGCTGCTGACAGCCCTGTGGGAGATTGATTTAATTGCTGGGACAATGGGCAAGGGAATAACGGTATTTAGGTAATGGTCACACTGAATGTCATTTTATGTAGAGCGTAAATTTTTTTCTATACCTACTTCAACTGTAAAAAGGATAGTTTTACTCTGGTATCATGCGACAACATTTTATAAAAAGTTCTTCTAGCTTCTGCCCGCGACTTCATCTGCGTGGACTTCAGATAAAAAGTAGCCCATGTGTTATTCCAGACTTTAATCTATCTCTGTGCCAAATTTTGTCCAGATCCGTTCAGCCGTTTTAGCGTGAAAGAGTAACAATCATCCATCCAGCCATCCATCCTCACAAACTTTCGCATTTATAATATTAGTAGGAAGTAGGATCGTTTTATCTTTAAAATCTCGTTGCTTGTCCCATTGGCTTTCTTGTGTAGGTATCATGAGTGTGTTTTAAAACACAAACGCAAACCTACTTGGTATCCTCCTTGAAAATTGCTAAGGATTTCCTACGACTGATTCTATGTAGAGCTTACAAATATTTGTTCTGATAGGGAATTGAACACTTTACCACACGCACAGGAGCCGTTCGCTCATCCACTGCGCCGTACGTGCCGTCAAATGTTTATATTATTTTATCATTTCTTTCAGTCTAAAAATCACATCGTCTTGCACAAATATTGATTCAAACAATCGCTACGTTAATCCAGACGTTTGAATCAGTATTCAAAACACGGAATGGTTAAAAGTTTTTTCAGATTGACACAAGAGGTTCAGCAGAGTTATAAAAATTCTGAAGTCGTACCGCTTTTGCGTTGTGACGTTAATGTAGCGAGGATAATGTAGTTCACTTTTACCCGACTGCGTCGAATTCAGTTTTAATTATGACCATCATCAAGCTATTTACTGGGATCTCCTCTCAAAGTGAGAGGGGTTATTTATTTATTCATAATATATTATATCTAATCTCTACTATTATAAAATTGTAAATAAGCTATGTCTGTACATTGAAGATATTTAAAAGAAACAAGTGAGTTAGAGTATATTTATAAACATCTCCGAATCCAAAAAAGTGATTTTTAATTTCTTGTCTGTTTGTTACAGGTTGGCGTAAAAACTGATGAATAGATTTTAATTTTGATATCACTGTTTAGAAAGTACCTATATGCTTCAACTTAAAAACTGGTGAACTTCTTATCTCAATGAATTGAACGGATTCTGAGATACAGCTTGACCTCTCTGATGTACTTATACAGACCCTTATAAAGAAGAGATCATCACTGTTGGTTTGTGATTGAATTATTTTTGGGACGCATTTTTCATCCTAATATAGCCTCAGGCGAGCGAAGCCGCGGGCAAACGCTATTAAATTATATTATTAGAAATAGTTGGCAGATATTATATGCCGACTTCAAGAGGTCTCCGGTATGCAGATTTCCTCACGATGTTTTCTTCTCCATTTTAAGGGAATAAAAATAGGGAAATGGTTTGAAAAGTCAGCCGTGGATTCCAACTCAAGACCTAGACTATTAGACTGCTAAGTCATAGCAGTCAAATAGTCATATCGCTATTACTGTTTTTTGAAGTGAAAACTGCCTCAATAGCCAAGTGGTCCTGACCGCGACTGCTACGCTAGAGGTCCTGGGTTCGATTCCCAGGTCGAGTAAAGTGTTATTGGGTTTTTCTATGAAATTCCCAGTAGCAGCTCGGAGTTAGGAATTTGTGCCCGGTTAATGGCAATAGGCTCGCCCCCTATTACATGGGACCTAAACATACCGGCGAACTGTGGGTGTATATTAGTACGCCTCTGCCTAACCCTTCGGGGAATACAGGCGTGATGGTATGTTATGGTATGAAGTGAAAACCTTTTTGGAATGGGTAAAAAATGTTAAACTCGCGTCAGGTCACGTGACCTGATTGAAAATTAGTAAGACGGTTGTAATAGTTCTGAAGTGTTAATTTTTTAATCTATACTAATATATAAAGCTGAAGAGTTTGTTCGTTTGTTTGTTTGCTTGAACGCGCTAATCTCAGGAACTACGGGTCCGATTTGAAAAATTCTTTCAGTGTTAGATAGCCTATTTATTGAGGAAGGCTATAGGCTATATATCATCACGCTACGCGGACGAAGTCGCGGGCAGAAACTAGTGTCATATAAATTGTCATGTTTGTGTAAGATAGCGCAATAAATGAATATTGTATTTTACCACATAAATGATAGTACTTTTGTACTATCATTTATGTGGCTGTGTATTGCTTTAATTATCAATTAAAGCAATTCGTGCGAAATTATTCCCTAACCATTCCAAAATATCATCACGCCTACATTCCCCGAAAGGTTAGGCAGAGGTGAACTAATGTACACCCACAGTTCACTGGTATGTTTAGGTCTCATGTAATAGGGGGTGAGCCTTGCCATTTGTATGTTACTTAGTTAGTCTCATCTTTTTCTTTCTGTTAATTGTGTACCTACAATACGCTTGAAAATTTTATATATAAACAATAGTAAGTGCTTGGCATTGTCCTAGGAGTATAAATCTTGCCTAGTAAGAGTAATCTGTGTGAGATTTATAACAGATCACATTAATGGAACTATCAGTATGTATCTCAATGTAGCCGTAAGGTATAGGGCGCTTCGCAGAGATGCAGTTACATAAAGTTTGATTTTATTATTTGGAATTAGAAAGAATATACATCGATACCCTCACGCTTTTTTCCTACAGGGAAAGGCAGAAACTACAGAAATATTAGAATAGAATAGAATATCCTTTATTGTACTCGTACACCAAAAATTAATGTCAAGTATAAGTTATCAATCATAGAATATGGTACAAATATTCTTGAATACTAACATATTAACATACCTACCATCACGTCTGGATTTCCAGAATGGTTTAACGGAGGTGTACAAATGTACACCCACAGTTTAGGCACGCACAAATTCAAGCTCCAAATTGCGACTGATAATTTAAAAGAAAATCCATTAACACTTTTTTTTTATGGGATAGGGGGGCAAACGAGCAAACGGATTACCTGATAGTAAGCGATAACCGCCGCCCATGGACACCCGCAACACCAGAGGAGTCGCAAGTACGCTGCCCGCCTTTAAAAGGGTTTGGGCCTCCGGTAACCTCAACTCACTCGGCGAAACACAACGCAAGCGTTGTTTCACGCCGGTTTTCTGTGAGGCCGTGGTATCACTCCGGTCGAGCCGGCCTATTCGTGCCGAAGCATGGCTCTCCCACGTGAAATTTCCTTGACTAGGGAATCGAAGCCAAGATTTCTGTCGCGTTAAGGACCACTAGGCGAAAAAGGCAGTCTTATCGATATACCTGACTTGAAATAACTTCAAACTTGGATTTTCTACGATAAAGTCACGGAATTGAATTCGAAACACAAAGCACAGCAGGCGACTGCCCTAACCACTAGACTATATGTGCACCAGCACGTTCGTTTTTGATATGATCGTCGAATGAAGATATAAATAACATAATTATATCACACGCACGCACCCGGGGGCTTGTAACACCTAACGCCAGTAATTACAGACAGACCAACATTTACATATTAATTGCCGTCGAGTGGCCAAACTGTAGCCTGGATTTTTGGGCCCAAAACTTTTCAGAAGTTTGCAGGGTAATTGAGGATTGAGAACTTAATGTTAAATCGGTTGTAATTGGGTTGGAAACCGTCTACATTGTCTCCTATCTCAAATCCTCGGCTTACGAATGTCATACCTATGGGTGAGTTCCGGTGGTGTTAGTTTGTCAACATTTTCTGTAATTTTAACTCAGACGAACGATGTCCTATCCAGAGGTTAAAAGGAAAAACTCGATTATTATAATTCGTGATTGTTTATATAATTTTTGATAACATTTGAGCCATGCATGGCGCGAATGGGCCGTCTCGACCGGAGTGATACCAAGACCTCACAGAAAACCGGCGTGAAACAACGCCGGTTCAACGTTGGTATCACTTGAGCCGGCCCATTCGTGCCGAAGCATGGCTCACCTACGTGAAAAATTAAGTTGTCATTAATATTAATCAAAAGTTTAAGTAAAAGTTTTTGTAGAGTCTGAAATAATTATTGATCAAACACAATCAAGGTCACAACATGGCAGTTTTCAGTAATACCTCAATTTCCACCTCAACATATATGCACCGTGATCACCAAGGACCAAATCGTTCGATCAGTACCCCATCATCTCATGGGGTATAGTTACCAATGATATATCATCGCGCCGCGGTGCAAGGGGGCGGCGCAGGATCGCTCGCGAGGTGTCGCATAAATCTCTCGCCTCCGATTGAAATCAAAATACACTCGATTTTATATCGGTACAGCGGCACTTTGATATTGATATGTCCAGAGATTGTAGTGTAAATGTGGATGGAACTGTATTTATAAATCTGCTACAGGGCAATAGCCGAATCATGAGATTAATAACTATATTATTATATAGATATGCCGAATATTCGTTTAGTTTTTGGTATAACTGTCTCATTAGCCACTAGGCTAAATGAAGGAATAAGTGAGAGATTCATAGAAAAACCAAATACACTTCGTTCAATCTGGGAAGTGTAGGTATTTGGTTTTTCTATGAATCTCTTCTTAACAGCTCGCAGTTTGAAATTTAAGGTTAACGGTAATAGTCTGGCCCCCTATTACATGGGAAACATTTCGACGAACTATGGGTATACATTACGCCTCTGCCTGGTATGCAGAGGCGTAATGTATACCCATAGTTCCTAATATTCGGCCTATTCGGCAAAATTAAGAAATTATTCCAATAAGACTTGAAATATTAGTTAACTGACATTGAAACCGCAGTAAAATAAATGAGCTACAAAAGAAAAAAAAAAAAGAAATTGCGCAATACATCATATGAATTATCAAATTAAAATAGCCCTTAGCTTATTCAATTTGCTTCCAATTTAGGAAATCCCACGTCCTTTTCAATACAAAATTACTTAACTTCACTTATCAGAAAAACATTAATAACTTTATTATGATTTATCCCTGACCGCCTGCCTAATTACGTACATATATGGCAATGGTGATAGCATAGCAATAATTCCTGGAACATTAACATAATAGCCGTCTAATGTGGATATCGTATTAGGATGCAAGCAGATGTTAAGCATCTGTTTATTAAGAGTTGTGCACACTTGCGAAATAGAAATGGGATGTTTGAATTTAAATAAAATTATCTTTTATCTCACTGATAGATAGTTTAGGTACTCCGCAATCTAAAAAATATCTAAGACATCAGCAAACACGTAATAATCAGTTTAACCCTATCAATATCAATCGGATGCAAATGTCTGAAGACATTCACTTTTTCCAAAATAATCATAGTCAGCCGCATTCTATGAAGTCGGAAGCATGAAACAGCAACGAAAAAGGCAAAATGCTAGGATGATTAAATAAAAATAGCTTGCTGTCACAGCCTCAACAGACCATAAAGACAGTAAAGCATGACACTGACAACAGGCAAGCATAACAATCTCATCTACACATCATGTGCACAGCGCTTTAAAAGCTAATTGATCAGTATCCGGCCGAAGATTGCGATCAATTGTCGCAAGACACGGCGGCGCGTCAATTTGTGGCACGCTTTTTTTCGGGTTAATAATTATGACCTTTTAATAGACTGATAGTGTCTTGGTCATGTATGTTTCTTTAATTAATATGTGTATTGTTAATATTGTAATTGTTTCACTCATTTGTCTTTTTATTTCCTTGTGACATGTGTTTTTTTAATAATGATGTGGCAAAGAGCACTTATTTTATAATACAGTTGCGTTTTTTTTTTATTGTAGGCAAAGGCAACGTTTTTGTGATACGGTTTTGCGTTCAGCCTATTTGAATTCATGTGGGTTTTGTAGTGAATAGTACTAACAATGAGTGTTTACATAATACAATAGTGCATTAATATAAATATTTTAGAACCTATTTAAATAAATGTAAGTAGGTACCTACAAGAAAGGTAAACATGATTCACCTGCTTGTCCTAATTAAGCTTTACATAGATAGAAGAGAGTTAAATATACTTTTTTTTTTATACAATTTATTACTTACTAGTTTCTTATAATAAGAAGAAACATGAAAGTAGAAATATTATAACTAGGTGTAACTTAAAATTATAGATTGAGAAATAATGTCAAATGTACTAAATACATTTGGATAATTTAAAACTATTGTACAACCTTTTTTACCCAACTTTTTTATGGGATAGGGGGACAATCGCGCAAACAGACCCTGTCTGCGCGATTGCCCCCTGCATAAGGTGATCCTGATGGTAAACGATTACCGCCGTCCATGGACACCCGCAACTCCAGAGGATACGCAACTTTACCCTTCAGTCAGTAAGTTCTATAAATAAGCTAAATTCGCTTTTAATCATATTTTTTTAGTTTGGGCAATTATATTTTTATGCGACACTAGACACTAGTGGTAGTGTCCTGAGTTTGCGCTTGTAGACACTTTGGTATAACATGGTACTCAATATAAATTCACGTGGGAGAGCTATGCTTCGGCACGAATGGGCCGGCTCGACCGGAGTGATACCACGGCCTCACAGAAAACGCGTGTGAAACAACGCTTGCGTTGTGTTTCGCCGAGTGAGTGAGGTTACCGGAGGCCCAATCCCTTTTCATCTGCGGCGGTTGGCGATCGCAGAATGGGCGGCGCGGCTCGAACGGCCGGGGGCCGGTATCCGGACGGTCGAGGCACTTCGCCCCGTTCTGGAAGAGTGGGTGGACAGGCGTCACGGCGTGCTGACCTTCCGGCTGACACAGGTGCTGTCGGGGCATGGCTGCTTCGGCAAGTACCTGTGCCAAATCGCCGGGAGAGAGCCGGACGCCCGCTGCCACCACTGTGGGAGCCTCGAGGACACGGCGCAGCACACGCTGGCCGAGTGCACTACTTGGGCAGAGCAGCGCCGCGTCCTTAACGCTGAGGTAGGAGAGGACCTCTCGCTTCCGGTCGTCGTCTCAAGTATGGTCGGGAGCGAGAGCGCGTGGCAAGCGGTGGCCTCCTTCTGCGAGGAGGTCATCGCCACAAAAGAGGCCGCGGAGAGGGAGAGGGAGGCTGCCTCCATACTGCCAATCCGCGCCCGACGAACAGGGCGCAGGAACAGGGCAGACAATGCCCTGTTTCATCCACCTTAAAAAGGCCACGGGCGGCGGACTTGGGGAAGTCCGTCCGCCCATCACGCAAGGCCCGAGATGGCGGCGCGGTAGGTGTTGCCGTGCCCCACTCAAGTGGATTGGCAGATGGGGGATCTAAACAGATCTTAACAGAGCCGGAGACCGCAATGGCGGTCTGCCACTGCTGGGGTCGCGGAGGAATGAAACCTCGCTCCCGTAACCCCAGCAAAAAGTGGTGAGGCGAAACACCCGTGTGGTTTTAGTCGGTAGGTCACCCACTCTGGGTGGAGTCCGACACACCCCGCCGCCTTCCCCGGGCGGCGGATGTCCATGAGGATTTCCACACGCACAAAAAAAAAAAAAAAAAAGGCCCAATCCCTTTTAATGGCGGGCAACGCACTTGTGAGTCCTCTGGTGTTGCGAGTGTCCATGGGCGGCGGTTATCGCTTACCATGAGGTGATTGGTCTGCTCGTTTGCTCACTATCCCATAAAAAAATAGCAATTAAAATAGAGGTATGTGTCTGTAAAATAAACAGACCTCCTGAACTCCTCTTTGTAAATTTAAAACATTAGCTAAATGCAGAAGTTTATCAATAACTTTTTATGCCAAATGAAAATAACACCAGTAAGTAAGTATTTAACGAATTTCAAACCCTCAACTAATGAGTTAAAAACTGTCTAGTTAAAAAATGCAATTTAAAAACTCATTTCGCAACTTATATTTAAGCAAAGCAGATGTTTGTGAGTAATCTGTCAAGTGCGATACGCCGTCACATTTAATGGTTCCGTACGCAGTAATGAGTACTATAATTGTTTAATAATTGGCATTGCCTTAACTGTATGCTAGTAATATAATTAAGTAGCAGTTGATCGATTTAGATAATTTGTGATGTGAAGGACAGAAATATAGGTCGTGCTTATTAAAAATTCTGTTTCAGGTAGTTTATGTACTAAGTATTTTATGATTTATGCCCATCACACGTGCCACCATCCAAGTCCTTTCAGGATTACATATAATTTAATCCTATAAATGGGATCATGACACATTAAATATTCGTGCCGCGGCGAGCACGTAAAACCATCGGTTCCGGTTGTCATACAAACACTTATTATAATGGTTAGTGGTAGTCAGAAGCCAAACAAGCCAGACAGTCTATCCTTGGGTTATTGGTATAGCCCAGAAATCTGGGTGATAGCAATGTACCTATTCGTGTCAAATGCTAATAATATCCAGCTGAATCTAGGCCTGTACTGCATAAACTTTTGACAAATCGAGCGTGCGCAAATGTCATTTCCATACGTTTTGTTTTGTCTTTTCTAGGCTGGTTGTTGTAAGTTGGCTAGGCTAAGAAAAGGCTAGATAACTGTAGGTAGACCCCTTGTTCCAAACTGTGATCATGGATCGTGTAATCCGAAATCAAATTGTCTCATTAGCCTAGTGGTCCTGAGCGCGACTGCTTCGCTGTCGAGATCGAGTGTAGTAGGTATTATTGGGTTTTTCTATGAAATCCTCTATAGCAGCTCGCAGTTTGAAACGTGTGGTTTAAGTTAAATGTCTTATATTGGTATCTTAGAAATTAAGGGCATACTTAGTATTTTTTATTGTAATCATTTGGTAGATGAGCAATTAACGTAAACGAAAACTATTAGATAAATTTTAGTAAAATAACAATTCGACCTCAAGCAGGATTCGAACCTGATTCCTTCAGGTAACCTTATGACGGCCAATATGTAAGAAAAATCTGACAGCACAGACTGTGGTGACTTAGTTGGCAGGAGCTAGATCCTGGATCAAATGATCCACGTAATTAGAGCCACGAACCTAACCGTAAAACCTTTCCATAAATGCAACGGACCTCTAAAAACTATGGAGTAGTCAATAGCACGTTAAATATTAGCAGAGCTGTAGAAGTGTTCTCGCGATATATCGCTTGATGATAAATCGTCGCTTCACACGAAACGCTAGGACGAGCTCCGATATAAATATGTAATACAAATATCTTGTTTAATATGCGATTAAGACCGTGTGTTTGACTGTAATTGTTACTTTACGCTTTGCACGTTAGTGAAACGATCAATGATCTTAGGGCCGTAATAGTAATTTACAGTTAGGTAACTAATATTAATCATTTATTTGCTACATTTCAGGTATTTCTTCTTTAACCTGACAAAACATAGGTACCTACCACTAGGTACGCATGTAACCACACATACACAAATCCCATGTAATAGAAGGGTCTTGCGTTCTATTACATGAGACCACTGTACAGTTGTAATCGAGTTTTTTTTTATTGTTTATATCGCAAAACTGCCTCATTAGCCAAGTGGTCCTGAGCGCGACTGCTACGCTAGAGGTCCTGGGTTCGATTCCCAGGTCGAGCAAAGTGTTATTGGGTATTTCTATGAAATTCCCAGTAGCAGCTCGGAGTTAGGAATTTGTGCACGGTTAATGGCAATAGGCTCGCCCCCTATTACATGGGACCTAAACATACCGGCGAACTGTGGGTGTACATTAGTACGCCTCTGTCTAACCCTTCGGGGAATACAGGCGTGATGATATGTTTTATATCGGAAAACAAGCTGTTCTTGGTATAAGTCATCGCAGCCCATGGACACTTGCAACACTATAGGATAGAAATACATAGTTGCTAATACGTTGAAGAGCCTTAAGAGGACTGCAGATTATTCTAGTGAAGGAAAAATTCGACTCGCAGGCAGGATTCGAACCTGCGACTTCTGGTTTGATACACCAGACGCTATGACCACTAAGCTAACGCGAGTCCTATCCTGCCTGCGAGTCGAATTTTAAGGACTCTCGTTAGCTTAGTGGTCATAGCGTCTGGTGTATCAAACCAGAAGACGCAGGTTTGAATCCTGCCTGCGAGTCGAATTTTTCCTTCACTAGAATAACTTTATAATCTTAGCATGAAAAATGCAAAAAAATCACAAAAAGATAGGACTGCAGATTACCGAAGCCTAGCAACTGAGTGGGACAACTAGTTCACACGCGCAAAAATCGGAACACGCACAAAGTGCTTTACGACTGTCAGACCACAAGAGGTAATGCAGAAGTTTTCTCGCCCCTTACATGTTTCCGATCTGGGTCAGTAGACAAGTTGCTATCTGAAGTTCGGAAAGACAAACGAACAGGATAGCAAAATGTATGAAAATGACATTTGTGCACGCTCGATATGTCGAAAGCCTACACTGATAATAGGCATGATGACGGTTAGCAAGAATTACTAAAATAATATGTTAATATACTGAAATATAATTAATATGTTTAGAAAAAAATATTTATTTTTATTTATAAGACGGGATTATTAATTTATTTGATAAAATAAAACTCCAAAATACACAAGTCCGCCATGTTCAGTTGAACACCAATCAGATTCAATTACGTCACATCTATGTTGAACTGTCACCGTCACGTAAATTTCGTACGAATTTCAACGATCTCTGCGCTTAAAAATTGTTTATTATGTATTTCCTAATTGTATATTACTTAGTTTTTTATTCTACGACTTGTTAAGAACTTAATAAGTAATGGAACAAGGGTTTACCAAGGCAAACAGCTCTAATTAAAACGCGATGGAAATCTGTGTATAGTTTGATCAAAAATCTGCGCAGAACACAAGGTCCACGCGAAGTTATATGCAGTGACGTTAATAGTTGACGAAGTAAAGGAAGAAGTTGTATCGGTAGAATGCCATGGAAGTGTTGCCTTACAAGGGGGCTGCAAAAATGCCATTGCATTTCTCATGTGGGTCCATCGTAGGAGTGAAGAACCGTCCGATACATCCATTGAATGCTACTGGATGAAATCAAAGCTATCTCGGGTTTGGACTACATTGAAATATATTACAACAAAATATTTATCCAATAGTAAACCTAGTTAGCAATTAAATACTGGAGTATTTGTAAAGTTTATTAAGGAAGGAAAGAAAAGGAAGCTGCAAAACTGTGTGGCTTAATCTCGCCGTGCAAGATTAAGCCACTTATATCTTATTGTTTTGTTGTGTGGCACGTAAATAAATAATTTATAAGGGTATTTTTTTGACGTATTATCACACTTGGGAACAGCACACCACTTATACACTTGCGAAGTCATGTCTAAATAAAAATTAACAAAAATATCATCTGATAAGTTGTTAATCTCCTATTGTGTACGATGCCAAAACATTGAAGTGACGTCATAAGCAGACGCCATGACACCAGCGACCGTTTTCGCGCTAATTGAAAAACATTGAATTAAAATCGCATTTTTGTATCAAAAACCATGTTTTATTGCAGAAATAATTTATTTTTCGGAAATAGTATATACATAAGAATATTTTAGAACAGTTTTTGAAAATCAGTCATCATGCCTATTCTATTCTTTTCGATTAGCGAATGGCAGTGAGGATTTGTGTTATAATCCGGAAAAAATCACTTTTATATCAAGTTACGGATACTTAATAACTGTTATTATTAAGTATCCGTACCTAACCGTCTTTTTTTATAGGATAGGGGAGCAAATGGGCGGACGGATCACCTGATGGTAAGCGATAACCGCCGCCCATGGACACCCGCAACACCAGAGGAGTCACAAGTGCGTAGGGTTTGGGCCTCCGGTAACCTCATTCACTCGGCGAAACACAACGCAAGCGTTGTTTCACGCCGGTTTTCTGTGAGGCCGAGGTATCACTCCGGTCGAGCCGGCCCATTCGTGCCGAAGCACCGGCTCTCCCACGTCAAGAAGTCTTGTCTTAAATTTTCTCATAATAAACAGGAATCTTATCACGTTTAAAGCTAGATAATTTAATAGACCAGCATAATACTCATTAACTATTAACAGAAGACCCGAAGCAATTTCTGAGGCAATTTACTGACTACCAAAGCAGTGAGTAGCGATCTTAGTCAAAATCGCGTTAGCTGTGTTTCGTTTCAGGAAGTAGACGACACAGAGTTACTTTGTGCCCCTAATTGGTACCCTGGGGCCGTGACGTCATAGTGGATGGCCTCAGTGTAATCGGCGCTGTAATTTAAACGTTTCTCGCTCACAAAGGGCCCACAACTTCGTTTACATGAGACGCGACTTAATATCAGCGGAAAATGATGTTGTTAATTCTGAACGGATGGGATTCTGGTACGATGTATTGTTTTGAGATGAGGTTAGTTGTTTGTGGGGGCGCTAGTAAACAATAGGGAAATTATAAATTGACTTGTAGATAAGTATAAAGAAAAAAACCATGATCGTCACAGTAATTGTATCGTATAGATTTTCTACCTAATTTTACTGACTTGTATGGTTTCCAACAAAGGCCAAAAAAAGCTATTGCTCCCCGCCAGACGATGAAATATTCTGAAAGCAGGCTTGTGACCTCCGCAAGATCTAGCCGCAGTCCACAACTCAGTTTGAGTTTTGTTCGTACTGTAATTCCTATATCCTGGCGAATTCATCACCAAAATTTCGGAAAAGCAAAAACTGCGCTCAAAGGCTTTTAAATAATTTGGCATCTTAAAATTGTAAGATTCTATAAACTAGAATATTTAAAAAAATGAGTTAACTAGTATGTATAAGCTACCAGCGATCCGTTTTACGTACCTACTGAAGACTTGTATCACTAACCACGATACTATAGTACGTCACTGGTAAAATCACTAATAAAAATGATGTCCTTAAAATGGAGACAAGTTCTCAAATGATATTAGGTCGACAAAGAGCACAATAGTTAACCAGACAGAGCAGCGAGTTAACTAAACGTGCCGGTATAACGAGGTGAGCGCGCTCCGGAGGACACGGATATTGGAGATAGCCTCGGGCGCATCGCCTGCGACTGTGAGTGATGCCAGAATACTATAGGGTCATCACAATATAGATTATTTACAGTATGCAAACGAGCAGACGGATTGCCTGGGCCCCTAGTCTGCTATTTTGTCGTGTCAAAATCGTCACTCAATGGCTTCAGAATTGTTGATTTTTGACAGTTTTGTCTACGAAATCTGTCAGTTCTTATGTCATTTAGCGCCATTGAACGACCATTTTGATACAACTGAAATAGCAGACTTGGGCCCCTGATGGTAAGCGATTACCGCCGCCCATGGACACCCGCAACAACAGAGGCGAGGTTCGTCCGTCCCTTTTAATTAAAAGGGTTTGGGTCTCCGGTATCCTCACTCGGCGAACACAACGTAGGCGTTGTTTCACGCTGGTTTTCTGTGAGGCCGTGGTATCACTCCAGTCGAGCCAGCCCATTCGTGCCGAAGAATGGCTCTCCCTCGGATTAAGTTACGAAAACAAAACGTTTTTTTTAATAATAAAATCTTTAAATTATAAAATTTAAATTACGATACGTTTGGCGTAGCGGCTGAGCGATCGGCTTCTGCGATACGTGTTGTGGGTTCGATCCCCACACGGAGCAAATATTTGTAAGATCTACAGGTAGTTGTTCCTGGTCTGAGTGTTTGTGTATGTGACAATTTGTATTTGTAAACGCACCCACGATACGATCACGATCCTAGCGTGGGACAACGTTAAAAACAAAAGTTACGAAAAATAGGTTTTTCACGGTGATTGTACTGCACTGGACTGCAAAGTATATCCCAATTTGAGACCAATATCTATGTAACACACAAATATTTACCCACGACACGCGACGCAACATGAGGAAGTTTTGAAATGAGCTATTGTACCTATACATCAGTCATCGTGTAGCTCGACTATTATGTGACTGTATCTCAAAATATGAGACATAATTGTCAGATATATTTATTTCATAACATGACAATTGAAGCGGCGGTAGCCTAATGGCTAGGGCGTCGGACTTGCGATCATGTGGTTGCCGGTTCGAACCCCACCCATTGCACTACCGACGTGAACCCACTCGTAACACAAGCATTTAGCTTAGCACGAGGGGTTAACAAGAATACTAGTAATGTGTGACCCACATTACTAGTAAGCTTTTAAAAAAAAAACAGAATTCTCTGCGGTGGGTCCATACTTGTCTTCATTGTAATAGTTTTAATTCAATGACCCTTCAACTGATCGCAATGGATTACGATCAGTTATGGTCTGACGTCACGTTACCGTACGATTCGAAATACTTATTCCAAAAACATGGGTACCGAAAAAGGGAGTTAAAACTTCTGCTAATCTCGATTAAATTGTTTTAAAAATATCCCCAGGATAGAAAATTTTAGTTTAAACTAGAGGTTGCCTTTGGCCTGTAATGGAATACAAAAAACAGTACTTACTTATCTTGTAAAAAAAAATAACAAATTTAGCTATATAAATTAATAACTAAGTACCTACCTAGATATGACGACCTCTGTGGTTTAGTGGTTCGAGTACCGGACTGCTGACCATGAGGTCGTGGGTTCGATTCCCACAGGACACAAAAATTTATGTGATGAATATAAGTGTTTGTGTTCGTCTGGGTGTTTCTTATGTATCATAAGTATGTATTTACAAAAAAAAAGTATATAAGTATTATATCCATTGTCTAGTACCCATAGTACAAGCTCTGCTTAGTCTGGGACTAGATGGTGCTGTGTAAAAATGTTCCAGAATATTTTAAACTTTAAATATGAAAACGTTCGTCCAACCTTTTTATACACATTTAAATTAGGAATTCCAATGGTAAACACCACATAAATAGCGAAGCGATAAAAATACAAAGCGAGCAATTCCATAAAAAAACTATTTAAATCATAAAAAACAAAATACTTTCCCGTCCGGTTTTAGCTCGGCTGCTCAAAAACTTTCAATTCAAATTCTATTAAGCATTTCCCATTTCTATTTGGTTGTCTGTCGGACCCTCGGTAACCTGACACCATAATCCCCACACAATTACGGACAGTAATGTCTGAATGAGAGAACCAACCAATGTTTCATGCCCCGTTTAGCCGACGCAATGAATAAGTAATGTATCGAGTCCCAGTAGACGGAGCTCGCTCTAAATCTGTTAGTAATTTAGTATACTAACGAGGTTTTGGATTTCTTTCAATCCTGTATTCAGACGGTTTTATTTGAAAATTTTATTTATTTTTAGCTAAAAGTTATTGCACTAATTTTACCTAATCCTCAATACTGATTGTTACTTTTTATATGAACGTATGGGAAGTGCAGTATTGGAGTAGGTACATTGGCAAAGTTTTCCCAATCTTGGAATTATCATAGCATTCCCATAAGCCTTTTAACGACCTCTTTCGGTGGACCTATGCCAAATAAAAGTACCTAAGATTACTATTAGAGCTTAGTAAAAAAATATATCTGTAATTTCAATGTCTTGTCTTGACAATATCGTCTCTTCCTAAAGTAAATGTATATCGAAATTATTTGGTTAGCGTTACCCGTGCCCGCATGCCGTGCCCCACGGGTGATGTCAACAAATCTGCAGATTGGATCTGTTCCACGGAACAATATGTCTGTGGGATTGCGGCTGATTCGATTTGTACCCTGCGATGATACGCCGAGATTGTCACTACAACGATACCGCGTACTTGTATATTTATTTGATTTTAGATTGTTTTCTGAAGTTGTGTTGTGGAAAGGTTTGAATCAATATTTTGTGGCGTGCCATCATATCTTTTGACGCAAACGGAATGGTGAAGCTTATAAGTACCAAATATTTTGATTGATTGAGACCGTGCATAGCTGTACGATCCACTCCAGCGAAAAAACGAAAATTGCTCTCGATGCTCAGTTTCCTACATATAAATATTGTTTTTATGTAGGTTATATGTATAAATTTGATAGTGTAGGGGTTAAAAATATACAACCCTCATTTCTTTACTTCTGGCTATACATATACAGTGTTTTTTTATATTCCATTGCTTTAGGGTAAAAATTAAGGTAAACTCAATAAGATTTCAAAATTTCAACAGAAAAATGTCCAAAATAAACAATGCTACTGGACTAACTACACAGAACAAAGAACAAGTAATTGTCATAAAAATCAGAGGAGCATTAAGTGGAGCGAGTACAGCGGGGAGCGAGCAGAGAGCGTGATTAACGCGATAATGCCGCCTCTATCAACGTCGCAATTAAAATTATTCGTATTTTTGACGAACAATTCTCGCTTAACTATATTTATCGCTTCGCCGCATCGGTACGATAGCTGCCTTATTCTTTCACTGATTCTGTTTCTAATTGGATTTTTGGATTGTTTTGACTTATTTTTACGGTATTAAGGAAAAAAAATAGAATTAGCCCTATATGTTTTGTGATTGAAAATTATTATTGCGCCCATAAAAACAAGATCCCGAAAAAGGCATATTGGTCTATGAGCCGGACTACTCTTGATCGAACCTATTACATTACAAGGTAGATACCTTGTAATGTAATAGGTCTTTTCCTTTTTGAGGTAATTGTCTCGTATTTTGAGGCTCGTCCTCGTATTTTGAGGCTCAGTATCTACTGAGCCTCAAAATACGAGGACGAAAACTTGAGTAATAACCAGATTGAAGACAATGTACCAAAGGACCCCCTCATTAGTTTAGTGGTACGAAGCGTCACTGATACGCAGAGGTCCTAGGTTTGCAGTGACAACACTATGCTTGGAATAAGCATAGTTTTGGTACTTTTTTCTATTTAATTCTCAGTAGCATCTCGGAGACAGAATTATTACATGAATATACATAGCATCTCGGCGAAATGTGGGTGTACATTAGTACACCTCTGCCTAACCCTTTGGGGAATACAGGCATGACAGTACATTAACATAATGTACTGTCATGCCTGTATTCCGAATATGTAACGAATTTTTTGAATTTCGATCAAAGCTATATTCAAATAAAGAATCCACATCGCCATCAATAGAATGACCTGTCTATATTTTTTAAAAGTGAAAGACACTGCCAGTAAGAGTGTGGTGTCAAAAGTCAAGCGATGTTGCCCAAGCATGGGAACTAACCTCTTGATAGATATCTATGTAGTTACGTCGACTATCCATGTATGGGAATGTTATCTTGTGAACATGGAGGTTTATTGGACCCGCGTTTGTTGTAGACTGAGGGATGAGAACATTATCTTGATTACAGTGTCTATGAGCGTAATGGACATTTCATTGTGACTGTACAACACACTGATATAGTAATACTAGCTTCTGGCCGCGACTTCGTCCGCGTAGCGTGATGATAATAGCCTATAGTCTTCCTCAATAAATGGGCTATCTAACACTGAAAGAATTTTTCAAATCGGACCAGTAGTTCCTGAGATTAGCGCGTTCAAGCAAACAAACAAACAAACTCTTCAGCTTTATATATTAGTATAGTATAGATTCACGGACCACAAGAGTACGCTTCAGCACCCAGCTCGTTGCGCCTATGGATACAGAATAATACAGATGTGTATCATTTGCCTTTGCTGTATTGAACAAAATACAAATAATCCTTTCAAACCATGTTAATTTAGCAGTTGGGAAAGGATATGACGAGCCACTTGGTGGTAAATAATCATCGTGTCATCGACACCTGCAACACCCGAGGAGTTGCTGATGCGTTGCGAACCCTTAAGAGCCCCTACAGACAGCAGACTACCCGGGCCGCAGATGCCGAGGGGAACTGGCTCTTACGCGCAAAAGTCGTAACACACACCAAGGTGCTATATGACAGACTCTGACGTAAGAGTGGTCGAAAGCCAGTCAGGCCCCAAGGGGTCCTATCACCGGACGGGATAGACATTTTCTCTCTTACGAGATGCCTATCTGATTGTTAGTAAGGAATAGTATCTATTCGAAGCCCACACGGGGAAAATTGATTGAAAATTATAAACATTTATTGAATTACAAGCCTTTACGAAGTCAAGCTTCGAACATTTAATTCTAAGTACAAAGTAATACATACATTTTCTCTCACGGTCTCATTAAAACAATACAAAAAAATAAGTTCAATTTAAAGTCGCATACACGTATTAAAAACTCCTTTATAAAACTCAACTGCGAAAAATCAAGTGGTTCACCATAACAATACCAGAAAGTCAAAATATAACAATTACTTTATAAAGTTCCCAGTCTGAGCGCCACAAGCTCAAAGCTGTGAAAACCCCTTCACTAAATATATAATGTAAGTAAAAGTAATATTAAAAGAATAAGTGGTAAACCCTTACAATGCTACAAAGTCAAAAATTTAACAATTAGTCCATAGAGTTCCCAGTCACCGACAACCGCAAAGCGACGAATAACCCTTCAGTAATCAAGTGTTCCTAAGGGTACAAGCGACCCTCAAAGACAAAGGGTTGGCTTCGCTACACAATTTAGCTGTATTTTGCAAACACCACTCGATTTTGAGAGGCAATTGAAAAAAGTCAACAGTTTAGTGCGTATTTTGTTTCTAGTTTTATGTTTTAGTAAACTTGTATAATTTCACGTGGGAATATAATATTGGGAATTTAATAAATATAACATACCATTACCATCACGTTGGATTATTTGTATTGGGGATGTCTCGGATCATTACAATATATATTGTACTATTTAGACTATGTAAGACTTTTTGAACTATTTAGACTTTTAGTTAGATCTGAGGAAAAATCTAAAACATTGGCTTGTAAAAGCGTCTTTAACATATCTTTTTTCAGAAATAAATGTTTTTTATCATTTATTTATACTATTTTACCAAATGCCAATGTGCCAACCCGCACGAGTACATGATCTTTGACAGAAATTTATCTAAGACGTCTGTGTTGAAAGAAAAGAAAATTAACCGCGATTGACGCGCAGCTTAGACTCAGCTTTGACACATCATCACTATCACTACTCACTACTTATTATAAAACAAAGTCGTTTCCCGCTGTCTGTCCCTATGTATGCTTAGATCTTTTAAACTACGCAACGGATTTTGATGCGGTTTTTTTTAATAGATAGAGTGATTCATGAGGAAGGTTTTAAGCTATATAACATAACGCTACGACTCTTAGGAACGGGGCAGCGCGGGTGAAACCGCGGGCGGGTTTCCGCTAGTACATTATAAACATCTTCTACCCTTGTCATGAATTAGAGGTCGATGCCGTTTGGCGGAACCTTAGTAGACTAAGGTCTGATCCTCATATTCTGATAGTAGGTAAACTTGGCCTTTTTGAGTATATGACGAGATACTTTTGTTCCATTTTATGTGCTTTATCCAGACTCAGATTGTCTCATTGAACGATTGATTGCATACACGACTGCTAAGTGTGATGTCCTGGGTTCAATTTCCAGATCGGGCTTTTGTGAAATTCTCAGTAGGAGCTCAGAGTTTGAATTATACTCAGTTAATCCAAGTACACACCTCTGCCTTACCCTTCAGAGATACAGGCGTGAAGGTATGTCATGTTATGTTCATGTTATCCAAATGTAAATTACCTTTTCTATTCAAAAAGGCGCTGTCTGTAAGATCATCGTAAAAAAATATTAAAAATGGCGACAGAAGTCAAGTAAATCCTAAAGTGTCAACGTGTATGATTGTGTGTCAACAAATGTAAGGGGATTGGTACACGGCCGCGATTCAGAGTTCATTACCGAGGATCGGCGATCGAGGGTGACTGGGACGGCGTAATAGACGATACAATATGAATAATAATGCTGAAATCATGAATGACAGTAATTTCCTGGTATGTATGAAAAATCCATACGTACTACGCGAAAGTACCTCTGTCTGGTTTTTGTTGCGTTTTACACCTAAACCACTGGAGCAATTGTGATGAATTTTGGTAAAGAGATACATTAGACCATGGAGAAATAGGGAACCTTATGTCACAAAAATGCCGCAAGAGAAAATGCGGTTAACAGCTAGTACGTTATAAGAGGTAATTCTTTGTTAACGTTGATAGATTATAGTCTACACTCCAATACGCTGACGCCCTAGACCTAGATCATTGTGGGACACGTAACTTCAAGTCAATAAAATATCTCAGGCTTATAGGTTTCTCTGCGATATTTTCTTTCACTTTTAAATAAAATGAGTAATAATTTATATTTTTCTGGGGAACTTCGTTTCACCAAGAACACTGATGGTTGGTGAACTGAGATGGTGGTTTTATTTTGGCTATATGTAGGTGTGCACATGATTTCGAAATACCAAGAGGTGAGCTTGATGGAACTCAATTCGAAAGATCACTCAAGAAAAGCTTATAAGCAACGTGGGTCGCACATTACTAGTATTCTGGTTGTGTTTTGTAAACGAATACTTGTTACATTTGGTATAACATCATCCACAGTTTGTTTGGGTTGATCGCGGGGATGTTTTATGCACCATCGGTCGTGATCGCAGTCACATTGATATTACGATATTTGCTCAATCAGACACGAGGGCGAGAGGGTAGCACGTATTTTTTGCCGTACACTTTGAAGTAAGGGCTGTCATACTTTGGATAAATTTCTTACGAGTTTTGCTTTTATATCGAATCGTTATTTAAAAATAATCTTTTTTTTTACTTGGGAGAGCCATGCTTCGGCACGAATGGGCCGGCTCGACCGGAGTGATACCACGGCTTTAGAGAAAACCGTCGTGAAACAATGCTTGCGTTGTGTTTCGCCGAGTGAGTGAGGATACCGCAGGCCCAAACTAAAGGTGGGCAACGTACTTGTGACTCCTCTGGTGTTGCGGGTATCCAAGTCCAAGGTAATCGCTTACTATCAGGTGATCCGTCTGCAAGTCCTATCTCATAAAAAAGCAATATCGTCTACTGTGCTAAACAATGACCTTTCAATAGATTTTCACAAGGACTGGTATACGCTGCCTGCATTCAACATCCATCTTATTTAAGACAGAAACCACTTTTCGGTGCGGTGGTATCGCTTCGAGATTTTGACCCAGTGGCCATCAGTCCTACATCTTCTGTATGGCCCACTGCGTAGGTAGAAACGTTAGCTTGCAAAGCCTCGCAATTGACAACATTTGTTCTGTAGATTTCCTCATTTCTGATTCGATTGCGTAGATAAAGCTTTGTATCTGTATTAACTGCTATTTATTATTAACTTACACCTTGATTACAATGTAGTGCTAATCTATTGTCCTTTGTTTTATTGATCCAGTTGTCTTAATCTAAATCATACTGTATATTTTAGTTTATTTGTATTGTAGGAATTTTCATCGACATTTGACTTCTATTTACTAAACTACCTTAAAAAAATCAAAAGCAACTCTGTTTGTCTGTTTGTTACCTTGCCACAACTAAAGCGCTAAACGAATTATGATAAATTTGGGGAAATAGAATAGACTTTGGGAAAGGACATTGGCTGCATTCTTTAGGACTCGCAAAGCCCTGTATAATGCAAGTGAAATCGCGAGAAACAGCTAGTCTACAATAAGATTTCTTTTCAAACCCTCGACAGCTGAATGTCCCGTCCTTAAAGTGAGCGTATGACAGGAATAAAAGATCAAGTGTCAATAATGTTCAGTCAGACGTCGAATTCAAATTAAATTGATTGTGAAATTGTGCAGTATACGTATTGTTGGCGCGTTAGAATACTGCTTAAGTTAATTCTATAGAACAAAGGTTAAAAGTCTTAGTCTTAGGGCCACATGCACCAACTTCTTAAATATGTTGTATTTAATAAACATTTAAAATTAAATTTTAAATTTTGGTTTAAATACAATTTAAACCTGGTGCACGCAGCCCTTAGTTTTTCTTGAAATTATTATTAAATCAGTTACATACTTTGGGTAATAATATTACTACTCCGACTGAAAATCTAAGAAGTCCAAATGTAACGAACGAAAGCTTCAAGAACAAGAAAAGAATGTATCAGAGAAAATCCGTATCCTGCCATTACACAAATTAGAAAAAGTAAAAACAGAACACAATTTGAATGCATTTCCCGCCAGTTTCGTGTTGCCATTCAAAATAAGAACGTATTACCGTGCCAGTGAAAAGAACTGTCTCAAATTACTTTGCATTGCTTGTCTCTTTCTAGAACACATAAAATTCTATTGCCATCACTCTCTAGCTCTATACAAACTCAGATAAACAAATACAAAAGGCCTAATTGAGTAACTAGTAAAACGAACGGCTCGGTACCGTCCCTTCGTATAACATTACCAACTTATGATCGTATCCCATAAACCAAGAGATATTTCAATTCTAACTTTAACAGATTGTATTATGGTTCATGTTACAATTTGGGATATACGTAATGAAGTTTGTTAGACAGTTTAAAATTTCGTCGAGTCGTTCTCAAGTGGTAAGGGAGTCGTAGGGAACTTAATTTGTCAACAATTTTCGATATTTGAATACGTTTCGCTGCTCAGTGAGCTTCTGTCAGCTTTAAATTGTTCTTTTTTTTTCAAATAAAGACCAAGCTTGTTAAAAAAATAAACATTTTTTGTCATATCTTATTGAAGAGTTCATTAGATTACATTGAGTATTGTTATTTTAATTTTGATGTTAAGTGTTGTACGCTCCGTGAGCTCCTATCAAAATATTTGGTTGCTATTTTCCGTTACCTAGTATCGAAAAATCTAGTAACTTAGAGTACAAGAAAGAATAAACTACACACAAATACTTAGGCATATCTTGAAACTGTAAGGCTTTTTCTCGCTTTCATTTATGAAGCAGTTTTAAATAAATTATTTATTTGTTAAGTAGTTGTTTTATTTCCTTTCTTCATTTTTCTTTAGTTGTATCATTACTGAATAAGTAGTCAAGGATAGTTCCTGAAAGAGCCGCCGGTTCCACCTTGCGGAACGGGCAGAAAAGTTTGTCAGGTACTTCAACTGTGTTATCTACTAACCTCTTGCCAGTGTAAATTCCAATAATTATAGATAGACGCCGATCTTATTGGAGAGGTTCTTCAAAAAGGTCAGGTGCGTAGTACCTACTTGCAACCGGCGCGTATATAAGCGAAGATGTATGAATGTGGAAACAGCAGAGGAAATATGGAAGAATCGTAACAAGTGGCAGTCTCTACTTACTGTCTACCTGTATTGGAGAAAGGAGTGAGTGAATGTAGGCACTGAAATTCACAGATAAATTTAGCTAGCCATAAAAGTTTTTGAGCACAACGAAATTCCAAAGATCACCCTTTGAACGAAGTTTTCCCAAAATATGACCTCTGTTAAATGTCACTTAGAAGTGAACATGGGGCTAAAAAGCTTCAATAAGCAATACATACATTATTTAGGTATGACTTAGCAGATTCTTAGCAATTTTCAAATATGATCCATGTTATGATACATTGCAAGCGGCTGTTTAGCCCTGGAGAACTCAGTTACCTAAACATGTATCTACATTTTGTATATATAAACACGTAAATGCGCAGTAATAAAGATTGACACGGCGCAGTAGGGAGGTGCGCACGAGTGGGCGAACAGGCGCACATCCGGCAGGCCAACCAATCGACGGGACTGCAGCATCCTCATTGCTGCACGGATGACGGCAATTCGTACAATCGGACGCGTTAGGGAACGTAATAGGTATGGCTATTATTACCTAGTTGTGGTGGGAAAATCGCTTAAGATACCAGCTTTGATAGCCGGGGATATAGAAGAGAAGAGAAGCTCCTTCTGATTACTGTAGAAAGGAAATAACATTTCATATGATGATATAAATATCCGAATTACAAAAGGTAAGGTATTCACAGTGTTCTTGACGTAAAATATATAATTAAATTTATTAATATTGCTTGTAAATGTTTGTTAATATGTGAAAAAATAGATTATTGTTGGAAGCTTCAATTTAGCGGTGAAAAGTTGCAGTTTAACAAAACACAATCATAAGAAAAAGATAAAGTTTTGGAATATCTCTCATACAAACTAACCTTCGAAAATCATCCCCTTACTACTAGTATTCTATTATCTGTGCCCTTACGACAAGATGACATTTTGTGTCCTAAACTGTATAAACTTTTGAGGATATAAATTTAATGAGCATTGTTGTTCCTAACAAACATCGCCTTCTGGCCTCGTAACGGTCAGTTACCCAAACAAAATAAATATTAAAATCCAAAACTGAAGTCTATTTTCATTAGGAACAGTTCAAAATTCCGTTTCACACGTCAGTTGCCGTTCCAATAACAGACCACAATAATTACAGACGTGGCCGCCATATTGAAATATTATTAATGTTTATTTGATTCAAGAAAAAAACAGTTCTTAGCTTCCCACAGCTACCAACGTCTGTCAGTCAACAATTACGATACGAAACGATCTGCTTACGCACAATAGGATAAATAAACCAACTTTTAAACGGAAGCTTCTTAAATTGTTTTCTAAAAACATTTCGGGTCGTTAGTATTTTGTAAAGTCACTGGTGACGGCCGGACAATGGCGTCGCGGCCGCTACCGGACGCCTCACGATTATTATTTCATTTTTTAAATTCTTTTTTTTAATTTTTATTCTGTCGAGTTAGCGCTGAGCCGATGGCAGCCATCAGAAATGCCCGTGAGTGGCGGTTTTTAGCTGCGATAATGATAGCAACTGTTTATTTTTGTTTTACAATGACATTAAAGATTCGAGGAATTCGATAATGATATGGACGGGTGCGTAACCAGACATGCAGAATAATGAACGAGCCCATAAATTATTTGTAAATTCAATATTCTAGTCTGTTCTAGAATTTAAAGAATACGAAGGAGGTTTCTTGAACGTGCTTATTTCCATAGACAAGGAATAATTAGCTCCTTAAAACTTTGTACGACAGCAAAGACCTTACAACCCTCGTATCGGGTCATGTTATTACAAGGGGTTGACATTGAGTGAACTTACAATGGAACTGGTTAGTAAATGCGGTTGAATTCACGTCCATTCCTTGCAATATAAACGTTGTCATGTCTACGTCTAATTACTGCTAGGGTAAAGATTACTGAAGAGGTCATGTCTAATTAACAACAGTGTGGTCCGAACAGTCTGCTGGCTTGGCAGCACTTATTGCCGTCACAGGAGAATATTTTAAGGGCATATCCAAACAGTGTACACGTCAGACCAGCTAACATAACATACTATCACGCCTGTATTCTCCGAAGGGTTAGGCAGAAGCGTACTAATGTACACCCACAGTTCGCCGTTATGTTTAGGTCCCATGTAATAGAAGACGAGCCTATTGCCATTAACCGGGCACAAATTCCTAACTCCGAGCTGCTACTTGGAATTTCATAGAAAAACCCAATAACACTTTGCTCGACCTGGGAATCGAACCCAGGACCTCTAGCGTAGCAGTCGCGCTCTGGACCACTTGGCTAATGAGGCAGTCCAGCAGTCCAATCAGACTAGCTACAAACTATACAATATGGCTTATTGTGAATTTGAGGATCATTCTAACTTCAATCACTATATTAAGAAGTGTACCTACTTAGGTATTTACAATTTAATTTGGCTTATGTTTAACCATCCACAAGATCTAGTAAAATGTAACGGTAAAAAATCACTTTATATTGGCAAACATAGTAAATGATCAACAAAATAAATCTAATCTGTGACCATTTTATCCTATTTGGTAAGTATTTTGGTGATCAATTATTAACTAAATTCGGTGGTCATTATATTTTGTCCCATTTAATTTCATGTAAATCAATATCAAATGGAAAAATAATTTTAACAAGCGGCATGGTTGGAAATGAATTATCAAAAGCTTTTTAAAGTATTCTATTTTCAGAAGGGGTAGGCTTTACTTTAAATGAATTCACGGCCCAATTATTGATTCAAAAGTTCTGCTAAAATTACTAAGCCCATATTGTCGTATAAAATTACTAATAGTAATCCGTTACTGTGGAACAAAACAAATTACCCTACTTGAATACTTTGCTCCCCTAGCAAGGAGTTCGAGGGGGCTAAAGTCAACAACACGTGGGTGGGGTCCAACTTCTAGCGAAATTCATTATGTGGCAAATTCTTTATAAAACTGTCCAATCTTCAAAACTACTTAGTCTAATTTGAACTACTACTAGTTATTGGTTGTGCTACGTATTACAAAAAGCAGAAGCCCTAGCGTTTCGTGCTTTGGGTTGGGAGAGGTGGATCGAATTCACATGCCTGTCTATAAAACATTCGCGTTAGTAGGTACGCTGTAGTACGGTTTAGGACTTAAATTTGTATTGATAATTACTTACCTCACCGCTGCGCTGGACGTCCAACATTGTACTTACCAACACTAAAGGGCTTATCTTGGTCCCATACCTTAATTTTTATATCATGAAACAGTAGGTATTGTCTGTTAGTTTTATCGACATAGTTAAATCTAAATTACGTTTACGTTACGTTACGTTTAGTTACGATTACGTTCAGGTAAGTCAGTATCGTAAAAAAAATTAAACGACATGAAATTAGTAAATATTAGAGTAGTACTTGAATTGAAGTTACTTATGTCAAAATCCGATTTCTAGTAAGCAATTCTGTTGATTGATTTGCAGTTAAATACTTAGGTACTGTCTTAATGCCCGCTGTCAAAGGCACCTCACCTGAACGTAATCGCGGGCGAAACTTATCACATTATCAAAACGCGACAAATCGCCGCCGCCTTTGATCTGCGCGCGCTAATTTGACAATTACCAGCGGAACCCGGCGTGTAGGGTTCCGTTTGAATAAAAATACGCTTCGATCGGTAAGTATTGACTTACGTCGGGTGGTGTAACTGTAAAGATACGATGGAGAGATGTATAATTTTCTGTATATTTGTTTTAGATGCTGCAATTTGTCAGATGATTGAGAGAAATCTTCTTCTTCTCTACTATTATAAAATTGTAAAAAGCTCCGTGTATACATTGATTTAAAAAAACCAAGTAGGTTAGGGTATATAAACGTCTCCGAACCCAAAAATGTGGTGATGAAATTATCTCTTCTTCATATGGGTCTCTATATATCAGAGAGGTCATGCTGTATCTCAGGACCATTAGAAATTAATTATTAGAAATTACTCTGATTCATCAAGTATCATTGAATCATTGAATCAAGAACTGCCTCATTAGCCAAGTGGTCCTGTGCGCGACTGCTACGCTAGAGGTCCTGGGTTCGATTCCCAGGTCGAGCAGTGTTATTGGGTTTTTCTATGAAATTCCCAGTAGCAGCTCGGAGTTAGGAATTTGTGCCCGGTTAATGGCAATAGGCTCGCCCCCTATTACATGGGACCTAAACATACCGGCGAACTGTGGGTGTACATTAGTATGCCTCTGCCAAACCCTTCGGGGAATACAGGCGTGATGGTATGTTATTAGAAATTAATTGAGATAAAAACGTCACCAGCTTTTAAGTTGGAGCATAATTATACTTTCTAACAGTGATAACAATATTAAAATCTATTCAGTGGTTTTTACGCCAACCCGTAACAGAACAAGATTTTTTTAAATCTCATTTTTTGGGTTCGTAGTCGTTTATATACCCTAACCTACTAGTTTTTTTTTATCTTCAATGTACAGACTCAGCATTTTTACAATTTTATAATAGTAGAGACGAATTATATTTAATTAATTTCATCAAACAGCAATCAATTACCCGTATTATTACAATTTAAAAACTGCAGCATCTCTACCTACTCGCTTCGGAGAAGCAGGCTTGATAGTAAGCTCGGTATCTATCTTTAAACTTTTGGATGCAGCTTGATTTCCTTATTCCCTTCCCCTAGACAAATTTCTACAATATTATGGTAAAATGTGTAAAATATTCATCGTCTCTCAGCCCAGTGCTCTCCCCATTCATAACAAAAGCGGCTGATGACGCGACACGTGGCTGGCGAATTTGTGCTTACACGGTTAGCGTAGCCGGCGACATGATACCGTGGGTATGAAGTGAACTACGATCGATTAGGTAACGCACTAATAAGATTTCGGGTGAAGATACTTTAATACCGTGCGGAAGGGGTGGAAAAGGGAGGTATTGCAATAAAATTCTTTTTTCTTTTCTTTTTTTTTAAAAAAGCTTACTAGCAATGTGGGTCACACATTACTAGTATTCTTGTTAACGTCTCGTGCTAAGCTAAAATGCTTGTGTTACGAGTGGGTTCACGTTTGTAGTGCAATGGGTAGGTATCGAACCGGCAACCACATGATCGCAAGTCCAACGCCCTAGCCATTAGGCTACCGACGCTTCAAAACTATTAGCTCAAAGGATATAATTGCATATTTTCAAATATACCTACTTAATATTTCAAATATGTATATTCATTCGCCTAGTGGTCCTAAGCACGACTGTTATGCTCAAGGTCATGTGTTCGGTTTCCAGGTCGAGCAATGTTTTTGAATTTGTGTAGGAAACAAAAATAGCAGCTCGGAGTTTGGATGGGATCTACACATACCGGGGACCTGTGGATGTTACATGACATAAGCACACATCTGCCTAAACCTTACGAGAATATAAGCGTGATGGTATGTTATGTTCATTATGTACAAACAGGTGTTACTGAGCATGTAGGTAATAGATACCTAGTACTAGAAACCTAAGGAGTGCGGTATTAACTGGTTTATTTTGTATGGATATGGATGGACAATCCATACTAAGTAATGAGTGCGATTATTACTTTGTCTGCATGTCTGCTCGTTCGTTACCTTTTTACGCCTAAACCGCTGAACCAATCTCGATAAAATTTGCCAATGATATAATAGATTGCATCCAGAGGAAGAATGCAATCTATGATAATATGATATACTAAACCGCAAACAATAGGTGGTACTATATTTTAAAAGAGCTTAAACACCCATATATTGACCATGATAAGTGCAATTTAAGGTAATAGATCGATCCATTAAGCTCTTGGATACACGATTCCAATATTGTCTTCCATCAGGAGAGTTTTTTAAAGTTTTATTTTAACATCACTATAGAATTTCTATAGGATAAAGATTGATTGCATTTAGCATATGCACCGCGTTCCTAATAAACACTGGGGGCTATTGTCCTCCAGGCTAATTGATGTGAGAGCAGGAAGCCTCTGGTGTGGCCGCGTGTCGACCTCAATGCACCGCAAATGAACATATAATGCCGATACTCCGCCATTTTGTGCGATGAATGGTACGAAACGCGCAGGAAGCGAACATGTCAAACGACGCCGATTTGTATGACGCGATGACGGAGTGCAGGGTTGTCAGCAATAATCATATCAATTATTTTCTTAGCCAGCGACTTCGTCCTCGTGAAATGGTTACTTGGTCTTAGCGTGATGATATATAGCCTATAGCCTTCCGTAATAAATGGACTATATCTAACACTGAAAGATTTTTCAAATCGGACCAGAAGCGCGTTCAAGCAAACAAACAAACAAACAAATTCTTCAGCTTTAGGTATATATTAAGAATATAGATTAGCAAGTTTTTTTTAAAATCATTGCCCCACACTAGGATTCACAAATTCCCACATACGCAAAAACCCAGACCCGGAACAACTACCTGTAGATCAATCAAATATTTGATCGAACCCACAATACGTGTCGCAGAAGCTGATCGCTCAGCCGCTAGGCTAAACGTGTTGTCACTTTGACTTTGCTTGGTTTTTTTAAGGCAACTCAGAGTTAAAGGCTATTACGTCATAACAGCTGAAGACAGGGAGAAATGAGGCTGAAATGAATTTGAAAGCAGCCCACAGCAGTCTTTTCATGTTCGCCATGGACTATCTTAGCTAAGCCTCTAGTCTTGCAAGGATCGGTAAATTAATTTTATTTAAATCTCATCTTCATAATCAGCATATTATTTATTCCCCTACGTCCAACAGTGGTCGAATTTCATACTTTTTAGTTCAGCCGTGAAACATGGAAACAGGTTTGGTTTTCATATGAAGAAAAACAACGCTTATTTGCCATAGAAAAGAAACAATATAATATCTTGCGGCGGGATGTAAATAAAAAAATACAATAAAAAAATGCCTAATTTTTAACGTTATTTGTGTCCTGCTGCAGCGAATAGGTATCCCAGCTCAACATATTCCAGACTAACATCTGGAGCTGGTATTCTGCTGGAATCGTTGGTGACATCCAGATGTCAAGTAAAGCAGTTCAAAAACAACCATGTATATCAGTTTGTGTTTGATGTGTATTCAACAGTAAAATAATAAATACATCACTGCTGTGTCTCCTGTGCTGTGACTAAATAGATATGTGGAATTGGGGTTGACGAAAACCACAGTACGAACAATTTACTATTTATTTAAATTTTTAAATATGCGTGGACGTTACACAGAATTCAGTCGTGCCGCCATTGCATTGTGTCGTTTAATCTTCCGTCTCTCTTACACTTACATAAATCCTTCTCATGCTATCTGTTACTCTTGCAATATTACTTTCTCACTCTCACTCACGCCTATCGTTCCCACAGATATTTTTTTCTTTCTTATTAAATACCAAGTGACAAATTATAAATTTCTAAAATATTATGGTAAATTTTGTAAAAAAATCACAGTCTAAATGTCGTTGTGACAACCCTACATTAAAAAGAATGTGGCCCGCAAATTGGTAGGTGAAATTAGTAGGAATATTTGTCGCTTGTGTGCCATTGTCAGGGTTATCGCGTTTCAAACGACGTCTGAATGAGATGAATGGGATCCATGTAATCTCCAATTTCATTGGTTTGTTCGAGACGCGTCGAGGAATGTGTGCGAGAAATTAAATCAACCTCAATACCTATTAGGTAGGTGTGTTAGTACTTTTATGTCACGCCAAGTCACGTGAGATAAAATTTTAGGTACCTATCTAGTTTTTAAATAAGGAGGACGCAGTATAGCCTAACCCCTCTCACTCTGTGAGGAGACCCGTACCCAGCAGTGGGACAGTATATGGGTTGATTACGATAATGATAATGACGAACAAAGAAATAACATTTTGTCACAGATTTTGATAATTTGACAGAGAGGCAGAGAATTTGGTAGAAGTTCATTTGTTTCGCAAATTGATATAGTTCCTACATTAATTTAGTACTTCATTGATTTTCGAATCTCTACTGAAAAACATAACCAAGTAGGACCTACTCTGAAACAAATGTGGTTATATACCCTAACAAAACCGCTCACAAAGAGATTTATCATCTCACTTATTAAACCTACTAATTGATACTAAACCACGTTGATATTAAGTAGGTAGGTAGTACAGAGACTTAAATGACAGTATTTTAATCAAAAGTAGTCAATACTTACTTACTTTCAACGCCCGCTTTCCATTATTCAATCAATCGTTAAAAAAACAAACGACCTTTAAAGGCGACACATTCCCAGCATCAAATTAGCCAGTAATGCCTGCCAATTCACGCGGCCCGTCACAAAAAATGTCTGTAACAGGGAATTGAACCCGCACCCACCATAAATTCAGTCAAAGGCGAAATTAACTCACCGTGCGTTTACTGACGGTGTCAACACAGCACTTTGATCATGTTCGAGTTATTTCGCGTTCAAGGATTTTTCCTTTGTCAAGACTCGCGGGATGATTGACGGTCGATCCGCGGCGCGAGAACTGTTGCGCCTCCCTGTATATACTGTTACAACACCATCTGCCACGCTTAAATCAACCTTACGACACCGCAACACAGACTTCAGGATATAATACCAATTGCAAAATTTACATTGCTGTCGCGCGAACTGAACAAAACACAAGCGGAGTTCCGAAAATAAAACCATATCAAACTCAACCCAATGCTATTGAAATTACAGTTCAATTTAATGTTTTCATGTGTAAATATAATATTGTGGACATCTAATAAGTGCACAGGTTTACTCCGCGTTGGAAAATGAGTTTCCCTGCGGTGCGGGGCGCGGGGGGTGGGGCGCGGGGGGCGGTAATTGTCCCGGTATCAAAGCGGCTCCTGTGATGCCGCGGCGCCTTTTGATTGTTTTTCCCGGGACGATCGACCGCTACTTTTTGCAGCACCACCTGCCCGCGAGACCGGGAACGAAGCACAGAAGGTCTACCTATAAAGGCTTGAATGCAAATATATATATATTCTACTTGCTTTTGCCCGCGTTTTCGCTCACACAAGCTATATAAAGATTAGAAGTGGATCCCAAAAAATAATTTCATCAAAAACCAACTGTCTTCTTTGTATGTTTCTGTACGCATCAGAGAGAACAAGCTGAATCTCAGGATCAGTTAAATCAATTGAGAAAAGACATTCACCAGCTATTAAGTTGGAGTCTATACTGCATAACAGTGATAACAAAATTAAAATCTATTCAGTACTTTTACGGTTCATGTCGGTTTAGAAGCAAAGTTACTTGCTTTTCAATGATGACGTTACATTCAGAATGTGAAGGCAAATTTCGACATGGCGGGTGGCTCTGGTGTATTCAACCAGAAGATACAGGTTCGAATCCTGGCCGCAGTCCAGTATTCCTTCTCTAAAATAAACCCCAATAAGTATGTCAAAATGAAGTTTTGGAGATGCACGACAAAATGCTCAAAGTAAGTTTTATTTTTCTAAAATGGCTGATCCTCCTGCAATGGTATTCTCATGTCATGCTGTAGAATGAAACTTCTATAATGTCCCTGTGACATAATTCAGTAATCGCGTAATATAAACGAATCGTTTCAAATACAGGTGACGATTATGTTAACGAACGTAATTGTACCTATTAACTAGGCGGTTACTACATCTTTGTTCTAGTGTGACAAGTTTAAAAACTGACCATACGATACCGGTAAGTAAGTTTATAGATGAGTAAATTATTTAAAACATTGTGTAAAATAATGACAACCAATTAACGGCTACTTCCATAGTTACCTACAAGTTACAACATTGTATATTTAGTTTAAAGATATCTTTCATTATTTTATTCTATACTAGCTTCTTCACGCTACGCGGACGAAGTCGCGGGCCTTCGTCCGCGTAGCGTGATGATATATAGCCTATAGCCTTCCTGAATAAATGGGCTATCTAACACTGAAAGAATTTTTCAAATCGGACTAGTAGTTCCTGAGATTAGCGCGTTCAAGTAAACAAACAAACAAACTCTTCAGCTTTATATATTAAGTATAGATAGGAATATTCAAAGAAACCTACATTAAAAAAATATATAGCTTTGATTTTTTTTTATAGCTACTTGTATGTACCGTCGGAAAAATTCAGAGTATTGCTTCTTTCATATGCCTATCATTGTTCAAATTGTTGTTTTTAACAAAAAATATACCTATGAAAGAGACTCGTGTAGCAGAGCCATCTTATGGTGAGTTATAGTCATCACCGCCCATGGAAACCTGCAACACAGGAGATTTTAAAAAAAAAACGCTTACCAGCAATGTGGGTCGCACATTACTAGTGTTCTTGTTAACCCCTCATACATCATAGATGCTTGTGTTACGAGTAGGTTCACGTCGGTAGTGCAATGGGTGGGTTTCGAGCCGGCAACCACATGATCGCCAGTCTGACGCCCTTGTCGTTAGGCTCCCGCCGTTTTAAGTTTGATCCGTTACCGGCTCTCAAAATCCCTGTATCTATGAATACAGAAATTAATAATATAACATTGAATACAATGGTGACACCCGTATTTATTCCTGTTTGACCAACATCTTCATATCATCTCGATTGTTTTCGAAACACACACCCAAATGTTTGTCTCAAACCAAACCTTCTCGGAAACACTTCGCCTTTTTACCCAACTACTGAACTTTGAGAGGGGTTGTGTTTTACTTCAATCTCCATCAGTGGTTCTCAATGTATGAATAAGTAATATATAACTGCTGGTTAGGTTATCGCATTTTATTGATACAGAAAATCGTCTAATATTACTGTAAGATAAGAATGTCCTAATTTCATTCATCCGTGGGAGAGCCATGCTTCGAAAGGGCCCGGCTGGCTCGACCGGAGTCACAGACACGGTCTCACAGAAAACCGGCGTGAAACAACGTGCCGCTACACTGTGAAAGAACATACTTAGACGTCTGGCAAAAACTGTACCAGCTATAATTACAAACAGGGGGATTAAAAAGGCGATTACAGCAATATCTCTGGGAAATTTCCAGTGAAAATATCGAATTCATATTTAGAATCCAAAGCAACCCTGTATTTTTTCAGCTAATAAACCCCAATGTCTTTACATTGTCTGACAAACATTAATGCTCAGAGGATTGGAATAGTTGACTACTGGACTTAGAGCCACTTGCACCAACTTCTTAAATATTTTTAAATTGTATTTAAACACAATTTACTATTGTAATTTTGTGTTTAAAAACAATTTGAACATATTTAAGAAGTTGGTGCAAGTGGCCCTTAGATGTAACATCAAACGATCAGAATAATTTTGAAGGATAAAATCCTTGATGTTTTGTTAGTGCTGTACTTCCTACTAATATTATAATCCTTATATTATAAACGTGAAAGTTTGTGAGGATTTAAAGATGCTTTTTACTCGTTCACGCAAAAACGCCAGAATAGATCTGGCTAGCATTTGGTGCAGAGCTAACTCTTATAGTCTGGAATAACACTTTTTATCTAGGTAGGTTTTACTTTTTGTCTCGCAGATGAAGTCGAGAGCAGAAGCCAGTATTCAATATAAAAGGTTGAGCACCCCTGGTTAAGTTGGACATGTTTGTTCGCAGGCGCCTCAGTCCGTAGCTGAATATTGTTTTAAAATCGATCCCCGTAACTTGAGACTCTTGTATTTACTCAGTTTTAAACACAAGTCAACAGACATGTTTTTTGCTAGGGTTGATAGTTTTGGAATTTTAAATACAGCACGTATTTGGTGGAATTTTAATGGTATATAAATCAATGAGTTTATAGGTAATTGGTAATTCAAAATACACTATGGGTTACCATCTTGACTCTTATATGTGTGTTTATATACCTAAAAATAAACCCATTGCAACCCTTTGTTGCTGTAACAAGATTTTATTTAAGAATTGTGAGTTGTAAGCAAAAAGGTACTTACTTACAGGATCGACTACTCGCTCTCTGATCAATATCAGAGTTCTCTATCTTAATACATAAAATATTTAAAAAGATAGGTGGTCAGTGGTAATAGTGTATTTAGTGCATATTAATTTAATTCTAAGTTGTACACGCCAAGCGATTTAGTTCTCATACAAGCCAGAATTTAAAGATATACAGACAAGAATTCATTAGGTACTAGTCAAGACAGTATTGTACCAGCCCTAACCAAAAATGTGTGCAGTAACGCGAGATACTGGATGTTTGAAAACATCTTTGGCCGAACTGCAGCTTCGGGGTTCGAAGCTCGGACAAACACCATCAGGCGGGCAGTTCCCACGTCTGCAAGGAAATATTGAAGCGGAAAATTATTAAAATTAAAGGAACACTCAAGGAAATCTTAGACTTTTCTCTCATCTCAAGGAAATCTTAGTATTTTTCATGAACAAGAAATTTTATCTATTAACATAACAGTTTGCTAGTTTCCAAGAAATCATATTTATACACATCAGAAATCATAATATGTTTCTTTTCCGACCAGACTTAATATACAAGGGCATTTCTCTACAGAAAATTGCAATGACCATATTTAGAAAAAGCGTGAATCAAATCAAAAGCCACCTTAACACTACAACACCACCTGCTTTTAGACATGAAATTAAATGATGAAATGATATTTATTTCTGTAAGTTGTTTGTTTTTTTTTATAGCTAAATGGCTTCGGCATTTAACTAATAGAATAAAGAACTTTAATTTAACTGACGACCTCTGAGAAGAAACACCGAAACAATCTCAGAGAATCATGGTCTCTTTTAAAGTCTATACATAAAATAATGCAAATAATGTGAGTGGGACAATGCAGGGCAATGTCTGAAATGGCCTTTTGAGAAAAGAACCGTAGCAGCTTTGAGTAGAACAGTCCTAACTGACGGCAAGCATGCATCAGTCATCGTACAGCTCAATGACATTATAAAGTTAAAAAGTATTATATCCTGGCCTAATCCCTCTCTTCTAAGAGGAGATCCGTGTCCAGCAGTAGGACAGAATAATGTGTTGATGATATTATGATGGTTTTTTTTTTTTTAATATTCTGGGACATTTTTACACAGCACCATCTAGTCCCAAACTAAGCAGAGCTTGTACTATGGGTACTAGACAATGGATATAATACTTATATACTTTTTTTTTTTGTAAATACATACTTTTAATACATAGGTATTCCTATACACCTACCTTCTATGTACTATTTAAAGTTATAAATAATTTGGTGAAAGAAAAATCTACCATAGACAAGAGTTATACTCCGCTTTGGTTCAATTGCGTATTTATTTAACTTGGATTAACGTTAATAACGGTTTGTGTCATTTTTTATTAGGTACGATTTTTTCTTGTAAAGCAATGGCATCCCTGAATGATTACACACAGACGTCACCAATTTTGAAATTGGAACTTAGAAATAAAATCTTTGTAAATAGCATGGCAGAACAAGACTTTTTTTTAGAACTTTTAAAGAGGAACAATTCTATCTTATATGACTTTTGCGAAACTTTAATCGTTTACGCAGCATACATCGGAAGCTCTCAAAAGGAAAAAGAACCCCGATTTTGAAACATTCTTCATTGATGCTCCGCTCCTATTGGTCTTAAGCGTGATGATATATAAGCCTATAGCCTTCCTCGATAAATGAGCTATCTAACATTGAAAGAATTTTTCAAATCGAATCAGTAGTTCCTGAGATTAGCGCGTTCAAGCAAACAAACAAACAAACAAACAAACTTTTCAGCTTTATATATTAGTATAGATAGATTTCTGAAAAGTGTTTAACTATTTTGACGTTTGTTAAGAATATTATTAGGCAGGAACCTTTTCAAATACAAAGTTAAAAGAATTTATCTAATCTTTGTATCAAAACTCGGTGGTAGGTAAGACAACGGGCGTAATGCATTTGAATTAATATCATTACCCTACTATGTATCTATAATGAGAATACTAGTATTCAAACCTAAGTAGGTAAGATACCGCATACAATGCTTATCAAAAACATATAAGTTTTTAAATTTATTTGATCACTACATCCGGAGTTCAAGCGGTGTTCAGTAAGTATATCAAAGTCATGTAACATAATGTAAATTATGATAACAACACGAAATAAGTATTGAAAAACAATCTAAAATAAGTAGTAAGTAAAAACAATTAAATAAGTATGTATAGTTCGCGCAAAATAACTTGACCCAAAACTAACGGAGAGGGGGAAAGTTTGCGCAAATGCACTGCGCAAACTTTCCCTCTCTCCGTTAGTTTTGGGTCAAGTTATTTTGCGCCAACTGTAACAAGAGCAACTGTTAAGGAAACCATTCGAGTCATTTGGTATAATGATTTTAATAAATATTACACCGACATTCTTAAAATAGGTAAGTGCTAAGAATCCGTTCTTTAATTTGTATTTTAGATATTATTACCTCATAATTGGATTCTTGGGGGAAGATATTATAAACACAGCGATTTATGGAAAGACATTGGAAAAATCTCAATATATATAATTACTAACATAATCGATACTTAATAGGTACCTAATTATGTTCAGGTCCTATAAGAATAAACGATTAGAACGATGTTTCCCTGAAAAAATACCGTAAAATCATTCATTCAAATTGTTAAACTCACTCAAAACACATTATTTACTTTAATTTATTTCAATTTTCATATTCGATTATTTACTCAATCCATTTTAATTGTATAAAATAAATTCATCACTTCTGTTTCAACATTATGAGCTTTCATTTACAATCCGTCAGTCATTACCGTCGTGTCTCCCTTCCTACCCAACCTGTAATTATAAGAGATGACTACATTTCATTCCCTTCCGTTTAATTAAAAAAAGATTACACATGTTTTTTGCAATTTTAGTATTAAATGCATTCGAGTGTTTGGGGTCAACGTGACTTGCAGGTTTTAAAGTGGGGTTAGTTTTTTGTTTGAATGGTAATGACGAAACTGTGTGTTGGTGGCTTCCCCTTAATTAGTAAAGAATATACAGGTTTGAAAGTATTTTATTTAAATTAAAAGTGACGCAGTGGTATTGGCTTCGATATAATCCGCTATGCACAAAAAAAAACATAATTATTATTAGTGGGAAACTTAATGTAGGTAGGTACCTATATGAATTTAAAGAAATATATAAATTATGACTTAAAACATACCATCACGCCTGTATTCCCCGAAGGGTTAGGCAGAGGCGTACTATTTTACACCCACAGTTCCCCGGTATGTTTAGGTCCCATGTAATAGGGGGCGAGCCTATTGCCATTAACCGGGCACAAATTCCAAACTCCGAGCTGCTACTGGGAATTTCACAGAAAAACCCAATAACATTTTGCTCGACCTGGGAATCGAACCCAAGACCTCTAGCGTAGCAGTCGCGGTCAGGACCACAAGGCTAATGAGGCAGTTAATGCCTAGTTAATGGCTATGACTTAGAATTAATTACATATATGAATTACCTAAATGTAAGTATTCAAAAGTGATCAAGTCAACTCAATATCTCCCGTTCCTTTCATTTAGAAGCATGGAGTCCCAGATAGCACCTAAGTCACAGACACAACTCACAAGTCTTTTAAAACTGCTGACACACAATTTCTTTTTCTCCATTACCTATTGATGAAAATAACTTAAAGAATACGGGATAACAATATGAAAGAGACACTCAAGGACATAATTACATTAACTCTCACCAAAATTGTCAACTCATGCTAGAAAAATAGAACAAAAACCCATGGCGCCACGCCACGTGAGAACTTGGAAAAACATAGAGATACCCTCGTAATTTAATACTTAAATATTATTTTTTGCAAAGTTCTAATGTCATATCGGAAGTATCTGTCTGTTTGTTTAGGCCCGTCTGTGTAAGTAGAATAATATTGGGCGATGTCGTCGCAAAACATTAGTGTATTGCTCATGTTGTTTTTGCAAACGATTAACTGTATTTCTGTCGAGGTAAGGACTTGTTTCCCCTTTCCACTTAAAATATATTTTAATATTGTTTGTCTGTGATCATAACGTCGTCGTAAGTGTCTCTCCTAAAATCCAGCTTGTAAATAAATAAAATGGACTACGCTATGGAGAAGATCCAGAGGGTGCTTCCCTTTGCGGTGGATTGACCAAGTGAAAGCTTTCCCGAAATCACCCTTAAATCTGTGCGCTCGGAATGCCTCGGTTAGAGAAGGATAGCAGGAGACAATAAAGAAAAGGCCGTGCAACGCCCCCATGACCACGACTACTCTGCCTAGAGTATACGACTGAGAAGAAGAAGACCACATTGGTATTTTAAATGCCCCTTTTTTTATTAGCACAGAAAATTCTCATGGATCGTCAGCCACCTGGAATGTATAGCAGGGTATGTCGGTCTCGTCCCGACTAAAAACCTCACTTGCCTTTCCTTGCCATATAGTCACGGTCAGGGGATTCGTGACGTTCGCCATGACCGTGACAGGCTGTGGGCCAGCATATGCAGGACATCCTTTGGAGGGCGAGGCCTCGGCTCGCATCCTACTCGAGAGTGCCACCTACTGGGGCCATTGTCTGGTCCGGCGACAGACTCCCCAAGTCAGTCGCCCGCAGGCCACAGCTCACGGAGGCCGGAGATCTGTATGCGTCCTTTAACCCTAAGTATTATTTAATCTATGCTTATCTTATGCCTTATCTACACTGGGGCTCCTAAATAGGTAAAGCAAAGTGATTATAACATAATGACATGACATGATTACTGTAAGGGTCCGAAATGTCGATTTGACAAAAGTAGTAGTTTGATTTTTTTATATTTCTTTGCTAAAAACTTGCCAGTTATTAAAACAATTGTAATTAAAACAGGCCATGGATTTAGAACTTGTGCGGGATTACTAACTAATGCCTTAATGTTTTGACTCCCAAATTAGCATGAATATTAGTTAGAGCTCAACTCTGTTATGTTGGTATAAAATATGGCAATGCTAGGTAATCATACACTGCGTGTTAAATAGGCAGTAGGAGCAACATGACAGGGCGGATGCCGTGGCGCCGGCGCAGACGAGCAGTTGGACCGTCTCAGACGCACACCCATCCTCAAACATTTGGTGCAAGTGATAGCCGAAAGCGTCAATAGCCCTCAAACGCTGTATAGTTTTATTAGGGTTTTAAATTTACATGAAAATTATACAGATATTACAAATGATAATCGTAACTTTTTAACACATATGTATATTTCATTTTTATTAGAGCAAATAACGGTATACCGAGGTTAATTTATAATATCATCAATAATCTCCAAATGTATTTTTACAAGTGCTAGCTCTTATACATATATATTGTGCATGTTGTGGCTTCCTATAATTGAGGGAGTACACACATATTACTTCCTGCATTTTGTAAAAAAAACACGATTTGTGTATGTGTATTTGTGGAGGTCCTTAATAATAATAAATAATAAAACAAGTATTTTGATATATCTTTTTGTGATTTTTTTTGCATTTTTCATGCTAAGATTATAAAGTTATTTTAGTGAAGGAAAAATTCGACTTCCTGCCTGCGAGTCGAATTTTTCCTTCACTAAAATAACTATTTTGATATAATTGTCTAATAAGCTCCGTGATTACATGAGAAATACAATATTACTTATTGACCATTTAGTAATATAGCACCTCACCCAAAATTTTTTAATTTTACTACGCTCGTTTATCAAATTGCCAAATATATTACACTAGCTTCCGCCCGCGACTTCGTCCGCGTGGAATAGTTACTTAGTCTTAGCGGGGTGATAGCCTATAGCCTTCCTGAATAAATGGACTATCTAACACCGAAAGATTTTTTCTAATCGGACCAATAGTTCCTGAGATTATCGCGTTCAAGCAAACAAACAAACAAACTCTTCAGCTTTATATAATAGGTCTAGCAAACTTGGCAGGTGGCACTTGACAGGTGGTAAGAAGATGATGATCCCCTTCAGCGGCTGTAGTATGTTTTGATTGAAGCTCACTTCAAGATATAGCCAATATTGTTAGTTGATAATTGAGTATTGAGTATCCGAGCGGAACTTTAGTAAAATATGTCACGGGAACAGGAATAATAAAAGAACGCTAAATGAGGATATGTCCGTAAGAGCGTTTATTGGGTCCGAGCGGACCCAAGCTCGGTCCGCTCGGATACCAAACAAACGCTCTAAAGGCTGATGAATAACGTATTTATTTGGATAAGGATTAATATAACATAACATAACATACCATCACGCCTGTATTCCCCGAAGGGTTAGGCAGAGGCGTACTAATGTACACCCACAGTTCGCCGGTATGTTTAGGTCCCATGTAATAGGGGGCGAGCCTATTGCCATTAACCGGGCACAAATTCCTAACTCCGAGCTGCTACTGGGAATTTCATAGAAAAAACCCAATAACACTTTGCTCGACCTGGGAATCGAACCCAGGACCTCTAGCGTAGCACTCGCGCTCAGGACCACTTGGCTAATGAGGATTAATATCATGTTTATAAAAACACCTTCGCAAATAATGCATTTGGAATTTTAGAACAAAGTTAGCATAAAAAAGGTTATAGTGAGCCAACCTTAAAATATAGACATATGCTGTCGCGGACTTTTTTTTAGAACTTTTAAAGAGGAACAATTCTGTCATATATGATTTTTGCGAAACTAACCGTTTACGCAGCGCATGCATCGGAAGCTCTCAAAAGGAAAAAGACCCCGATTTTGAAACATCCTTCATTGATGCTCTGCTCCTATTGGTCTTAGCGTGATGATATATAGCCTATAGCCTTCCTCGATAAATGAGCTATCTAACACTGAAAGAATTTTTCAAATCGAACCAGTAGTTCCTGAGATTAGCGCGTTCAAGCAAACAAACAAACAAACAAACTCTTCAGCTTTATATATTAGTATAGATATGTTATTAATTAATATGATCTGTAAAATGCAGTAGTATAACACGATAAAAACGTTATTTTGCCGTCATTTGAGCAACGCTGGAGTAAAGCTGCGTAGTTTAAAAAGTAAGCCTTTTACTTATCAAACACGCTAAATATATATTTCAAGTAATTATTAAATTTCGAAGTTGTTGACAATATACCGATTTTAAAGAAATATGACGCGAACTTTCACACATTTCTCGACAGGTTAGTTACATTGAAGCGGCGGTAGCCTAATGGCTAGGGTGTCAGACTTGCGATCATGTGGTTGCCGAAACCACCCATATTATTGCACTAACGACGTTTACCATAAACTCGTAAACAATGAGCATTTAGCTTAGCACGAAGATTTAACAAGAATAGGTACTAGTAATGTGCAGGTCGCACATTACGCGCAAATTGCTAGTAAATATTAAAAGAAGGAAAAAAACTTGAAGTATATTTATTCTAAGTTCTAATTTGTCTATTTGAAACCGAGCATGTTTTTTTGACATTAAAAAAATCCTGTAAGTATAATATTTTCTAATAAAAAAAAAATTAAGTTTGCATATTTTCGAAATTGAAACATTTAATTTGATTTAAGACGTGGTTTATAATCATGTCTCTTTTCTCATCTACCCTCTTCTATTTTCAAGTAAACAAGAAATCGCTGCTGCCTACACCTTGGCCGTCAATTTTAAAGTGTAACACGATCATCCGCGGGTTGTAAGGCGATCGCTCGACTAACATCACTCGTGTCAAGCAGTAATGAACTGCTAAATACAGTGTCAACACGTCTGTTATTTATAGAGCTGAATAGGTACACGCTCTAAAAACTCACCTCTGAACTCTTTTAGCTGTGAGGGAAATGACAGCTATCACCTGTTCATGAGATGGTAAATAAAAAAATATAATAAGAACCTAGTCTGTGTTTTCATCATTGAGATTAACTAAAGAGACGAGCGAGCTCCTGCTCCAATTTAAGGAATAAGCGCCACGACTCAGTGTGCTGACCGCGAAAAATTATTAATTGTTTAATTAATGGAGAAGTTACAGTCTGTACTAAAGTAACTGACAGAAAATAAAGGACTTTTCAGTACGAAGAGAAGACTTACTAACGTAACTAACTCTTAGTACGACATTCCATGAACCTCAATATTTTTTTTATAAGTAAGTAGTTAAAAATATACGTACAGTAAAACGCTTTAGCATAGGTAATTGCTTTTAACGTTCTGCTAATGTTATTATTTTACTCTATAAAACATTATTGTTTACCTTGGGGAACCTGAACCAAATATGCTGGTTTTATACATCTAATTAGTTTAATTTACGCTGAGACATGGTAAATGCCTTGTAAACCTAGATAACTAGAAACCTCACATGACTTATTGCAAAACTACCCACCGACCTAATCACAACCAAATTATCGGTAACATCAAAATCCTAGCTTAATGAACGATGGCGGGCGCAAATTACTGGCTGCCAGCAAACAGACTGCAACAATCAACCCTTCACTGTTTGCTGGGCCTCCCAGACCCCAACCATGAATAATTCATACGACGTGACAGCTAATTGTAATGAAATTTACCTCCCCCCACCCCGCGAGCATCATCGGTTTCTATGCAATTTTTTGCGCCAAAAAGATCCGTTGGAGCATTAAATTTCTTGAGAATCGATTTTACATATAAATATTGGATATTTATACGTGGCTCGCTGTTTGTTTGTATCATGATAACCTGTTAATTGGTCATTTTGCAATGAATTTATGTATTAGATACGCAGTTCGAATCTTAAGTCAGGATTACAAAACCGAAACAAAACAATTGTGGTTATGTTTTATTCAAGTTTTTAAAGTTTAACGATCTCGCTTGCTCATTAATAGGTTGAATAAGTCATAGGATATCAAGACTTGCATGTGGACAAAACTAACAGACACGATACTTTATTTCATTTTATAATTTCCTAGAACACTGTTTAGGTATTATAATTTAACCAAATGAATAAATTCACAGACACACAAACAGAAATGATACATATAATACCTCCACAAGAACATGGGACTTCTCGATTAATGACAGCACTGCAAGTGGTTGAATGATCAGCTTCGGCGCCAAAGTTCGAATTCGATTTCCGCGCGGAACAAATATTAGCATGGCTTACAGAAAGGCCTCCTAGTCTGGATGTTTGAATATGTGAGGATTCGTGACTGCAACCCACGACAAAGTAGAAAAAAGCGTGGTTGTCGAATAATTGTTATCCTCGATCTCGAAACAATTTCAGTACCTACCTACTTAAAGTACCTAGATAACTAATTTAACCAGTGTTCATAACATCTTGTAACGTCTTGCAGATGATGTTTATTAATATTGATTAGATTTTATATCTTCGGTGCTATATGTAGGTAGTACTTACTATAAAAATCTGATGGGGTCCAGCTTATGCTGGACCACAGCTTGTCACGGTCGTGGCGCATATCACGAATCCCATGACCGTGATTATAGGGCAAGGAAGGGCGGGTTTAAGTCGGTAGGAGTAAAAATCATACTTGCCCTCGACATAACGTGGCGGCCGATCCTTCTCTAAAAATAAATGGAACAGAATTTGTATGAAGTTAAATGCCAAGTAAGACCTATCTAAGTTATCGGGAATTATAAAAAACCCAACTTACTTACATCTAAATAATCAATAACATGAGCAATGAACAAAATAGCAGGCATGTAACCCTACACGGGAACAAGGACAACGGTTGGAGAGCGAGTCTTATTATTTTATTAGTTCACGCGCGATTTAATCACGATTGTTGGTTTTGGTAAGTTAATAAGTGGGGGGTTGGGGCGCGGGTGACGAGCCGCGGGGACTTTGTGACACCCGCGCGCGGCGAAACGGTTAACTTGAACGGGTGGAATGTTAATACGGAATATTATTAATAACTTTTGTATTATTTATTGAAAGAATTGTGATCTTGGACATAATGGTTCTTGATTACCACTTTCATTTGGATCTACAGTCTACCAAAATGTGATTACATTGGAAAAGAAAGTCACACTGTGCACTTATCACTTCCCCCAGATACTTTAGAAAAATCAGATATTTTTTATCTTACCCTCGCATGATATAAAATTCGGTGTAAGCCAGGGTTCGAACCTACGTCCCTCCGGTTAAGTACGCCCGGTGCTTTAGCCAACTAAGCTACCGAAACCGGTGTCCTTAATCGGAAGGACTCAGGTACGAATTCAGGCTGAAAACGATTTAATCTTCCATTAAAAAATCAGACAAAATTCATCCAATAAGTAAATATATTTAAAATGTATACAGAAATATGTAAATAATATGTATAAGAATAACAAGAATGACAGACAGGTATAGAATATTAATATCTAGGTTGTTTAATGGCAAGGCTCGCCCCCGATTACATGGGACCTAAACTGTGCCTAAACATACCGGCGAACTGTGGGTGTACATTTAGTGCCTACGCCTCTGCCAAAGCCTTCGGGGAATACAGGCATGATGGTATGTTGCACATAATCTTAACTAGGGTAAGTAAGGTAATAAAGTAAAAGCCACATTTCCGGAAATAACATAAAGTATTGGTATTGAATCCCAACAGTAAAAAAAAGAACTTATCTTTTTGTTACCCTCAAGTCTCAAAGATTGTAACAATAGATGCTAACGTTTTGGTGTTGGCCACACAATGTCATTTTTTGTTTCGAAATACAAATTTATTTTTGACAGCTGTCAAACTCGCAACCAATTTAAAAACAATCTTCAAGCCTCGAGAAAAGGTTTTGATTCCTTTGTAGTGATATATCTAGAGGTGTAATCCAAAGTTTGCGTTCAGTAACTTTGGGGAGAGCGGGGCGTTATCGCATTTCTTCGTGTCCATCTATTTACTAATGACTTCCGGCGTCAGGTGCTCCCTACCTCCCCTTTCTAATGATTTTTTCGTGTATTGTTCAATGTTTGAATGTAGAATACATAACGACCTATTTTTAAATAAGGCAACATGATACACTGACATGCAATATTCCAAAATTAAACTAATAAATACTTTTTTCTCACATAGCAAATAAGTAAGTAGGTATACGAGATTTTTTTTAATAATTCCAAAGCTTTACCTCATTTATGAGTACCTATCAACATCCAATCATAATTACCTACTATAATAAATTGTGATATTGTTTTTAATGAGACGACGATCTGATGGAGGGTGTTGACCCCCATATCAGACTGATGTAAATAGTAAGTAGGTAACTACTTACTTAGGTTACCTACCTATTTATAAATTAGTCAGTCAGTCAAGTAAAGAATAGGGTAGGTAACTCTAAGTAAGTACTATATGTAGAGCGGCATGACCTTCTGTAATAGGTACCTACAGCGTACCATCACGCCGGTATTCCCGGAAGAGTTATGTAGAGGCGTAGGTAGGTACTGTACACTCTCATTTCGCTCGTTAGTTTACCCATTTAATAAGGGGCGAGCCTAGTGCCAAATCACAATCTCCATGCTGCTACTGAGAATTTCTTAAAAATACAAATACCTAAGTAACACATTGTTCGAACTAGGAATCGAAACCAGGCCCTCTATAGTGTAAGCCAGGCCCCTACTGGTCAGATTTCAACCATATCTTAGGTAAGTATACTTATACATTTATATCAGCCACTGAATTGTTTGAGTACCTACACCATTTTGTAACTTAAAATAAATATACTTAGCTATTTAACAAATACGTTCACTAAACCTACTTACTTAAATATAACGGACTTTACATAGATACTTAGGTACAGTTATTTTGTGTATTACATTACACGCCAACGACCTGAGTATGCAAATAACACCAATTTTAGACGAGGTATATCAATTACCTACTACTCTACCGCCAATTTCGATCCTAACCCTACACAATACAGTCTAATTTCATACAAGTTGTACAATAAAGAACTAGGGTATCGCTTTCAAGAATACGAATAAGCGCAGCGCGATTCCCAACCTTATGTTGTTGGGCTAAAGTTTCTTTTTCATAATTGTTTGTTGAGAAGAAGTAGAGTATCAGTTACAGGATTGGCTGACATCGACCCCGCCCAGTAGGGCAGTATCCATTTCACGCACACCTAAAGTCCACCCACTAACTACTCGAGAACATAACGGCTTGTAATCGATACAAAAGCATATAGCCAATCGAAGACAACGCTTGGAGAGAATAGGGACGCTCCGTGATTTATGATCTGTGACATTCCAAATTTAAAACTAGGTACGGCAATGACAGCTGTCAAATTTACGCAGGGTGAACGCACGAATTGGCTAAGTACTGGACTTTTTGAAAAGTAGAAACGTAAATTCTGTTTATTTTATGTAAATTAAATTCAGTGGAGTGTACTTAAGTAGCTTTAATGTTTGGATAAAAAAGACTGCTTCTAAGCACCGTAATTAAATATTCAACACGTCACATCTCAAATAAGGAGTCACGCACGGTCCAGTTGAAATAACACGCAGCATCCCGTCTGTTTTGATAATCGTCCAGTTTAGAAGTAAACAGGTCTATTATCATAACAAACTCGAGCATTTATCCCGAACACAACACTATGATTTACTGAAAGAAAAAAATATCAACTTTTTTTTAACAAGTTGGATGACCCTTATGTCTCAGTGGACAATGACCATACGTGACCATAGACAATATAATAGGTAAAGCAGACGCAAGTGGCCATAGAGTTAATAAAGGAGGCCGAATGATATCAATAACTCGATGTTTATTGTCGTTTGGCCAGCTGTGCTGTCTCATTTGCATAATTAAATAGAATTGTATTTTTGTTTGGTTTTAAATATTTTGTGAACGTTTATGTAGAGCAAGCACATTTGTTTTACATTGAATACGTTAGCGACCCGTGCACAGCTTTGCCTGCATAAGTTTTCGAGTTCTCTGGAGGTTTTTAAAAAAAAATATTCTATAATAACAAACCTTATCTCGTTATTTTAGTGTAGGAAAAAATCGACTGCGGACAGGAATCGAACCTTCTTCTTCTCGTTAGATACACCAGACGCTATGACCACTAATCCACCGCGAGTCCCACCAGTGTGTATTCGAAAACCTTTTATATTAGATACAATAAAAAAGTCTTATATTTTTTATATATATATATATAAATATTTATACGATAGTTCTCCTATTTTCCCATGAAATAAAAATCTTTTTCTTTTTTCTAATCAATACAGAGGTTACGTATGTAGGGGCTTTGTTCAACTTTCTTTTGCTGCGTTGGACATGTATTTTAATTCAATGCACATGGAAACAACTCTAGCACGTCCTACTTCAATGGTTTTGTGGCACTCCATAAATAAAAGTTGTACTCGTAAATAGATAACGGCTGTCTGGAGCGGAAACGTTAGCCACTTCCGGTGCGCCACTAGCGCCAGTATTTACAACTTCATAACACTCGATGTGATAAACATGTTTAGCGGAATAAATGCGACGATATTATGTATAAATTCTACACTTTCTTTGGAAATGATTTGTGATGCAAATATGTTAAACTGTTTTGAATTTGGTTTTAGTACGTAGTGATTATTGCTGCAATGGCTCTTTATAAGCAATAGAGATTATAATAGATCATATAATAAAATAATCCTAAACACAGCCCGAATCTACCCCCTTCTAAGTATTGGCCTCTCTTTGCTTAAGCCACATTTTTCGATCTTATGCAAATCTTGCCCATGTGAGACCAATTAATGAATGTTCTGATTTCACCGGCCTATCTCACTATCGGAAGCCCTGCACTCCTTCTGCCTGTCATTAAAAAGACGTATCCTTAAGAATAATTTAAACTGCGTCATTAATTTATGATTCTGAGCGTGACTGCTACGCTAGAGGTCCTGGATTCGATTCCCGGGTCGAGCAAAGTGAAAGTGAGCAAAGTTTCTATGATACTTATCCTCAGTAGCAGCTCGAAGTTTGGATTCGTTCCATGTGCATCTGGATTGCACATCACAATTCGGCAAAGTCAATAGGCTTACTGCCTATTACATGGGGCCTACACATAGCGAAGAACTATGGGTATTCATCATCATCAGTACCTTCACCTCTAACCATCAACTTTCAGTAAAATTTATTTGCTTTATTAACATTTAATCATTTCAAAGGAGACCGTAATGGAAGAGGTGGGACCTTCAATTTATCATAATATAGTACCTACTGCTACATCTTATTCATATATACTTACCAGTTACCTATATTTTACTTGAATAATACCAAAGTTCATTATAGGAGGGAGATTAAATGTTAATTGACATTGACAAAAAATATAAAGTGCTAGTCGCACCACGTATTGAGGGTTCCGTTCACAGAAGTTATCAATATAAGTACCAGTATTACCACGCTTGCTGTCACTGTCATTTATGACGCACTTCGTAGCTAAACGCAGTACCTACCTAACATCATTGACCCATTTGACTATAAATGAGTTGATTATGATAGGTAGGTACTGCGACACTGCTGGCCTTTCGATTAAAGCCAAATATACCGAATCTATTACAGTTCCTGCCTATAATATTACCATGTTTTTTTTGTAGAGCCACAGTAGAGTTGAGTAAAAAGATCTCCAAGGGATAAGTAGGAAAATAATAAACTTTTTAACTACATAATTTATTATTTGATACGCTTCATCCTACAAACAACAAAATAACACAAACCACAAACGAAGCTTTCGCTTTCAGGGTCCCGTTGTTATCTCCCCTTTTTATACGGAACCCCAGCACCGGCCTATATGCATAAAAGCCTACTGAGCTGACATCAATTTGCAAGCTATTTTGTTGCATCAAGTTATGTATTTCCATTAGCAATATTTTACGACACTTTAATGGCAAGGAGAAGCAATAATTATATCATTTCATAATATTTAATTACTATACGCATAAAAAAAGTAGTACATACCTACGAATAGGTTATACTTAGAATTTAACTTTTGACAAATGTGAGCACAGGGCCACTTTCACCAACTTCATAAATATGTTTAAATTGTATTTAAACACGATTTATCATATAAATTTTGTGATTAAATAAAATTAATTTAATTAAAAATTAAACACCTATTTATCGCGATATTTTCTTATAGACGAGTTAAATCAATCCTCTTTTGTCGAACAAAATTCACTGAATACTAATTTTTGATTACGGAGAAGGAGATAGAATTGTCCACGACACCGGGTGCAGGAGGGCACAGGCAGTCCTCCGGCTTGAGTATGAGACCTGTGGGCAGCTGAATTAGTGAGTCTTTCGCCAAACCAGATTTTACGTACTATAAAAAAACGGAAATTTCCGTGTACTCAGTGAAAATATGCAAAAGGCCTACTTTGGAACTCATTTATCTTCAACGCCAACGCTCATAAGCGGTGCCTAATGGACCTATATTCTTAGTTTGTATGAAAGCTCACGAAACATGAAATAATGTAAGTACTTGGTGTATCACTAATGTTATGTTTAGCAATGCATTCATTCGACACGGTAGTTCTCCAAGGCTTAGAAGAGAAGCTAGAAGGGCAGAAGCTAGTGTAATATAAAAATATCTGTGTTGGGCTCCTACCTATCGTTAAAATCATTCTGAATACTGAAAAACAACCAACATAGTACCTACAATCGTATGATAGATACAAAACCTTCTCAAAGTCTGCATAATTTTTCATCAACATTTCATCAGTTCTGAGCGAGCGCGTACGTGGTTAGGACGTTTGTCGTTCGTAATAGTGTATCGTCAACCTTTTGGCAGTTTAAGATACTGATTTACTTTACAACTACAATGAAGTCGTGTGCAGTTTGCAATATCCAGTTCAATGACGGTGTTCAATGTGCGAGCTGTAAGAAGCACTTGGACTTTGGTTGTGCAAGTATATCTGAAGGAGGTTGGAGAAAACTCGGTGTTGATAGAAGGGCCCAATGGAAGTGCCCAATGTGTAAAGTCTCTTCACCAGCTATGCTAACACCTACACCAGAACCTGCTGCTTCCCTTGATACAATATTAAGCGAGATACGTGATATGAAGCGTCAACTTCTCAACTTACCAACTCTTGTGGATGATTTACGCACAATAAAAGATGAGTTGACGGAACTTAAGTCTTCATGTGACTTCTCTAGTGGCAGACTCGATGAATTTAATACTAGACTCGTGGAGCTTGAGGTCAAGGTATCTGGATTTGAGCAACTTCAGGAGACAGTCAACTGTTTACAAGCTGATGTAGCGAATACTAAATGCGAGCTATCCTCTTACGATCAGCGTTCGAGATTAAATAACGTGGAGATTAAGGGAGTTCCCCTCAAGAAGGACGAAAATTTGTTCACTATCGTCGATGACATAGGCCGCAAGATTAATTATAATTGCCCCAAAACCCAAATCAACTATATCTCGAGAGTTCCCATGCATAACTCCAAAGATAAATTGATAATAGTAAGTTTCCTGAACAGATACATAAAGGAAGACTTTATTGCAGCTGCGCGCGCTGAAAAAAATCTTTCCACTACGGACCTGGGATTTCGAGGAGAATCACAACGCGTCTATGTAAACGATCACCTTAGCGCCGAGTCGAAAAAACTGTTAACGCAAGTCAAATCTACAGCCAAAGGAAAAAACTACGATTATGTCTGGGTTAAACACGGTAAAATTCATGTACGGAAAAATAATAATTGTAAAACCTTCATAGTACGAAAGGAAACGGATTTAAACAAAATTGCCTAAAATGTTATCTACAATACCCTCTTTGTATTTTTTTGGTTAACTTTTACTTAAATATAAATATAAAAAATAGTATCGCTAATAGTATTGCAATTACACTAATTCACAGCTGTAAAAGGTTTGGCACCCCTGTCTTGCTAATGAGCCTGACGCTTCATTATCGCGCTGTTTGCATTAAAGCATTAATGACTAAAAATGTATCTTTCTCATTCACACTCACATGTATTGTGAACTATTGCTTGCTTTGTCCCGCAGCTGTCTGCAACATACCGCCGTCTGACTTCGGCTTTCTTGCAAAAATAAGTGAATTCTACCCACTTTACAAGTACTTAGTAATATTTTGTCTGATTATTATTTTATGTATAATGTGTTTAATTTTAAGTATTTCAGTTTTTAAGTATTTATTAATAATTTGTCTGATTGTTATTTTATGTATACATTGTTTTCTTTTAAGTATTTATATTGTTGCGTACACAAACGTGATTTGTAACTGCAATGGGTAATAGTAGTAAAAATCAACTAACCATCCTATATCAAAACGTACGTGGATTGCGAACAAAAACTGACACTTTTTATCGCCAGGTATCAATGAGCACATATGATATTATAGTTTTAACGGAGACTTGGTTAATGGATGGCGTTTTAAACTCGGAGTTTTTTGATGATAGGTACATAGTTTGGCGTCGCGACCGAGACTATACTTTAACTGGGCAATCTAGAGGTGGTGGCGTACTCATTGCCACGCGTAGGGAGTTACCGGTGACTTCACAGCCACTCCTACATTCTACAGCAGAAGATCTTTGGCTTAATTTACGTTTCAAAGACTCCACTTCAGGAGCTAATACAAACTTATATATATGTGCTATTTATCTCTGTAAACAGTGCAACGGCCTTTCTTTTTCTTCACAACTGAGTAACTTTCTTACTAAATTAAATGCAGTAACTATGAACAATACTTCCGATATGTTCCTGGTGCTCGGTGACTTTAACATGAGTGGTATTTCCTGGATTTCTTTGGATAGTAAAAATAATAATTCGCTCGTGCCAGGAAACTTGACGACTTATGATGAGTGTTTGTTCGCGGATGAGCTATCTACGCTGGGCCTCGGTCAATATAATCTTGTGCTTAACAGGTATGGTAAAATGTTGGATTTAGTGCTCTCAAACAAATTAGTAAATGTGACGGAATGTACCGACCCTTTAGTGCCCATCGATCCTTACCATCCAGCACTATTAATTAACATTAAAAACATTTTTGAAATACCTGCCTTGGTTTATGCCCCGCGACTACGCTATGTATTTAGTAGGGGTGACTTTCAATCTTTAAATGACGATATAAATGCCATGGACTGGAAGCATGAGTTCTCATTTCGGTCAATGGATGAGTCAGTGGAGTTCTTTAATAAAACTATTACTCATTTACAAAATAAATATATACCACAAAAGCTCGTCCGTAAAAATAAATATCCAGTATGGTTTAACTCGGCTCTAATTAAAACTATTAAAGAAAAGTATAAGTACCTAAAAAAATTCAAGACCTACGGCAATATATCTGATGAGCTAACGTTCAAATTATTACGGGAAAGAGTCAAGACTATGGAATCCACCTGTTATAATAATTACATCGCCCTGACTGAAAACTCAATAAAAGTAAATCCCAAACAATTTTGGACGTTCGTTAAGAATCGCTATAAGTCAACCGCCATTCCCAGTGCACTGAATTATGATAACAAATTATTAATCACGGGCGAGTCTATTTGTGAGGCATTTGGCTCTTATTTCCATTCGACTTTTCTTAACGATGGCGCTGGCAATTCTAACACTTCTATTACTATAAACCTTGATTCCTCTACAATTAATCCGCCATGTGACATTTGCAAGATCGAGGTGAAAGTTGATGTAGTTGCCAATCTGCTTCACAAGCTAGACACATCTAAAGGTGCCGGCCCTGACAACCTGTCATCTCTTCTCCTCGTTAAGTGTGCATCATCTATCTGTGTACCTATTTCAATCCTATTTGCAAAATCTCTATCCTTATGTGTCGTCCCCAAAGTCTGGAAGTCTGCATATATTACACCAGTGCATAAAAAAGGGTCCAAAACAGATGTCGTTAATTATAGGTCTATTTCTAAGCTATGCATTATAGCCAAAGTATTCGAGAGGATTATCTACCACCAGTTATTCCCCGTTATTGTGAAAGCGCTTAGTCCTTTTCAGCACGGATTTTTAAAAGGCCGGTCTACCACCTCAAACCTGGCATTATTCAATGATTTTATTACAAAAGCTATGGATGAGGGTCGGCAGGTCGATGTCGTTTACACTGATTATAGCAAGGCATTTGACCGAATAGAACATAAAATCCTAATTAAGAAGCTTGCTTATTTGGGAATACGCGGAGATCTGCTCAGGTGGTTTTCCTCGTATATAGAAAATAGGTCGCAAGCTGTAGCACTTAATAACTACCTGTCAAGTTGGGTTTCAGTGCCAAGTGGAGTACCTCAAGGTTCGTTATTGGGCCCCCTCCTATTTGTTGTCTATGTAAACGACATCGACCGTTGCCTTCAATCATCTCATCTATTATGCTTTGCTGATGATATGAAAATTTATACCACAATCTCATCAGTTGAAGACATGTCAGCACTTCAGTCCGACCTATGCCGGCTAGAAGAGTACTGCCTAAAAAATAAACTTGACCTCAACCCCTCCAAATGCTCAGTAATCACGTATACTAGGAAACGTGCGATCATAGAGACTTCGTACACCTTGGGAGGTCTAACCTTGCCAAGAAGTAGTGCAATTCGTGATTTGGGCGTATACCACGATCAGAAGCTAGCTTTTGACACGCACATTGACACATGTGTGAGAAAAGCTTCCAAATCGCTCGGGTTTATAATGCGACTTTCTAAATCATTCACTGAAGTTAAGACACTCAAAATTCTGTACTGCACCTATGTCAGATCTCATTTAGAATATGCATCCCAAATTTGGAACCCCTGTTACAACAAATACGTCGATAGAATTGAAAAAATACAAAAACGCTTCGTTAGGCACCTTTGCTTTCGTCAAAAGATTCCTTATCATTCTAAAGATTACCTCCAATTATGTAAAAAATACCACCTGCTACCACTTTCCATCCGTCGTGAGATAGCTGACTTCTCCTATCTTATAAAAATCATTAACAATGAAATCGACTGCCATGAGCTCTTGGAAAAACTATATTTTAATGTCCCGTGTAAGTCAGTTCGCTTCAATCCACCCATTCGTGTTCCGAATGCTAGTACAAATTACAGGCAGAACAGTTACATTGTGCGAGCAATCAGAAATTTTAATAGTATATGTAAGCAGCACGGTTTTGACCCCTTTATGACTAGTGTGTCATCGGCAAGAAGGACCTTAAGCCTCACCTTTTTTAAATAGACAGTCATTTGTTGTATGATCAATAATTTAAAATACAATGTAATAACAATTTGTAGTTGTAATAGTGATCTGTAGTTGTGAATTGTCAATATACTATATAATATACTAGCTCTCAATTTCAATTTAACTTACTATATTTCTATAAGTGAAGACTTGTTATTGGCTTTCTATTAACTAGATGATGTTTTTACTGTGATATCCTAGCTGTAAGTCTTCCATACTTTAAATAAATAAATTTAAATAAATAAATAAATAAATAATTGTCATCATTTCAAGTAGCCAAGCTGAGCGGGCGTGAAACTGCGAGGCGACACGAGCGCCCTCTCGTGCCCGTAACGAAGCCACTCGCGTGACTGGCAGCTGCCTGTCACTACTGGAGATTATACTAGTTTTGTAGTCTCTGAGGGTTTGCGAAAGTAAAAGAGCTCTAAATTGTTTCGCTTTTTAAATTGGGAATCAGAGATGGGGAGGATTTGACAACTTTGTTGTTGACTGAATAATAGTTACCCATAATATGCCAAATCATAAGATTTGGCATATTATGGGTAACATTATTATTTTATTTTAAAACCTCAAAATTCTTTAAATTTTCACCTATTAAAGGTAACAATCATGCTGTTATCAAATATTATAAAACTAAATTAAAAAGATTCACAGACTAATTAACATTCTTGAACACTTATTTTATCTAAACCTCCCTTTTAAAACTCAAGTGCCAATAAAAAAATTAAGAAGAAAATTAATTGTTATCTGTGTTACGTTCGCGCCATCAACGCGAGTGCTTCATTACTGGACGGGGCACGGGGCCGGGCAAATTGGGTTCGTTAGCGGATACCCGGCCACCAGTTTTACAGGCTATGAATACCTTGGCATGTGTTCTTGGCTGGACCGTTCCTGTCATTATGACATTATGTCATTATGCGCATTATTTGTGTAAAAAGGTGTTGTGGACATTGCATTTAGGTATAGAGATAGGTATCAGTTGATAAATTCTTGATCTCTAACTAAGAGTGCAACTAGATTTCTGTAAACTGAATGTTTGAATAAAACCGTGGGTAAACTCAAGCTGTAAAGGCCATGGATGCTGTAAAGGATCCGACAACGATAACGCGTTAAAATCTGTAAAAAGTAGTTTTACAATGTTGGTGTTATCAATTTGAGTAAAAAATCCAGTTATCATCAGTTCATCACAGATTTAACATTACGGGTTTTTAATGCAATACTAAGTTACCCAATTTAGTTAAACGTTAATTCACAAAATAAAGCTAATAAACCAGTTCCGAGCATGTAAAAATATTTTCTGAAACAACAACTGTATCGTACTATAACAATGCGTTACAAATCAACAACCTAAAGGAACCCATTAGCCACTCAATATAACTCAATAACGCAAGTCAATAATAGTTACACTCACCCTTCGTGTCGACAAAATGGCGTCGAATGACATCTTTTAATAATTCACGGGGATAAAGTTGAAAATCGAACGCAATATTATTTCAAATTACAGCGTCATTGTAAGTACATGGCACGATTGAATACAATAGAACAGGGCATATAGACGGTGTAAAATAACATTTTGAATAAATCTTTTTGTAGGGGGCGCCATAATAGGTGTTACGAGCTCTCGCAACGAGTGACGCTCCCTCGTGAAGGAAATCAAAATTCTGGGTTGAAGTTTAGGAGCGGAACGGACAAAATACTAAAACATAAGAATTAAATTCGAAAGCCATCACAGATAAATCTTCGCTAAAAAACAGTTATGACTTCGTTCGTAATCATCTGGCTTATTAAAATCTGCTAACGTCAAATTAATGACAGCAACCGACAGTCTCAACGGATTACTTTGTTGTACAATTAAAAATTTATATCAAACAAAATTTCTTTGTGACGAAGATTGAAATCGCCTGTTTCTGTGTTTGAATTTGAAAAAATAAGATATATGTTTCTATCGTGAATAATCCCTCATGTCCCATGAACTCCCCAGCACAGCACATAACAGGCAACATGAACTCACAAACGAAGTTACACAGTCAAGTAGGTAACGAGTGGCTCTCGCGTATTGTACACTGTTGTAATGCACTCAGGCACAATGCACGCACCAACTCACTATACTTGTACACGAAAACATCACACCAATATAAACCTTCATCATCAGCTATAAGGTCGAGAATACCATCTCCATTTCTTCCAACATCACCCAACAATCGGCCGCGTCCTCAACTGTACACAGAGTAATTCGCGTAACGCAGTTACCGACCGAACTCGGTGCATGCTAATGCCATTCGTGAAAAAAAGGAAATTAAAAAGTACAGCCCGCACGGCCCGGTCTGTCTGTATACCGAATTGGAGCGCTTTTTCAATCTTTTTTCAATGTACAGATTTTAATGACGCATTGATGCTATTTTTATTTGTGTGCAATGAACTGATAGGAAGAAGAATTTATTTATCACATCTATGCAGTTGAAGTAAAAGAGATCATTTTCATAAAAGTGAACACATTTCAGAAACATATGACAGAGTCAATTGATCAATTCCCATAAAGAAGCGATCAACATACATGTTAATTATTGTAAAAGCTGGTAAATTACGGAGTTCCTCAAGGTAGCATACTTGGCCCTAGTAAATTTGTCTAATTATTTTAGAAGATTTATCTATTATACCAAATGCATTGGACCATAAAACGATTTACTAGTTTAGATAAAAACTCACATCTTAGGTAGGTACTGAAAATTTGGATTATGCTTGTAAAGCCTTTCATTCAAATGAAAATAACCAAGGACTAGAAATCGATATACTGTGACCTTTTCATGTTTTGCGAAATAATAACATTCAAATCCAACCATTAAGCTTTAAATCAATTTGTTAGCCGAATCCAGGAGTTTCTAATGTCTACACCCATCGGTTGACGATAATAGAACCACAAAAACTGGTTCACAACACGAATCATTTCAAATTACATTCTAAACCATCAATAGCACGAATCACTGATACACAGTATACATTCTAAACTTCTTAACAAAATAAACGCCTTAAATTTCACACCGAAACCAAGATATTTATCAAATTATTACTGAACAAATGAAGTAAGAGTAAAGATATCTTGTTGCGGACTATTTCTTTCTTTACCACCCTGTAATTTGAAGCTGAACAACATTATAAGAAAACAAACTTACATCTTACAATCCCTCAAATAAATCTTCTAACATTACCCCGCAGTGATGTATGAAGATTTCTGTTATCGCAAAGGCAAATTTAAGTTTGTCATAATCCTAAGGATTTTTATACGAGCGTATGTTACATTAATTTTGCGTTGTAGGTCTTAATAAGGGTGTCGTTTTCGAGGTAAATCCGATTAGTGCGTGTAGAGTTACAGGCGAGAGAAACCACAAATCTGGTTAACTTTTTAATAGAAATAGTTCCTTCACGGTATGTTGTAGGTTATAATTGAATTTACATTTTACAATAGCTTACTACTTCAAGAACACGCTAGATTATTTTCTGTTTGCCCTATTTTAAGTTTGAAACAAATAGGTTGTTTTAGAACTTAGCCGTGCCTTGACGTCGTGCGAGTAAAAAAAACCATAGAACCTCTTATATAAAGACCTCCTTATAAGAAAAGACATAAGTAATGGTGGAATGCATGTTTTTGTTTGATGGCACCTATAAATTTATTTGAAGTTTACGAGTACCAGACTGCCGACCGTGAGGTCGTGGGTTCGATTCCCATAGAACACAACAATTTATGTGATGAATATAAGTGTTTGTGTTCGGCTGGGTGTTTCTTATGAATTATAAGTATGTATTTACAACAAAAAAAAGTATATAAGTATTATATCCATTGTCTAGTACCCATAGTACAAGCTCTGCTTAGTTTGGGACTAGATGGTGCTGTGTAAAAATATCCCAGAATATTTATTTATTATTTATTTAATATTACACATTGTCCATATCTACACTTTTTCGTTTCGTCTTATAAGTTGTTAGCTGTAAGCATGCCACAGAATAATACAATTGAATCAATTCTATATTACCTTCTGTTCTTACCTTCTACTTCTAGGTCACACACAGATTTGCCAGATTCTACTATTTCTACTACCATTTCCATTTACCATAAAATAACAATGTCTATCCATCTCAGCAGTATATAAGGGGAGTTGGGAAGTATCAAATAATTATTAATCACCTCGCGAGAGCACGGGGCGCCGCGCCCCCTGGCGGGCCGTCGGGGCATTAACATGACAATCGCACGATCTGTCCCCATAGCCATGTACACGGTGACAAAACGGCGTGACAAGGCCAGACTGTCCACATTCACTTCTGAATATACTACTTTTTTTCATGTGACAAAGACGGTTCTCAAGTCCGTGCCTGCTTTGAGAAGTTGTTATAAAAATGGCTAAACTTAAAAAAAACGATTATTTTAACACTGTGTTAAAATAATCGTTTTCCCAAAAGACCTGAACAGCCTTATCACTTTCATCTTAAGTGTTTCTTCTACGACCAGAATATTGAAGATTTATTGGCAGATTTAATCGTAGAACTAGACTTTCTCCTACACTGTGAGTGACAGCTAGGAACCTTTCAAGCACACAGATATAAAACAATTTCTGTAACCCTTTTACATTTTCTATAAAGAGTAGGACAAGACTGCAACATTAGTTTAGTTGTCCTGTCCGGGAGTGCTACGGTAGAGCTCCTGGGATCGTCGAGTTGTGCTATTGAATTTTTTTTATGAAATTCTCTATAACAGCTCTGTAGATTGGATTTAATAGGAATAGTTTCGTCTGCAGTTGGGACATGGGATCTTAAAAGATACCTTAAAGTACGCACCTGCCTTACTTCGGGGAATACAGGCATAAACGTATGTTTGTGAGTAGGTCCTACAAGAAAATATGTGTTTGATAAAATGAATTAAAGAAGATTTAGATAACTTGGTTGACTACTTACCATGAAATCATCGGTAAATAATCATGCGTACTGCTGAAATGTGAAAAGCGCTTCCCGAGGGAGTCTTCTCCGGTAGATATAATCTGGTGTCTTTAAATTCCGAATGAATCGGTTTCTTCTAGGCAAGCGCACTCCATCGTAGATCGTAGACATCAGGCGAATTAGCGGTCAAGCCTGTCAGGTTTCAGCCTAAAAAAAGTAAGTCACGCTTGGGTATATCCAGAAAGTCCCGTTAAAATCCTAAAATATAGTTGTACGAATTATGTGATCTCAAATGAATAGATACTGTTGAGTGTCACATTCTGACATTACGCCGCCATGTTGATCGCCCGCTGCGGAACCGCTGCGTTACCGGCCCACTTTTTAATGGATATTTTTTGGTATAATCACGTCATATCATCAATAGGTTCGCCTCCTATTACATAGGACCTAAACATATCGGTGAAATGTAGTTGTACAATGTAGTTACTACATTAGTAGCCTCTGCCTAACCAGGCCTAACCCTTAGGGGAATACAGGCGTGATGGAATGGTGTGTAATCACGTTATAATATTTTAGTAGTTAAATGCCAAAAGTCCAAAGCTGAGCATTATATTATATTCAGTATAATGTTTATTTAGCAGCATCAAAATCAGTATTTGTAATTATTTTTACCAACATAGGTACCTTTGCAGGTTCAGGTTCATAATAAGTACCTACTTACATAAGTACACCTAAATCCGGCTCTGCCCTGAAAGAAAACTTTTCTGACAATTTTTGTTTTGTAATCACGCATGTTTTGAGAGAGTGAAATGTTTCTTTTAAAAGTGAAAATTTGACATTTCATTTAAAATTTTAAGGGATATTTTTATTCGACGTTTTATGTATAGGTATTTGTGAATAACTTCTTCCCGCGACCTCGTCTGCGTGGACTTCAGAATTAGGTCCGACCTAGATAAAAAGTAGCCAGACTATAATCTATCTCTGTGCCAAATTTTATCCAGATCCATTCAGGCGTTCTGGCGTAAAAGAGTTACAAACAACCATCCACCCTCACAAACTTTCGCATTTATAATATTAGTAGGATTTAAATAAACAATTAGATATAACCACGATTATTATAACTCAGTAAGTAGGTACCTATTACCACAGTTAATAGAATACTAGTACTATTACTTTTTTTTTCAGTTCTACAATTAGAATTAAGCTTTGGAAAATACTTTTCAAACATCGTGAATCACACAGACTGTTCAAAAGATGTATTTTTTTTGAAGATAACGTGTTCTGTCTGAGAGATAGGTACCAGCTCCCCTTATATACAGGCTGCTACACAAAGGTGTCAAGTCGCGAGGGTCGGAGGACGTGACGACGCATCCTGTCACCTCCTCTTAGGGTTGGCGTGAAGATACATGGTGTTGTCCTTTTTACAAGGGATTTATTAATTAAATAAGTAATTCAGTTATTATTTTAGTCAGATTTCATCTTAATTTTCTCATACATCAACCCAGACCCGGGGCAGTTAAGTAAAAATTTATAACTATTTCATAAACCTAGTTCAAAATTACTTGAGCCCGATACCTATTATATAAATATATAAATAATTCCTATCCTATTCACCATTCGTGAATATTTTGGTAAGTATTTCTAAAAAAATACATTTTCTATGCATAAGATAAGTTTATATCTCGATGGAGGAACGTACGAAATAACTTTTGTTTTCATTATTAGGATCTTGAGCAATCTAATAACATAGGCTAACTTTTGTCCCAAAAACCCCTTTCGCTAAGAGTGAAACCGCGAGCAACAACTACTGAAGAATAATTCACACTTACGGGTCGCTGAATTGCCCATAAAAACGCAATACCAAAATCAATCGTTATTCATAGAGAATTTAATCGAATTGTGTAAATATCTGAATTCGGATGTCGTTAATCTAGGTCTCTAGCGTACCCGCGAAAGTAATGCGTAGCAGTTCTCGTGGCCCCTCCATGAAAGCGGCCGTAGGTAGAAACGGAGTTTTTAGTGGGTGTGAGCCCCACATAACGTCACCTTTCCCCGAAGGTGTCGTATGCGCCAGGCATTTTCTCCGACCAAAAAAAAAAAAGGTCTCTAGCGTACCATTTCCTCTACTACTAAGTACTTCACGGGAAATAAACTACCGGATAATCGAAACATTGTAAAATTATCAATAATAACATACAATTACAATAATTTCGTGTGAAGTATTTTGCACGAAATGGTTGGATAGGAACCTAGATTAATGATATCTGAATCCGAACAATAAGACAATTGATTTGATTAGTTTTGAATTACGATTTATTTCGGTATGTATTACATTTTTGTGGGCAATTCAAGCTCTGCCTGACCCCGTTAAGAATGTAGCATGACTTGCGTACAGCGTTGTGCAATCACCCTTATTATACCCACTTGACTATATACTCGAATACTCGTACTTATAGTTGAGTAGGAAAGTTATCTGCGATCGCTTCACATGACATTGTTAAGTCACGTTCGCACATAAATATAGGGGGAGGAGGGAGGGTAGGAAATTCTCGATCTGAGGTTTTGATACATTCGTGTGCTATTGATTAGTTTGGCTGAGTCATATCTGTAGCTTAGATTTACTTATAAAAATATCCCCAATAAATTAAACTCATTTATTTGAAGATCTGATCACAAATTTAGAGAAAAATGGGAATAGCACATACCTACTTACTGACCGAATATATCGCAACGTCGTCGTCGAGGTTACGAGGTAAGCAAAATAAATTATCAACAAAAAGAAAAAAAACGCTTGCAAAAACAAATAATAATAATGTTACGCGCGAAACAGTTTCGGAAGAAATCTTTTTCCTAATATTGTATCTTGGTCAAAAAAACAAGTGTTAACAATTATTAATGAACCAATTTTAAATAAATAAATAAGTAACCAAATTACCAATAGATTCCTTCATCGAACAACCTACCTACTTAGATAAACACTTCTCAGTTCTCACACATTTTCCCACAGCACCTATAGAATTAACTGAATATTATTGCACTTCGCAAATCACATTATTACACTCCCTCTTCACTTCACTCTAACCGCCGTGTAAAATAACAAACGCAAGCATAATAACACACACCCGCAACTCATTGCTTCTGACATTCTGCAGGCGTTTCATAATATCAAATTGAAAATCAATTCTATCCTTTGAAAGGCAGTCTGGGCGCAGACTAAACGTCACAATAACTATGTCTGGCCTTTACTCGTCGTTAGGAACGGTGACTGGTCATTTCTGTATGTCCTCTGCTACCCATAAAATGTGAATATATCTATTGTACGCTACGCGACATTTAACCTCATCACTTTCTGTGAGGATTGCATGCACTTGTAGATTTATGCGTTATTAATGTTTTTAGATTATTGATCAAAATGTGCAACCAATTAAATTATTTAGGGACATAACAGTGTACACAACGGTGTAAAAAAGAGGCATTCAAGTAACTAAAAAAGTTCAAAAATATGCATATTGTTTTCAATGGTTGTATATTATATATTTGACCCAAAATGTCTTTACATCGAGTTTTTATAATTCACGTTATCAAGTATTGCATTTTCCGTACTAACAGTATGATTACTGTGAAATAACGTCACAACTCCGAAAATGTGCGAATTTCTAACTCCCACGCATGTTTTGTAGGTAGAAACGTGACGTATTGTAACCTAAATATGTTTCTGACATTATCCTCTTAAGTTCGAGTGGAGTGCCTACCGTCTCGCACCTCACTTAATTTGTTTTTAAATAAACCCTTTCGATGCAAACGTCTCCTTGTCCCACTAAAACAAAATAAAGTTTAAACTTACAATGTTTCGTAAACACTGATCTCTTTAAACCTATGTTATATCGTTGGATAAACTACTTTATAATCAACTAGATTATTAACTTTCACCTTTAGAAATAAATAGCTACCTAACTTGCATTTTATAGTTTATTAAAAAGTTTTGATTGACAAATGTACGTAAAAAAGATTCTGTTTCTGCTAGATAGATGCTTAAGCAATAATTCCAATTATTAGAAAAATAACACATTTCGCAAGACATAGAACAGGTCAGTAACAGTTAGAAAATTAAAGAAGGCCTAGCACTTACGTTGCACATTTCATAAAATTATATGACACACACTTATATCCACGTCTGACCGATACCCATAGATATCTTTGATGATTGACGGATGTAGGTAGTTATTTTTAATAAAATAAAGATTATTCTCATTTATGTGGGTAGGTGGGCATAATTTTCATTTAATCAACACGTAAGAAAGAGATGGCTAATCTGATTTCGCGTTGTGTAAACAAGACAACACATCAATGCAACAAACGTCAGTTGTTATATGTTAGTGAAGTCATTTTGACAGAACGTTGCCACTGAATAAAATAATAGAGAAGGATCAATCCTAACAATGCGGAATGATAATTAAATTATGCTCATTATCATAAATAAACAGTGTTGCGAGAACACAACGCATTTTAAGTTAAGCTGCTCTGATTTACTCACTTTAGTGATCGGTGACCATTCTTTCCCCATCGAGACCCCATCCATGCCTCAAAAGGGAACGTTAATCTCGGTTCTTGGTCTCGGTTTTCATAAGTAAAAGTTATGATGCTATGCACATAGGTACTGTACTACCAAGTTTAATAATAGTTGATATAGGTAGGTATGGTATAAATTACCATTTGTATGTGTAGTTTAAAAGCTAGTAGGTACTTATCGTTACCTTGTGTACTTATAATGTGATCTGTGGTCGTATCTCTCATCCGGTAAACATAATCCCATCAAAAACATTCTGTAAAAAACTAGCCAAGTCTCGATGGAGCTGCTTGTTTATCTCTAAAAAGTAATGAAATCTAGACAAAGTCTTGCCAAGTCTAAGGTTCCTTACTGCGATTTATTTATTATTTATAGTTAATGTTGTGTCACTTGGCCGTTGACTTGTACCCTTGTTGTAAATTCAAATATAAAGGTTCAACACATTTGTACACAGAGGATTACATAGTATGAATTTTCGTTGAGAATATAATTTGAACATTCTTACAAGGGTACAAGTCAACGGCCAAGTCACACAACATTAACTATAACTAATAAAGAAATCGCAGTAAAGAACCTTAGACTTGGCACGACTTTGTCTTACTCCGGTATTACTTACCGATACTTACCTTACTCAGGTACTCCAGATCTTCGATTATCCTAGTTTTTATAGTTTTCCCTTTATGTGGTTATTAAACCCTAACTCTGTACCAAATTTCAGCTCTCTGAGTTTATGGGAAGTACTAGTTCTATTTTGATGATCATGAGTAAGTGAGTGTCATAAATGCGAAACTTTGCTTTCGCTTAACTTCGGAACTAAATGACCTACAGACTTGAAATTTTGGATTTTAAGTATGTGATTATAGCTTACTGGATGACAAAAATTTTACTGCGTTCTGGTCTTATTCAGAGGTTCTCAAATACGGGCGTGAAAATGCGGCGAAATGGTTCCAGTAAAGGATGGTACGGCAGTGTTTGTTTCGCGCTTGTCTTGGCGGGGGCACTACCGCGCCCCCAGATTATTAAGATTGATTTACCGATAAACGTGAGCATTGTGCGTAAAACCTTTATCACTGAATTCTCTGACCACACTAGACCTTCTGCGCTATCTATTTCACGTCACTACATATCCAACACGCATGCCATCGGTTTGCTTCAGTCAGAACTTTGATAACACTGATAAGAGCGTCGTTCGTGGCTGATGTAGTAATTTGTTTGAGACCTTTGAGCTTATCACAACACTCGCTTAGTGATTCACATCACACCAGCAGAACACAACGTGTGAAACATGGGTGCAAGAAATGTAAACGTTTTACAAGTGATATCGGGATGGCAGGCCGTGGAATTCATCCTGACATGTGTATTTGTGGGAATTTGGCAAATAATTCAGATTTCTGTGAAACAGTTGTGGAAAGGGCATCGGAGGAAAGTGAAAGATTTGCCGCCGGTTGAGCTCACTGTGGACTCCTCCATTGGAACTCATTGTTATATCAAAGTAATGGTAAGAAACTTATCATAACATTTAATATGCCATCACGGCTGTATTCCTTGACAGATTAGGCAGAGGTGTACTAATGTACACTTACAGTTTACCGACGTATTTAGGTCTAACGGGCCTAACTACAATGGGCTCAGTGGCCCATTGTATTTGGCCAGTGCCATTAACTGGGCACAAATTCAAACTCCGATTCATATCCTCTGTGGTGTTAATCAGTCTAGTAATGGTAACGAATACTTATATCTATTTATTTTTTATTTATTTACACACATACAACTATTATCACAGGTCTAAACCTAATACAATAGCGTACTTACTTAATACTTATATTTTGATTGATTATTTGATTGATTAAAGTAATGGTTTGCGATGTTTAAGCCTTAAGAGTCTGGAGGATCGAATTTCCAATCCTAATGTAATACCAAAATAAATCACAGTTTAATCAAAGTGTGTTATTATTCGGATTCCAATACCGTTAATCTAAGTTCCTGCTGTACCATTTCGTCCAAAATATAAGTCACTGGAAATAAATGTTAGCGAATGCAATTCTTAAAACGATTTTCTGGTCGTTTATTTCCAGTGACTTATATTTTGGACGAAATGGTACAGCAGGAACTTAGATTAACGGTATTGGAATCTGAATAATAACACAATTTGATCAAATATTGTTTGGATTACGATTTATTTTCGTATTACGTTTTTGTGGGCAATTCAAGCTCCGGCGAACCCTTGATCTTTTTCAATTGGATCCTGTAAGAACCGTTACGTAATTCTCAATCTTATATGAAAGGATCCTATAATGTCATACCGACAAAATAACTGTGCGAACGATAGAAGTGTTCCGAACAATTGCGCAGGTAATTTTGTGCATAAACGTCAAAAATAATAATGAAGAATAAGAATAATTTATTGACAAATACTGTTACAAATAATGATGAAACCCTGACTCCAGAGCTAGGTTAGGATTACTGTGTTTCAGGAGTCAGTGACTTCTTCAATAATGACAATACATAAACAATTTTTTTCAACCCTCGACTGCCTTTCGTAAAATTTACCACAGCGCCATGCGCAACACTTACCACTTTATGAAGTGGTAAGTGTTATATATATATACCTACCATATACCTTTATACCATACACCTTTCAATGTATAACACTTACCACTTTATGAAGTGGTAAGTGTTATACATTAGATATTTCCATACACTAGTTATTTCATCTAAATTGGAAAGAAACTGCCTCATTAGCCAAGTGGTCCTAAGCATGTCTGCTACTTTAGAGGTCCTAGGTTCGATTCCCAGGTCGAGCAAAGTGTTATTGGGATTTTCTATGAAATTCCCAGTATCAGCTCGGAGTTTGGAACTTGGGCCCGGTTAATGGCAATAGACTCGCCCCCTATTACATGGGACCTAAAACAAAACTTACCGGCAAACTGTGGGTGTACATTAGTACCTACGCCTCTGCCTAACCCTTCGGGAATACAGGCGTGACGGTATGGAAAGAAAGTAATACAGAAAGGTCGTATTGTAATATAATAGGAACACATGGTTCAAAACAACTTTTTTCTTGAGGAAACCGATTCCGATTTTTTATTTGATAAGAAATACGCATCACAATATATTAATCATAATTGTATTGGAATTTTACCGTTCATCATTTAATTAAAATGATGATTAATTTATTACTATTCCGAAGATAACTGATCCTGAAGGCTACTGGCTACCGTTATCCATACACAGTCCTTCACCCCTCCCAGGCTTCATAAAACACTAGTTATCAACGACAGGACTCATATTGCTCTTTGTATTTAATTAATTGACTTGAATATTTATTTCTCTCGTGATAAAGCGCTGACGGTAATTAATTTTAGGCAACACTTTAGTTATCAGTTAATAAACAATTGGTGCTAAATAAATGTAGCTTAAAAGTAAACCTACAGTAAGAAGACAGTAGGTAAGCTATAGCTTACCTACTGTCTTCTTACTGTAGGTTTACTTTCAGACAGGTCTCCTCTAATGACCTGATGGATGGATGAGAGGAGACCGCTACCCAACATTGGAACGGTAAATGGGTTGATTATGTGGCTAAATAAGACGCTAATCAATTGACCTACAATGTTAAGCTGTGTTATTGTCAGTTTATGGGTAAGGTTTCCATAAGTGTAGCGACATCTACTGCGCTACATAAAAACTACGACAGACAGATCCTGAATCGCGCAGGTGAGGTTTGCAACGCAACTTGGATAGTAAACAACCGCCCGACATTAACCATTGGGCTGTGTTCCGCCAGGCAAAATCACGTGCCTGGCTGGAGGATCTTCCTTTTGGTTGGAGGGACAACAAACCTAGTCCCTTTAGGTAAGTCAGAACCCCAAAAAAACCTAAAGCAATATAGCTGCTTAGTTTAACTTCAGGATATCCATACTGCCTTGAAAATGGGTCACCAGTCTGGTCGCTTAGTCAACTTCAAATTCGGAAATTGACTAATTAGTAGGTTATTAGATCTCCGAATTAGTAACACCAGAAAAAAATTATACATAATTCTTCATAATTTATTTCCAGGGTGTTAAATACCACTACGTTGAAACAGGCCCAAGTTCTGGTCAAACAGTTCTGGTTCTCAAAGATGCGCCAGACCCGGGCAATCTATGGGGACCGAATTGGGCAAATACGGTGAGACGGTTGGCAGATACTCACCATCACGTCATCACACTGGATCTGAGGGGGACGGGGGGAAGTGAGGGAGGGTCCAGGAGTGAGTTGTCCCCTCCGAGGGCAGTGGAGGAGCTGTCTGCGTTAATGAAGGCACTTGGAGTATCGGAGAACAGACAGGCAATCGTTATTGGCTTCGGTATTGGAGGAATGCTTGCATGGTAAGATAAATTAATGAAATCATTTAAGTAGGTAGATATTATTAACACATCATTAGGTATTATATTTCCAGAGAAAATTTTCCATTATTTTCTTCACAACAGACTCTTCTGACCCGGCCAAGGAAGGAATAGTCCTTCCTGCAAAACCCAAAGATATATTTTCAGTTTTTCGCGAAGGTGTTGTTATTAAATCATTTTAATAGATTAACAACTAAAGATATCATGTCAAAAGGTTATCGACATCACGCCATGCGTTTTCGATAAGTTTTGTTTTTCATTTCACTCTGAGAGTCGCTTGCGCTGTGTTCCTTTTTTTTTATGGGATAGGGGGGCAAACGAGCAAACAGATCACCTGATGGTAAGTGATAACCGCCGCCCATGGACACCCGCAACACCAGAGGAGTCGCAAGTGCGCTGCCCGCCTTTAAAAGGGTTTGGGCCTCCGGTAACCTCAACTCACTCGGCGAAACACAACGCAAGCGTTGTTTCACGCCGGTTTTCTGTGAGGCCGTGGTATCACTCCGGTCGAGCCGGCCCATTCGTGCCGAAGCATGGCTCTCCCACGTGAAGTTCCTGAAAGAATTCAAAAATATACCTAGTCAAAAACTTTAGATACATAGTTGAATAATCTAAAAGATGCCGTATGTGAGTTTGATATCTAAATATGTTCTACCACTGGCCTTAGGCCTAGGTACTGAACGGTGATGTAGACTACCTCTAGCATCACGTCATGTGGGGAAACAAGAGCATTGAAAAAGTTAATTTTCGCTAAACGTGCAACCATCACGCCTGTATCACTGAGGGCTTAGATAAGTTCTGTCTCCAATTAATTAGGTAGGTAGATAGTAGATAAACTGTCTGGCATGCGTCTACGCAGCTTTACACTACCGGAAATTATCGTACGATGTTATTGTTTATCATTATTTTGTTTTGATATTATGATGTCATAGTAATAAATGTGGCGTAACATTTTATCTTTGCGGGGATTGAACCGACCCAAAACAGCTGATTGCTCGATCCCTGTTTTAGTCGAGCCGTCAAAAGTAGTATGAAATTCGAATAGGTAGTATGATGTGTGATACCTCTGAAAGTATAATACGGATATCTCGAATGGTAGAGCAGGAACCTATATTAACGGTATCAGATCCGAATAAATTGTGTTTGAATTACGATTTATTTTGGTATTACTCTTAGAGGAAAGATACGTATATACTGCCATCAAATGTTTGTTAATATCAACTGAAATCAATTTAAAAACATTCTTCTGGACATTAAAATTGTGACGCGGAAAGGGTTAGAGGTCGCGGTTAATTGATAGATAGCAGTGCATTGCTTACGACTTTCACTTATCGAGATGATAAGTTACATAACTGCGTCTTTTCTTACCTACCTATCTATCACGCACAACATGGCCCCCGGGATTACTAACGGGATATTTCAACATGTTTGATCATGAATAAATTCAAAAATGGAACAAAATTTAAATATCAAATCAACTGCCAACACTGACATCCATTATAGGTTCTACCCTCTATATAGCATAAAGTACCTAACGGAGATCAGAGACTGAGTAATTTATTGGAAACTTACTCGAAGGTGGCGAAGTAGGCTCTAAGAAACTTACTTTGACTTTTTTTATAAACATCTCCTCATATATTAAAATCCACCTGACTAAAGATATCGTGTTTTTCAGACTTCATACAATATTTTCAAGAATGTAGTGATTAACGCAAGCGTTGTTTCACGCCAGTTTTCTGTAAAGTCGTGGCATCACTCCGGTCGAGCCGGCCCATTCGTGCCGAAGCATTATTACAAATTACTTAAATTTAGTTTCTCATTTCAGGTACCTGGTCCACTCTCGCGGTCCAATGATCAGCAAGTTCGCAGTGATCGACGCCCCTCATCCGAATCTCCACTGGCAATACCCGCCGGCCCCCTTCTGTAATCGAGCTCAGCAGTTTATACAGGTCAGCAGTCACTATCCCAGGGAATAACTAATACAACCAGGTTCTGTACCTGTTCAAGGCCAAGGCCCACGTGATCGACAAGCTCCCAAGTTATAAGAAAGGAAAGCAGACCTAAATAGCAGACCTAGATACCTATGTAGGGTAAATCGCGGTAAGAGAAGCCTACTTCGCAGCACATTAGGTGTGTCAAAAAAACGAGGAATATAAGCAGTACCTGCTATCCTGCTATTTTTATTTATACCACTAAGGTGCTAAACAACCATACGGCCCACCTGATAGTAAGCGGTTACCGTAGCCTATGGACGCTTGCAACGTCAGGGGTAGGACTCGCGCATTGCCGACCCTGTTAAAATCTTTTCACGAAGAACTTTTGAAGAACCCCATCAATTCAAAAGTACCTGTATTACTGGTCTAATTGAAATAAAACATTTGACTGACTTTGACCCATGCTGTAGAGCTTTGGAAAAACCTCGGCGAAGATCTGATATCAGTTCACCAAGGATAAGCTGTAGTGTCCCTATTAGATACTATTTTACTTATTGTAAATGAGTGTCCATGGAATTTCTTGCCGGATTCTTCTCCATAGGATCAACCTTTTGGAACGGTGCAACTCGGATCATAAGTATAAGAAAACAACGCCTAATTGAAATAAAATCATTTTTGAACTTGAACTTAAATATTTTAACACCTAATTTCTAATGGACATTAGATGCCTATTTTCTATCTAGGCATGTAGTAAACCCACTAGGTCTTGCAATTCTTTTGTGCTAACTAACAACAAAATATGCTCCTCATTGCTACTAGGTACTGAATAAAATTCTGTAGTTCAACCTTCAACCCTCAATGCAAACTCTTATTTTTGCAGATTCCATTCAATAATAAGCTATACCCATTGTACTTGCTTCAGTGGCCGCACTTCCCGGAGCGGTGGCTGGCAGAGGGCGAGCTCAGCGACCGGGAGGGCAGCTGGGCTAGCTCAAGAGCCTGCGATTGGACCGGAGCGCTCAACTATGTTAGAGGTAATATTAACATTACAAAAGAGTATTATAGGGTTTTGCAAGAAAATCCAGTGAGGAAAATATATAGTCGGATAATTGGATTGCACCTAGTATTCAATCAAAAAGCCCCAGATGAAGAGAACTGACTGAATCTTCTGTTGTCTTCTAAGTTGTTGTGTTCCGAACAGTCAATATGTTTGTATTAGTTTGTAGATATATACTGAGAAAACAAAATTATTTATCTAGCCTAGTCTGCAATTTTCTAGAACATATTTCTCAAAACAAACTCTTGACTTATCATCAGATTCTGCATGGAAATCTAGTAGTTTTATACATATACTTAGGTACTATTTTTTAAAAAGCAATCATGGTCAAAATTCTTCTTTCTAGACTTGGTTATTATGTACTGTCTTCAAGCAAGACACATCTTTCCTCTATTTCTGAAACAAGGTTCTGTGTGCCTTTGAAAGCTTTTAATAGGGATATGGCCCTGATTGCAGCCTCCTTCACTGTATTTTTTAGGAGCTGCCTGGTGGCAAGTGAAGTCAGGAGTCCGCACGTCGCCCCCAGCGCTGCTGGTGGGGAACAAGGAGTGCGCCGCCCAGCTGGTGGCCAGCGCACAGCACTGCACCAGCTCCACGCTCAGACTGGTTGCCAAGCCCGAGCCCAGCAGTAAAGAACTGACTGATGTACTTTTAGATTTCCTTATAAGTAAGTTTCCTTTACAACTTTGCTTTATTCTTAAGTAATATCTACATTCTGGATTTCAGTTATAAATTTCTTAAGAACTCCCGCCTTTTTCCATAGAGTAGGCAGAAACCGCAGAAACTACAGATCGCCTCTTGCTTCGATTCTTACATAGCTCTTTTGCATCTTCTTCTTCTTTGTTGTCATACACACGCACCGGTTTATCGGTTCATGGCTGATCGAGATGGGCTTGTTAGATTATTCACGAAAGTATAGCCCTGTGGAGATTGGGCCCATTGAGTTTCTATCTACATACCATCATCACGCCTGTATTCCCCGAAGGGTTAGGCAGAGGCGTACTAATGTACACCCACAGTTCGCCGGTATGTTTAGGTCCCATGTAATAAGGGGCGAGCCTATTGCCATTAACCGGGCACAAATTCCTAACTCCGAGCTGCTACTGGGAATTTCATAGAAAAACCCAATAACACTGCTCGACCTGGGAATCGAACCCTGGACCTCTAGCGAAGCAGTCGCGTTTAGGACCACTTGGCTAATGAGGCATCTATCTATACATATAATAAACCTGCCATATATCTCGTGCACTTATTTCTGAGTTAGGATGACTTTAGGTACTTTTAATAATATTTATTAATTTTCCAGCCAAAGAAAAACTAGTAGAAGAGGTGCCAAGAGGACTGATGGGTCGTATGTTAGGTGCCGTCGCCGACAGAGGGCGGGAGCTGACCGCCAGACTCGTATTACCGCCAACACAGGCGTGATAAATTGGTGCCTACCCGCATAAGTTAAGCTTGTAAAGTAATGTTAAAAAGTGTGTTGTTTCGTGAGTGGGATAACTTGTGAGTGTATAAATTACTTAATTCGTAGTCATTAAATATACAAAAGTGAGTTAACTATGAGAACAGGAATTGTAACGGCGATGTAATGGTAACAGTCAATTAGATTGTTTTTTTTTTTAATTAATAAGCAAAAAACTACTTCTCTTTCAATATTTTGAAATTCTGTTAAACATTTATTGTCAGTGGTGTGCGTTCCTATTTGATTTAAGATGTTTTGCTCAATTATTTTATAATATTAAAGTATGATTAGCATGCAAAGTGCCATAGACATTAAGGAGTACGTCCATTAAACCGTAACAGACAGAATACTGAAATCGGCAGTGTTCGGAGATTTTTTTGGGCCTGATTCGGTGTAGTAGACGAGTTCCATAAAGCGTTATTTACACTGTATATTTTTAGAATTACCTACCTATTAATAGTTTATGGTTGCGGACATTTCGAACAGTGCCTTTCACAATATGAATGCCCGGTTTGAATTAAGTTTTAGTTTTTATATTTTTGCATTTTTATATTTATGACTTGATGCATAAATGTTTAAAATGTAATTGTAGATAATAAATCAAGTTTCTAAGTACATTCAGATGAAGATTACTGAGGCAATTCACAAATATTGATTTATTTTGGCCAAAGTAAAATCAGGTCAACTATGAATATAAAAGATTAATAATCTTCAAGTTATTAAAAAAAATGTCACAATGTGGTGTCATATAAAAGTGCTTCGAAAAATTTATCGCTAACTATCCATAGTGTGCAGTAACCCTTGGATGATGAAGTTTGAAACACGTTAACACCAAAGACCGTCTAAATGCCAGGTTATTACTAATTAAATATATTATTGAATGTAATTCTATTAAATAATAATGATATTTTATATATTTGCTTTTTTATTTTTCATGTGAACGGATTTTAAGTAGGTAAATTCATATAAATAAAACAAAATCATGTGCAAACGCTTCTTTAATACGCAATATGCTCCACAAAAAGCTAACCATTCATAAATTTTCGCTATCATATAATATTCACAAATCTCATAATATTATAATAATATAGAGCCACCTACAAACGCTAGACGCATTCAAATGCGACAGATAAGGAAGATTTTATATCACATTAGCTGTATAGAGAAATGTCCTACAATTATATCTACATAGGGACACGTTGTAACAAATGAAAGACGACATTATTTACATAAACATTCGTATTAAAAACATAACACTTCTCCTGGCATAGTCGGGTAAAAATTAAATTAAATTGGGCCCCCAAATATCTACCTATCTAAATATGATATTTAATTATGACCTGTTTCAATGCAATTTTCGGTTCATTTATAAAAGGCATTAAGGTGCATTCATGTATTTTTTACTTATCTATTGATTTTAGGTAGAAGAGTCCCCCTAAAAATATTTAAGGAAGAAGAGAAAAAACAACATTGGCAAATTTCAATGGCTTTAGAAATGCGAAAATAAAAAAGAAAAATAGGTACCAAATATTAACAGATTAAAAAATAAACAATACAGTTCGTCTTCCCATTTGTTACAACAACAAAGGCAGTACATAGTTAGGCCAGACATCCAATAGGCACGACTCATTTATATTCTGAATTATACTTACGTTTCACTAAGGCCTGGTCACACTGGTAAAGCGGAACCTTACCGCAGACGCTGTCAAAAACCCCCATATGCTCTATTTTAACGCAACGAGTGACCTAAGTGCATAACTTGTTTCTAAATGATCACCGCAAGTTATACCTAAAAATAATGTTAATAAAGACTTTCCCAACCAAAATTCTATTATTCATACCCTAATTATTTTAGTTTTAAACATTTAATAATACTATCGTTTTTAAATAGAATTTTGGCAAGTTTAGAATTTTGAGATACGAAAGGACCAATGAGGTGATTTTATGACCGTCATTGTAGAATTAAAAATATAAATAGTACATGCAAAATCAATGCGAATCACTAATTAAGACTAATTGTTGTAGAAATCGCTTTACCAATGTGAACTCGGCCTAAACCGTACAAAAATGAGATGGGGATTGATTCTAAATGAATTGTTCGTATGGCATGAATTGTAACTCTGTCTACAATTTTTTTTATAGGATAGGGAAGCAAACGAGCAGACGGATCAGCTGATGGTGAGCGATAACCGCCGCCCATGGGCACCCGCAACACCAGAGGAGTCACAAGTGCGTTGCCCGCCTTTTAAAAGGGTTGGGGCCTCCGGTAACCTCACTCACTCGGCGAAACACAACGCAAGCGTTGTTTCATGCCGCTTTTCTGTGAGGCCGTGGTATCACTCCGGTCGAGCTGGCCCATTCGTGACGCAGCATGGCTATCCCACGTTAAAAAATACAAAACTATTTAAATTACCTATAATTGTGCGTCTTTTAACGTACGTAGAACCATGATGTTGAAAATTTTAACAAGCTTTGAATAAGTCTGTTTTATACATCATTTAATAGCGAGACAAAGTTACAATTAAAGCCACGCGACATGTTATGAAGACTAGAGATAAGGCGGGTGTTATTTTCAGTCAATTTTATCAATAGAATTTTGAATTTATTAAGTACATACAAAATATTACGGAAAGTTTTAATAGGATTTGGCACATTATAATTTTATTTACAGCAATGTTTTCATTTGTCAAATTACCTGTTGCCGTATGAATGTAGTAGGAATAATGAAAAAAAAAAGTTTTTTACTGACTGGCAAGAAGTACGAACAGATTAATAAAAAAAAACTAAACTTTCTCTTAGCCACTTCTACAACTTTCAGATCAAATTATTCAAAATACAAAATATATATACCTATATGTATAAATATATGAAATCTTAGATTGCTTGATTGTATAGGAAGATGTTTTTTTATTACCATCCATTTTGCCTGCATACTTTTTACTTTTGCCGAGTGCACATGGCATGCAACTCTGATCCACAATGACTTGAAATAAAAGTTTATAGGAAATTTTTATGATAAGCATGAGTATTTTTTGCATTGTATTCACTACATATTACATTTGAAGATGTTTTAAATTTGGCAGTTTCAATTCTCAACAACATATAATTTGAAGAAAACATGGCTTTATATTATATTTTTACGTATTTCAATTCAAGCGTAATTCACACGAGACAGAAGCTTTACCTCTCCATTAAATTGTTAAACTTAAAAATAAATAACTATACACTTTAACATATACAACTTAAACGCTAATAGAAAATTATACACACACTTGCTGACAGATACTGAAACATAAATGCATGTACTGAATACAATTATTTCGAGTTTTATATACTTTTTTTTATTATTTCGGTGTTATGGCAGTATATTATTGTAAGTTACAGCTCTCCATAAACATCAGAGCAACTTCAATAATGTCCAAACCTCGAAATATAATTACAGATTATTTTTTTCCTTTATATTGCGCATACGTCTTTTAGAGGCAACGGCTATTAAATAATATTATAAATATATATTTTACAGTATTTGCAAGCAAGTGTTAAATGGCACGAGCTGGCTGTCATAATGTTAGTTACGTTAATATTTCAGTCGTTCTATGTAGTTATTAAGTAGGCAGGGGTATAAGTGCCGTTTGCAACCTGTACTACATCATTCTACAGGCCTGAGAAGACACGTAACGAGACTTAATTTTTTTGTTTGAAATGATTTGAAGAATCGTTTGAAGATTGTGCAATGTTTGTTACACATCTATGTCAGGACGCGGATGTCGTTGACTGCCTGCATACCTAATTATTTTGTCGACTGTACAAGTTTACTGGAAATTTAGTATTTGACCATTAAACTGTTAAAAGTCCATATAGCTGCTCACAGTAATATATCCAATATTCACGACCCATAAACAAGTCTCAACGTTCAACAACAAATAGTCCACATAAATTACTCCGAAGTTTAAAACACTATGAAGGCTAGAAGAAATTACCTAAAACATACTAGGTATCAAAATGCCTTTATAAAAGTTTATTTAAAGTCACAGTTTAGCTACACAGTGGTTTCCCCTTTAATTTCAACGTCTGAAACTGCTTCACTGACACAACTGTCACTGTCTGTTGGCTTTAAAGTGACGTCACTGTTCAACGTCACGTCTAGTACCGTCTCTTTCCTTGGAGTCCTATCTCTCCCTCTCTCCCTACTCGTGATCTGAGTATATAGTTCATCTATATCACTCGCGAACGATACAGGACTGCTATCCCGGTTCACTTCGGGACAGCTTAAAGCGGGCGTCGGAACATATTTTCCTAATTTAGGATTGCTTTTTATTGTTTTACGCCATCCTGGGTCGTAGTTCACGTACTGACTCTCGAGGTTTGAAACGTCCTCATTGCTGAAACTGATCTCGTTTGGACACATTGATGACGGCGAAGGTGCGTACAAGCCATGACTCCGAATGCTCACCTCGGACATTTGGTAGTTAGGGCAGTATATATCACTCTCGTTTTCAAAACCCTGCTCACTTGCATTGGTGCTGCAAGTTTCGAAGTCATACGTGGTCTTCGCCATGAAGAATGTATCTTTATCATCATCCATCTTCTCTTTGGAACCCTCCATATCCTGGTTTTGGAGAAGATTGTCTAATTCTCCCGCAGCTCCTTCTCGCTGTGGGGTACTAGATCTGTTAATATCGTCAGAGTTCATCGTGCATTCTTCGGAAATGTCTTGAAGAGATTTGTCCACGACATTTTCTTTATCTTGTTTTCCCGGTTGCAAGTAATCTATGTACTGTCCGAAGCTCTCCGTGTCTGTTATTTCATTAGTTGAGCATAAGGCACTGTGGGTTTCTTGCAATGACGTCATTTCTGAATGTGTGTTGAGAGTTTGGTCGGAGCAAGTGTGAGGCATGGCTATTTCTGATGCGGAACTATATTCTAAGCTACATTGTTGTGATATTGTTCTCATTTCGGGTTGTTCACTCGCGTGGCTTTGCAAGCATTCTTCGGACACGCTACTGCGTTGTCCGTTGAAGTCTTTCGGTATGTTTGCCTTAACTATTTGATGTTGAGGAACCTGTGTCTCAGGAACGTTCGTATATATGTTCATAATTTGATTTCTACTTGATTTCGGGTCCTCATTCTTACTCCACGACTTCCGATCAGTGGAATAGCTTTTATAGTTGTCTTTACTTTCTTCTTCTAAAAGATTTGGGTTAAGAACGTTCCTCGTTTCTTTGATACCGTTGTTAGATCTTTCAACGTGTATATTAGTGTTATTTACTTTTGAGCCTGAGTTAATTATGTTTGCTACGCCATTATAAGCCTCTTTGGTCGGCAGCGGTAGAGAGAAATGCGAGTCGTTGTCACAATCTCTCCTTGTTGGTAATTCTAGGCAATTCCTCTTCATATTCTGTCTCTGCTTTTTAAAGAACTTTTTGGCGACGTTCATTTGATTTGGATTGTAGAATATCTCTGGTCCTACGGTCCCGTTATCGGGGTACGTCATCATGGAATTATTCGACCTATACTGCTGTCTGTGTAACACGACTAGGTTGATATTTGGAGTTTTTCCATTGGTGTTTTTAAGTGTATCTTTCTGTAGGGTCTGCCCGTTAAGCTCAGCCGCTGCTTTATACGTTCCGCTGTTGTTAGTTTTAGAATTAGTCCTGTTGGAACTTCTGCTTTCTGATCTAGATCTGTTATCATTAGGTATCGGCTGTATTGGAGGCGTGGCTGTTTGGTTTTGAGGCAAATTCTGCTGGTTAGCATCAAACACGCTTCTATTTCTACAACACTGCTTACTCTTTTGAAAGTAACAGTGCATCATGGACCATTGAGCTCTGACGTCACTTCGCGCGATGCCGTAGAAGAAGAGGATGAATGTTCCTAGCACTGTAGCGCATACCGCGTATACGATGCTGCAGATATCTTCTTGGTACGGCAGGTATGCTGGTAAGGGTCGGTACACAGCGACGGCGCCACAAGACCATACCGACATGTACGTACACATCACAATGACCTGCGCTCTCAACTGAATGATCGGAGTATGTTCGATATCCTCCACTTCTGAATCCAAAGTGGACTTAACACTCCGTCGCTCCGCCCTCTCATTACTTTGCGGCTCCCACATCTCGAGATCAACATTCTCAGTTGCCTGCGTGCCTTCAGACAACTGTACATTCAAATTCCTTATCGTACACCTGATTAATAAAAATAAAATCAACAAAAACACTAATAAAATTCCTCCTGGAACGAATAATGCACTCAATGCGGGCGCCGTGCTTAAGAAACACTGGGAGTAGCCCGCATAGTCTTTTAGATTCACTGCACCGGAAATACCGCACACTATTAACGCTATACCCCAACCTACTAGGTATAAACCCAGTATAGGCTTCTGTACCGGCACATCCGGTGGAATATCATCTTCTGGAGTCCTGACAGGGTTGTGGGTTTTGGTGACCCACTTGTACATGTTGCTGGCGGAAACACACATCCATAAAAGACAAGATAGCGACAAATAATGTATGAGCAGTCCTAGCATTTGACAGAGCTTCACATCTTCAGTCTGGTAAATGCCCAGTGTGTACATGAAGCAGAGTAAACCGATGGCTATCCAGGTGTTGATCAACGCATGTTTAGTTTTCTTCGCCATCTGGATAGCTGGATAGCACATAATGTATGTGAGGGTAGCGCAACTCACGCAGCCGATTAAGATGAGGCTGCCGACGTAAACAGCTGGGTGGGATACCTTGAACCTGGCGCCGTCAGTCCTGGCGCCGTAGATACCAGTCTCCACGTTCTGCAGGAGACCCACGTAGGCTAATTTGGTGCAGCTGATTATTATCATTTCGGATATCACGTGCGAGACCTTGCAATCTGTGAAGAGGAATGTTGATCTCAATATTGTTACCTGTTCTGAGTATTTTTGGTGAAGACATACATACATACCATCAGGCATGTATTCCCCGAAGGATTAGGCAGAGGTGTACTAATGTAGGTACACCCACAGTTCGTCGGTATGTTTAGGTCCCATGTAATAGGGGGCGAGCCTATTGCCATTAACCGGGCACAAATTCCTAACTCCAAGCTGCTACTGGGAATTTCATAGAAAAACCCAATAACTACCTTATTTTTCGAAAAAAATATTAGCTAATATACCTGAGGAAGTAGTGATAGCTTTGGGGTATGACCAATGGACTGCAATGTCATAGGTCTCGAGTTCGAACCCAAGGTACGCACCTCTGACTTTTCTAATTATGTGCGTATTGATAATTAATTATCATGAGCTTAAACGGTGAAGGAAAACATCGTGAGGAAACTCGCATGCCTGAGAGATTTTCTCGAGGACGTGTAAAGTCTGCCAACCCGTATTAAACTAGCGTGGGCGATAGCCTAATCCCTCTCATTGTGAGAGAAGACCCGTGCCCAGCAGTGGGACATAAAGGGGGTTGATTATGTTTAAAAATAAATAAATAAATATGTTGGAACTATATTAGCCGATTTTATTTCTTTCAGAATACGATAATTGTATTTATTTCTATTTTTCACGAAGCCTGTTATATATAGTTATCTATATCTATTTACATAAAAATCTATTGCTGTTCGTTAGTCTCGCTAAAACTCAAGAACGGCTGGGCCGATTTAGCTGATTTTGGTTTTGAAATGTTTGTGGAAGTCCAGGGAAGGTTTAAAAGGTGAGTAAATATGACAAAAATGTTTTGTGTGCGGTAGGTACGAGTCAGCTAGTTTTTCAATAAAAAATAGTGGCTAATTAATATACCTGAGGTATTGTCTTGCCATCTTCTAGTAACAGGGTCCCAGACAGCGGCGCGGCCGTCCACGCCGCCCACCGAGCGCGCGCGGACCGTCGCTATGATCGGCTCCAATAACTCACCACGTAACGATACATCCTCTGAAATACAACTGAATTTAAGCGCGGCACATCTATACTCTATACTAATATATAAAGCTGAAGAGTTTGTTTGTTTGTTTGCTTGAACGCGCTAATCTCAGTAACTACTGGTCCGATTTGAAAAATTCTTTCAGTGTTAGATAGCCCATTTATTGAAGTAGGCTATAGGCTATATATCATCATGCTACGCGGACGAAGTCGCGGGCAGAAGCTATACTTAATACATAAAGCTGAAGAATTTGTTTGTTGCAGTGTTAGACCATTTATGGGCTATAGGCCTATCATCCCGCTAAGACCAAGTAACTATTCCACACGGACGAAGTCTCGGGCAGAAGCTAGTATCCAATATTAAGTAAGACGTGCCTAAGCGTCTTTAGATTTCGCTGTCGATTGACTAATAATAACCCATTAATAACCTGTCTCACATATGGCCAAAGCTTTGTTTGCGACACTTGAAACTGCCCTCCCAGTAACAGTAACTTAAATACAACTCTTTTAAAAACATGTCTCAGAGCACATTTAGTACTGTATATTTATTGAATATTCTTTTTTTTTAAACTGCTCCACCATAGGATTTTCACCTGTATCGTGGCCTCGTGGGTGCGTTTAGAAACACAAATTCTCACATACACAACCACCCCGACCCGGAAGCACTATCTGTAGATCATACAAATATTTTCTGTGTGGGGATCAAACCCACAACACGTGTTGCAGAAGCCGATCGCTCAGCCGCTACGCCAAAGGTTTCATCAATGTGATATGAATTTTATTTTGTCTTCGTGAGGACATCAAGACACATTTTCATGAAGGTTCATTTAACGCCGTGCCCCGTATTGAAATGAAGATCAAATACTCACTCAACTGAAACCCAACAACCGGTGACGTTATTTCTATATTCATATCTTCCCTCTTAGTACTTCTTCCATAGTAGTCCTTGGTCCTATGCTGCGTGAGGCGCGCGTCCGAATCGTTGTCCACTATCGGCAGCAAGGGGAACAGGGCTGCGTCCTCGTACACCGAAATCACCAGGTCTTGAGGGTGGCTCTGGAGAAGGACACCAGTATTTGTGGTGCTATACAGCAAGGATTGCGGTATCTGGAAAAAATGAATGTGTTAGTTCAAGTTCAAATGTTTTCATTTCAAATAAGCTTTTACAAGTGTTTATGAAATATTACGATTTTAGTCGTTTGTAAAAATATTGTTTACATTTTTTTTTTATCAAAAATATACACAAATGATAACAAATTCTGAAGTCTGCCAAACTACATAGCAGTTTGTCGGCAGCAGTTCTCGCTATTTAAGAAGTGTACAAGTTATGACGTTTTTTTTTAGTAGATCCATGGAGTTCTTAGGCAGGTCTTTTCAACTGTCTGAGAAAACCTGGCTATTTGAAATTAAATAACATAAAAAATAACGTAAACCGCGATACATCGCGCTCAATGCGCGCGAACATTCAAATTTAGAACGAGTTTTCAACTCATTCTAATTTTAAAATTTAAAATTTTCTACTGCTCTATTACCTGAGGTGTGTCTACTGCCCTATTACCATGAAGGTTTGCTATAATATAATATTTTTTTTTATTATAATTTATTAATTTAAGAACCTGTTTCATCCAGTAAATGTTTTCTTCGAAATTCAAATTTAGCAGACCTCTGTAAATAGTATGTATGATTAAAGCCTAATCCTTCTCATTTCTGGAGACGCTCTGTGCCCTACATGAGTCAATATAATTAATATATTAATGATTACTATATTACCTGTACGCTAGCGTATATGAGCGCGTCGGAGACGGTGAGCAGTGGCGCCACGGTGCGGTTGGTGGTGGTGCAGTGCAGGCGCGCCCCGCTCCCGCCGCCCCGCCCGCCCCGCTCGCCCCGGCCGCCCCGCTCGCCCCGCGCGCTGTACCACACGCACGTGGCGCCGCTGAACCCCTCGCTCACACGGAAGCGCTCCACCGCCAAGTTTGACTGTAATGTTAATGTAATGTTCTAGAAGATTCCCCAGGAGTTGAGTGAAACCACTGTTTAGCGTTATTATTTATTCTGCAATGACATCCAACATGACATACCAATAAATCAATAATATATGGCATCCATCATATGTTTTGGGTTGCTCACATATAATTGATAAAGAGGCCATATAATACACAACAACACCACGGGAAACCCTCAGAGTCAAACTCATGATAATTAATTATTCAAGATAACTTTTTTAACGTCATTTTTACCCGACAGCGCCAGAAGGAGTAATGTTTTTCGAGAGTATGGATGTATAATTGTTTGGCACGCTCTGCAGCCTGAACGACTCGATGGATTTTAGCTTGAGGTGTCGTTAGATTCGTAATTCGTATTTACTGTGAGTGACACTAAGGGCCACTTGCACCAACTTCTTAAATTCGTTTAAATTGTATTTAAACACGATTTTTGATTTAAGTCAAACATTCGTCTTGCACCATAATAATTTCCGTGTTAAATACGTTGAAAGACCTGTCAAAGTTAAATACGCTGAAGACCCTATTTAATTCATACTTAAATATGAATGACCGTTTATTGAACTGTCATCTGACGAATGGAGTTTATTTTGAGATAAAGTACTACTAGAAGCCTTGTAATAATTTCTATGAGAGATTATTCACCTATTTAAGATTATTTTTTCATTTTATCAATTAAAAAACACAACAAATAAATATGACTTTGTTTGGATTGGTTGTCATGGCAACGAAAAGTCAAAATAATGGCGTAAGTTTCGTTACATGCAGACTATTTTCAATAAAAATCAACGATTTACCATTAATTAAAATTATTATAATTATAATAATCATTAAATTTGATTTAATATTATATCTATTATTCATAACACATTTTTTTAAATATATTTTTCACATTACTATGATGTAATATAGATGTAATGTAAAAACGGAACGAAGAGAACTGCTTTATCGACATGTTCAATTCATTTAAACTAAATTGACATAAGACAGACTTGGTGCAAGACGATCTTTTAAGTGTTATGTTTATGGAGTTAAAAATATTTAACTAAATGCATAAAATAATGATTTAAATAGAATTTGGTGCAAGTGGCCCTAAGTATATAAAAAAAACAAAATAGTGGATTTTTGGCGCCAATTCCAAATGTTTGGTACGCTCTGCAGCCTGAACGGCTCAATGGATTTTAGCTTTAAAGGTGTCGTTAGATTCTGTGAAAGTTTTAATTTTATTTATTTCCGATAGATGATACAATCATGTATAACAAACAATTCACAGTGGCTTGTTCACTAAGCTTGAGGCTTGTATCGCAGAAACCAAACAAGTGACACAGACTAAAAAAAAACGGCACTGATTACTAAAGCTTACGCGAACATTTGACATATTGAAATAAAACAACTTTACGGATTCTATCGCGTTATATTAATACAAAACAAATCCCGACGTTTCGGGCCCTTTACAGCATCCATGGTCACGGGCAGAAAGCTGTCATGTAAAAAACTAAAAAATCCGACGTGTTTCTGTGTACTTTGGAAATGAAAAGACCCTAAAACAAGAAAGTAGCTGTCGATTTTTTAGTTTTTTATTACATTATAGACAGCCCCAAAACGACCGCCCATATAATGTCAAGTTTTATAGCAATGTCATGTGAATCTCGTTTCAATCGTCATAATTCTTGCTTGTGTGTAGCGGATAGGGATATGTACTCAAGGCATATAGGTACCTACTTAAAATACTTAGTATTAGTACACCGCTGCTTAAAAATCCGTGAATACAAGGAAGATAATGACTAACCTTCTGTCCCTGTATGTTAGCGATGTGCCGCGATATATCCTCGGCAGCAAGCGCAATGTCTGTGCATGCGCCATACATGGATTCAGCGCGCGCCAGAACTGACATACTGATGTTCATTGTAGAACTTATCACATCTAGTAAAGTTGAACCTAGAAAATATTAGTTATAATTTGTAAACTGTCTCATTAGACTAGTGGTACTGAGCGAGACTACTACGCTAGAGGTCCTGGATTCGATTCCCAAGTCGAGCAATGTTTATAGCTATTTTAGTGAAGAAAAATTCGACTAACAGGCAGGATTCTAACCTGCGTCTTCTGGTTAGATACACCAGATGCTATGACCACTAAGCCACCGCGAGTCCCACCTGCCATGTCGAAATTTGCCTTCACATTCTGAACTTACGTTTTAAAGGTGAAAAAAGAAAGTGTTAATAGGTTTTTCTATTAAAATCCCAGTAAGAGCTCGGAGTCTGGAATTTGTGCCTGGTTAATGGCAATAGGCTCGACCCCTATTACATGGGACCTAAACATACCGGCGAACTGTGGGCGTACATTAGTACGCCTCAGCCTTTCGGGGAATACAGGCGTGATGGTATAAAAGTATAACAGTAACAAACATCTATCCCTCCTCCACAATTTCGCATTCATAATATTAGTAGGATAAGATAGGATATATCATTAGAAAGAAATCTTACCAAGTTCCTTTTCCTCAGCAATATACTGCATATAATTCCTTATAGCCATAGCTATAAACATCACATCATCAGGATCTATAATCTCAGCTAGTGGATAAGTCTTCTCTTGTATCAACATAGCCAGTCTTTCTGTAGCATTAACCGCAGAATACTGCACCAAACTGACATTCAACAGTGCAAATTGTTGAAGAAGCTTAGTTACATTACTTATGTAAGAACATTCGCTAGTGTTTGCTGGACCCCAGGTAGCATTTGAATGACAATACCGGTATGCTTGACCTTCTCCACTTCGACAAGGCACAATTGCAGTATGGTTTAGCAGCAGCTGAGGCCAGGAGTACAACCCTTTGTTGTTTACAGTGTAATTTGTGGGACAATATTGCGTAGAATTGGACAAAACTAATACTTCAACAGTATGGTTATGTCTAATGTGATTCTGGTCGCTGTACATACATGTCCAGTTGCCCATATGGTGGCTTGTGATGTTGGGAAAGTGGACCACAGTCTCTGCCAGCCCTTCTTCTTGCATATCTGTATTTGTGACATTCACATCACAAATCTCTAGCATGGGATGTACCCACCGCAGCTCATATTTTGCAATGACCGATGCAAAGGGAGCATTGCAGGATAAGGTTAATGTATCTCCAACAAAAACCACTTGGTCGTTAGACGGTTTGACTATCAAAGCATTTGAGGAAAGGACACTACCACATGCAGACAGGTCTAGGAATATTTTCAGTTTGCGGACACTCTTGTTGGCTATGTTTTCTGGGAATGCGCATTTTGGGTTACCCACTAGCTTGACACTCGTGTTTCGAGACCAGTCCCCTACCCAAAGCAGATCGCAGTCACAAATTAATGGGTTGTCTGTTATGTCTCTGTAGAAGAAAAACAATAGTTTATTATGTTGTTAAAGGAAGAGAAATGCAATAAGCATAAGACAATATTAAAGTAAAAAAACTTCTCCTTCAGATGGCTAGCTAATATTCAAGTTATTCTGCTCTTGAAAGCCATTTAGACTTAATTGGTCAACCATTTTCTACTCACAATTGTTTAAGTCCAATAAGATGATCAAAGGTCCCAGAAACCATAGCAGATATGTGATTTTGTGAAAGTATCAGCCGCTCCAGGTTGGTGAGTCCCTTGAACATCTCCTTGTAAACATTGCTGATCTGATTGTAGGACAGGTCTAGCCTCTGTATAGACGTCATGTTGTAGAAGGCATCAGACTCTATTAAGCTGATCTGGTTTCTGCTCAGATCACTGTGAACAAGAAGTTGTGTAGTGACTAAAAGTATTATTATCATTGTAAAATAGCACAGACCTATTTCATTATGACCTCATTTAGTTGTTCAAATCTCTTCAATATGTTGTAATCTTAACATGGTAAATGCAAAAGTAAAAGTTACAAAACAATAGTTATTTGGTTAATGATTTGGGAAGTTATATGGGTCAGTGATAAAAACTTAAGAGTGACAGACCAAACTTCACACAGGCGAAGCTGCAGGCAGAAGCGAGTTTAGCTATATAAATGTTAACAGCATTTATAATATTGTTTTCGAACTTTTATTTCTTTCTGTTATCTTTTTATACTCATAAAATGCTGTCCTGTAACTCTCGCAGAATTATAAACTACCTATATCAATAGCTAGAAAAAGATTAATCCACTATAAAAGCTGCACCCTAAATTAATTTCAATATCCTGTTTAATCTAATTCATTTTGGCATAATCCACTCAATATTAATTACTCAGCATCTACATCTGTATAAAACAGATTTAGAAACATGTAAACAAACATCAAAATGTGTGTCATTTAAATCTTTACTGAAGATATATTTGGCTACTCTGCCAGAGCATGCCTTTATCATGAATTCAAACAGAATCCACACAGACAACATACATAAATATACCGTGTTCCCATAAAATTATATTTATGACATATTCTGTTTGAAGTTGTTTTACAATAGAAGAGTGTGATACTTACAGTTTCTGTAAATTAGGTAGATAAAGCTCTCTTGATAATGTTGAAATCGCATTTCCTGATAGGTTTCTGTAACGAAAATATTTAGTTAGACTATGATATGTAATAGAAAATGAACAGAAAATTAATCCATATAATACTTACAAGCTTACAACGATAGTCCATAATTTACTCAAATCTATCTCCTTCAGCTCGGTTATCTGCGCCGGGCTCCCGCCACACTTGAGCCTCAGCTGCTCCCCGGGCAAGGGCTCCGCTAACGCCCCCTCAGGCGCCTTGTTCCCTTTACATGTACACAACGAGGGGCAGTAACCAAACACTCCCTGAACCCATAACAACATAAAAATAATAAACGCCGACCACTTCATGTTTCGTATCCTCGATAAAACCGCAATTAAAACTATGGCACGACGCCAAATACGAAAAATAATCGCATCTTCACAAATTCTTCAGATTCATCAATGACATTTCTTCTATGCATTTATACAATTATTCAGTCCTATAAATGTGATACGTCCAACTAAATCCACTACATATCTCTCTGTGTATATTATTTTTTCATTTAAAATACAAAATAAACAACTTTAGAACAATACAAGAGATACAAGTACACATCCGACATTTGTAATGTAAAATTGACTGATTGTTTTTTTAATTAATTACTTTTGCTTAGATCTAAGGTTTTTTAGAAGTTTGTGACATGGGTATTTTGGAACCAAATGTGGTGGAAGTAGAACTAGAACCATAAACGAATGAAAGAAATGATTGTACGTACAACTATATTATTATACTCTTTGGATTGTACACTACATACATAGTCTAATCAACTCTATAGGCGACGCATTATCTGTGATACTGACTGATACAGTGCTACCAACCTTGGTATATTAAAATGCCAAGCTACCAACTTAGTTAAATAAAAACGTAAACGTCAAATTATTTTTAAAAGTTGAACCGTTGCCGTTTGTTTTGTTCGTTGATAAATAAAATATTTGTAAACTAGTGCTTAATCTAAATATTTAGAAATGTTAGAACAAAGATTTTCGGACAATGATGTGTCTAGACGTGACATTCCATCGTTTATTGAGCCTCGGCCTCCGCTAATACAAAATCCGTTCATGCGCCCCAGGCCTCAGAAGGGTACGAATTTATTGGAGTTGTTCGATGAAGATTCAGAGATCGAGGAGCCAGAATGGCTGCAGGTATACTTGCGCATGAAGCCCTGCAGAGTTCCCAATACTCTGTACGAAGTGCGTTCCGAGAGGTGTCTGGTCACATCTCTGGATACAGCTACAGCTGGCCATGGTCGCCGAACACAGCATAATGTTTCCAAAATGTATACTTTTTCAAAGATTTTTGGCGCAGAGTGTAATCAAAAGGTGAGTAATCCCATTCTTGCAGTATTGCTATAAGTTTTTGTACTTTCCCCTAAAGACTCTTTCACCTTGAACTGTTAGAAGTTTAATAGCTGTTACTTTGTGAATGGTTAATGGACATCGGTAGTCCCCCCCATTTTATATAGGATCACACCAACCCTTAAAAACCATCCCCCTTTGCCTTATAAAATATAAAACATGTTTTAACTTCAGAGAGCTCTAATATGATTTGGATTTCACAAGTAGGAATAAGACAGAACTATTTTTATATAATTCTTAGGCTTACGCTTGACTGCCAATTGCTTGATGTTAAGCAACACTGCAATCTATGATGGAATGATTAAAAGGGGTTATAACTATAATGATAACAAAACAATAACTAATAAAACCAAATTATAATATACCACTATTCCCATATTTCAGGAAATTTTCGAAGCTGTGGTCAAGGATAACTTAAAGAAGCTGCCTGAGGGACAGAACTTCACACTTCTTACGTATGGGGCATCTGGCTCTGGCAAGACATACACTCTGATGGGCACAGTGGGTGCTCCAGGCCTGGTGCCCCGCTCCCTTGAGTATGTGTTCAGATTAGTGGATGCTGCACAGCAACCAGCCTTCAGACCTGCAGAGAGTGGGGCTGAAAAACTCAGTTATGCTGAGCAGGACTATGAATTACAGGTATATTTATTGTTTGTCATATTTTTGACCTATGAATTCAAAACTAAATTTAAGCATACATTTCAAATATGGACGTACGGAATACAGCTATGGGGTAGCGCCTGTAACTCGAATCTCCTAATACTGCAACGGATGCAAAATGTTATACTCAGAACAATGGCCCAAGTACCATGGCTGGTAACCAACAACGAGATTCATCAAAATCTCAAAATGAAAACTGTGAAGGAAGAAATTATAACATCATCCGAAAAATACCAAGCCCGACTTAAAAATCACCCAAATGTATTGGCAGCCGAACTGACCAGGCAAAGTTATGCCAAGCGCTTAAAAAGGAAGGACATACTACAACTACACACAACAAAGTAAAACAGTACACTTCTGAGTAGATGCCCTCACTGGAAGGCACACTCGACTCGTCAGCAAAACCAACCCATCTGCTTATAGTTATATTGGACTGATTGCAGATATATAGTAGAAGAAAAAAAAAAAAAAAAAAAAAAACATTTCAAATAGTCACTGAAGAGTTCATATACTTAAATAATGCTAAAGTGAGAATTCTACGGATTATAAATTGTTTAAATAGGAATTGCTAAATATTCTCTGGCTTTTTGAGAGGAACCATTTTCAAGTAATTAACTTGTTAAAACCAAAAAGACTCATTTCCTTTTCATTGCTAACCACCTTCTTATGAACACATAATACCAATTTCATCATTGAACTGTTCCTAGTGGGTGAAACGCCTCCGTCACGTATCGGCGCCGCTGCGGGACAAGTACCGGCGCATGAGCGCACAGCTACACAGTGACCTCACTGTCAGCTCTATTGATCTATCCAATAGGATCAGACACTATGTTTGGGTAAGATATCTATACTAATATATAAAGCTGAAGAGTTTGTTTGTTTGTTTGCTTGAACGCGCTAATCTCAGGAACTACTGGTCCGATTTGAAAAAATCTTTCAGTGTTAGATAGTCCATTTATTGAGGAAGGCTATAGGCTATATATCATCACGCTACGCGGACGACGTCGCGGGCAGAAGCTAGTAACTTATAAAATCGCAATAGTTATACATGTATAGAATACATGATTCAGAATATGTAATATTATGTATAAGAAATACTAATAAGTAAATTTGTGAAGAATTTTGTGCTTATTCTGAATTTATGATCTAAATTTGCTAAATTAGAACATAGGTCATAAGAAGAAGAATTCATTAGAATTTGAACATCCTCTTTTATGTGTGACAGGTATCCTTTGTAGAGATTTATAATGAAGCGGTATATGATTTACTGGCACCTCCAGAGAAGAGAACCAAGCTGAGAATTAGAGAAGACACTACTGGAAATGTTTATGTAAAGGTCTGTATTGCTTTTTTAAAATGGTCTAAGCCATATAAAAGACTCAGTCTTTATTAGCTAGTGGTGAAATTACTATTTCTAGGTTTGTCTTTTTAATAGAAGGAATAATGCAAAGATGTCTTTAGTTGTAGTTAGATAGCTTGTGTTACTTCTAAAAAACTGTCGTAAAATATGCACATTCTTAAGTTTATTCATTTATTTTTATGGAAACTAAACTCAACAGCTTATTACTAATTTACATCAGTTTTAAGTGAACCTTCACCATCAATAAACAGCTTAATGTTGTTGTGGTAATGTTACTAACATCTTTGAGTCTGCATATACTGTACAGTGATAGTGAGATGATGACAATTATCTCTTAGCCAATTACACAGTTTCACATCAATGATAAAGCCAGATTTACAAGACAGTGGTGAACAAGTTTAACAACAACAACAACCGGTTTACTCAAGTACAGCAACTAACAGTAGTAAAAAATTAAAACAACTAAGTTAAATACAAAAACATTGATGGTTATTTTTATGGGATAGGGGAGCAAACGAGCAGACGGATCACCTGATGGTAAGCGATAACCACCGCCCATGGACACCTGCAATACCAGAGGAGTCAAGTGTGTTGCCCACCTTTTAAAAGGGTTTGGGCCTCCGGTATCGTCACTCACTCGGCGAAACACAACGTAAGCGTTGTTTCACGCCGGTTTTTTGTGAGGCCGTGGTATCACTCCGGTCGAGCCGGCCGATTCTTGCCGAGGCATGGCTCTCACACGTAAGATCTATTAGAGGTCAACCACTGTCGTTGTCTACCAATGGAGTAGTCCTACAAGTTGTTGATTTGTGTTAGGGTGCAACTCAAGCTTTCGTCCGTACTGGCGAGGAGGCCTACGACGTGATGGTGGCTGGCAAACACAACCTGGTGGTGGCCGCCACCGGCGTGCACGCACACTCCTCAAGATCACACTGCATCTTCACTATCACTATGCTTACGGAGACAGGTATGATAATCTAAGGTACTTAATAAATCCGCACTAAATTCTAACTTACGACTCCTTGTACTGTTTTGTGTATTATCTTTTAAATAATTTAATTTTGCTTTGATTTATGTTTGCAGCACTTCTAAGAAATTAATTTTGAATAGTGTTTTTAACATTAGAGTATAGTAATATATTTCATATATGGTGTTGAGGTGAGGGGTCAGTGCGCACGTCGTACGTGCGGCTGTGCGACCTGGCGGGCTGCGAGCGCGCGCGGGCCACGCGCAACACGGGCGCGCGCATGGCCGAGTCGCGCGCCATCAACTCCTCGCTGCACGTGCTCGAGCGCTGCCTGCACATGCTGCGCCGCAAGCAGCGCGCGCGCCACGACGCCATGGTGCCCTACCGGTATGTACCGATGTACCTCAACACGCGCAACACGGGCGCGCGCATGGCCGAGTCGCGCGCCATCAACTCCTCGCTGCACGTGCTCGAGCGCTGCCTGCACATGCTGCGCCGCAAGCAGCGCGCGCGCCACGACGCCATGGTGCCCTACCGGTATGTACCGATGTACCTCAACACGCGCAACACGGGCGCGCGCATGGCCGAGTCGCGCGCCATCAACTCCTCGCTGCACGTGCTCGAGCGCTGCCTGCACATGCTGCGCCGCAAGCAGCGCGCGCGCCACGACGCCATGGTGCCCTACCGGTATGTACCGATGTACCTCAACACGCGCAACACGGGCGCGCGCATGGCCGAGTCGCGCGCCATCAACTCCTCGCTGCACGTGCTCGAGCGCTGCCTGCACATGCTGCGCCGCAAGCAGCGCGCGCGCCACGACGCCATGGTGCCCTACCGGTATGTACCGATGTACCTCAACACGCGCAACACGGGCGCGCGCATGGCCGAGTCGCGCGCCATCAACTCCTCGCTGCACGTGCTCGAGCGCTGCCTGCACATGCTGCGCCGCAAGCAGCGCGCGCGCCACGACGCCATGGTGCCCTACCGGTATGTACCGATGTACCTCAACACGCGCAACACGGGCGCGCGCATGGCCGAGTCGCGCGCCATCAACTCCTCGCTGCACGTGCTCGAGCGCTGCCTGCACATGCTGCGCCGCAAGCAGCGCGCGCGCCACGACGCCATGGTGCCCTACCGGTATGTACCGATGTACCTCAACACGCGCAACACGGGCGCGCGCATGGCCGAGTCGCGCGCCATCAACTCCTCGCTGCACGTGCTCGAGCGCTGCCTGCACATGCTGCGCCACCCACTTTCTGCAACACCCAAACATTTTCTGCTAAAACATTTTACCAATATTTATTTCTCAGAGAATCGAAATTGACCCGGCTACTGGGCACAGGGCTGTCAGGCTCTCGCGGGGAAGCCGTCAGCATGGTCGTGACGCTCAATCCGTCGCCTGAATACGCGCACGAAACCAAACACGTGCTCAGCTTGGCCGCCGTCGCTCAGGATATACGTAAGTATACTATGCGCGTGAATTAATTAAATTTAAACTTTGTTAGTGATGTTCGCATTAAGGGCCAACCAACTTCTTAAATATGTTTAAATTGTATCTAAACACAAAATTACAATAGAAAATTGTATTTAAATACAATTTAAACACATTTATGAAGTTGGCCCTTAATCTTTGAATAAGCTTTCTAGACACTTAATCCTATAAAAAGATCCTTATAAATCTCCCTCGAGAAGGTACAGGTTTGCTCCTTGTAGGTTCCAGGCATAATATCATCCAACACTTATTATTATAATTAAAAAAATTAACTTGTTTGGTTTCAAGCCTACTATTAAATATGAGACTGCTACAGGGCACAATTTTAGGGCCACTTCTGTTTGTGGAAGCGTTTGATGCTAAGTATTTTTCATAAATCTGATTTCATACAGAAATAAACAACACAATGCTCACCACTACACTAGAGAGTAGTAAACAGGAGACTACCATCAATTGCAGCTCTGAAGTCATGAAATTACGAGCCGACAATGAAAGACTTCACTTTGAACTTGTTCAGTGAGTATAATTGTTAAATTTTTGCATCATTATACATATTGAAAAACAACGGTAGAAGAGGTAGGAAAAGAAGCAAGAGTCATGTTCATACCTAATGGTTAACCAACTCAGCAGGTGGAGTTTTCCTTTTGTGGCATGTTGAGCATTGTTATATTCAGGTATTATTCTGTGTCTGTCTGATAAAATTCGCCCAACAAACTACTCATAATTATATTAATATCTTACAGAGCACAAGCCCGTAATAAAGAGATTTTAGCAGCCATGGAGGAGCGCCAGCAAGAATCTGCTAATACGATGCGGGAACTTGTTGAAGAGGCCAAAGATCTCACCAAACAGTATTACGAAGCGCAGATGGAGGCATTACGATATGAGGTATGGAGAGAGATTTGTCATAGTTGTTTCTATTCTTAGTATTCTTACTATGTTTCTCTTGAGTTTGTTTGGGCGTTTCTTCTCAGAGGTCGTCAGTCAGCTAGGAAACGTCGGCGCTATCTAGTCTTAAAAAATTAAATCTTGATTTTTTGTTGTAGTGCGGTATATGTGGCCCTGGGTTTGGTTCCCAAGCCAAGATTATAGCAATATACATGTACATAATATCAGGCTACTATCAGTTGTCTCAACTTCCTGCCTGTTCATAATTAATAATAATAAGATTATACAAGGTTTTTTATAAAATTCTCACCAGCATGTCGGATTTTATAACTCCCATACAATGCGAGTAGGTACATGTCCGTCTGTTGTTTATGGGTGTTGACCTTGAACCCGGTTTTGAGCTATTATTATTAACGCGGGTGCCGCGTTCGAGCGATCTTCGTGACCCATCTCCGTAGTTCTGATAGTTACTCGGCGTAACAATATGTATTATTTTGCAGATGGAAGACATGATAGAAGAGTACGAGGCAAGGCTGGCTAAGGCTGCTGTTCCTCCGCCGAGCAGAAACTCTGGTACACCATCACGGTTTCTACAGGCTAAGGTACAACACTCAAACGTCATTGTTGTAATTGATTAGTGTCCAAAATGGACCTCTGATATAAGGAGAACTATTGTTAGTTGTTTTTAAAACTGTTTTTCCCCTGCCTATAAATCTTGTATTTATCTTTTTTTACTTTTCTTTTTAAAAATATCTTTTCTTTTTTAAAAGTCTTGTTTTTCCTTCTAGGTCGCGCAGCTCATGACAGAAATTGCCGTTTTAGAGGTAAGCAATTAATTATATCTTTATACTTAAAATTATTTTATAAAATATTTTAACTCAAAAACGGCTTGAGCTATTTTTATTATCTTTGATTTATTGGATTTGTCTGAATAGCAGAATAACTATTTATGTCAATTTTAGGAGAAATTAACGGCTGAACATCTGGCGAGAGCGCGGGCTGAGAAGGAAGTGGAGCATCTTCGTACTTGTATAGAAGAGAGAGATGGTAAGCACATGTATACGTACATTTCAGCAAACGCAAGAAACTTAAAGCATTCGCCACTTTTGGTATTTATGAGAAATAATTATGGAAGATTACATACTATTGCATATGTTAATGTTAAAAAGTATGTACTGAAATAATATTTTTGGTTACAGAAAGAGCATTTAAAGACACAACACCACCACGAGAAGATGTAATGTCAATATCCGACAGTGAACAGGAATCTGAGGAGGAAAACAACGACCCACTCAACGAGAGCCTTGAACCTATCTTCAAAAAGGAACTGGACAAATCATTATCTATTATCCTACAAAAAGACAAACGTGATACTGCCAGCATTCATACTATTGACAATATTGATGAAGAATGTGACAGTGATCTTGAGAAATCACATGACACACTTAAAAATGACAATGATTCCAATCATTCAACTTATGCCACTGGCGAAGACGAAGACAGTGACTTAAGTAAAAAAGTTGATGCCCTTAAATATAATGCTGATGATGTTCACAATAACATAGATGACAGTGTCAAATCTGACACAAATATATCATATGATGACGAAGTAATAAGTGATAAAATTGAAAATAGTATGAAAAATTATGTGAATAGAACTTATAATAATGAAATGACAAATGACACATCATGTAATGAAAGTTTTAAAAATGATAGACGAGACAATAATGACAATACTGATGTACAGTTTAAAAATGAATCTCTTACAAGCAGCAAACATGACTTGAGAGGGACTTATTTTATTAGTGATAGTAAAATTGATTTTACTGAAGATACAAACAAACCAAAAAATTCGTCTAGAGGTACATATTGCGTCAAAGATGCCTTGAGTACTGTCTTAAAAAGTAGAGAAAGTGATCTGCCAAAACAAAGCGCTGATATATTTAAAGTACCAATAACCCGAGAAAAGTCTAACACAGACATAGTTCCAGAAAAAGTTGCAGAAAGTCTGAAAAGCAAAACAGTTGAAGAACAATCGAATCTTTATATCAAGGCAAATGAGTCTGAAAATCAGCAGTGGGCAGTGGGCAATGTAAATAACTCAGAATCTAATATTGATATTGCTTCAGAAAAAACGTCTGAATCTATAACTAACAAAATTATTCGAGCTAAATCGAATGTCGAGATGAAAGTGTCAAAAACTATATCTGAAACACTGGTCAGCAAAATAATGCGGTCTTTTAAGTCCAATCAAGGCAGTGACGTATCTTTGAGGCAGTTTGAGCAACTAGAAAAAGCTTCTAAAGAATCTAATGATGACGTCCGAGAGAGTAAATCAGTATTCTGTGATATTAAAATACTGAAAGATAAAAGGACATACTTTGACGATGTTCCGGCTAAAGATATAGAGCATGAAGGCATTCGCGTTGAAGAACCAGTGATCAAAGAAAAACGCACTTATTTTGATAATATCTACGAAAATGTTGCTATTTCTAATAAAAAGTTAAATGAAGTAATGAAAATTGATGATGACAGGTCGCCGTCCATCGTTAAAGACATGGTCTCGGATAATTTTGAACCAACCACAATTAAAAAACTTCTAGGTGATAATCTAACAAAACCAGACATAATTTCATCTATACATAAACCTAGGTTGACTAAAAAACATAATTCTGTTGATATTTTTGATGGATTCGATTCACCAGTTGCATCAAAACCAAAAGAGATAGTAGACAATGTCGAAATCGCTAGGCAATCCATTGAAAAGATGGTTCTAGAACAGCAGCTATCTGCAAATAAAGGCGATAAAGAACTTAGATTATCTATCAAAGAAATCATAGAACCTAACAATGAAGTACAAAATTACATAAAAAAAGAAATGAAATTGGAACCAAAGTCATCAGTTGAAGAGTCTAATGAATGTCAAGTAGTCATTAAATTAGAACCTGCACCATCCATAGACGAACCAAATCAGACAATGAACGATTCTCGAGCAAGAGACAATACGATCGAAGCATTTGAAAATATTTATAAGGACATAACTGCTCCTAGAGCTACTGAATTCGAGTTACTAGTATCACAGGAGATCAATGAAAGTTCTGAAAAACACGACAAGGAGGACACTAAATATAATTTACGAAAGAAAACAAATAAAGGTGATAGCATAAAAATTGATAGAAGTAAAGATGAAGAAATTTTAGCTGAGAGTCAAGCGAAATGCGAAAGCAAAGCGCGTAAAAGGAATTTAAGATTACGGCGAAAGAAAAATGAGGAATCTGATGACAAATTAAAAGATATTGTCAACCTTCAAAGTGAATTCTCTGATGTCACGTTAGATGTGCCTGCACCTCATAAAGTGGTCAAAGACATCCCATCACCGGAAAAGGGTAGAGCTGGGGAAGAGAATTTACCACCTTTAATGGGAATACAGAGTTGTCCATCTAAAAGGTCAGTTATTACAACTAATATCTATTTGGGCTCTAAAATGTATCTTTCTGAACTGTTTCTTTTCAAAATCTTTATCTGTTCTTTCTATACTTTTCTTTAGGGAAGTGAGAAATTCAAAGCGGTCTCTGCGTAGTAAGCGACATGTTTTTGAAACATGACGATATCTAGCATGTATTTTACTTCCAAGTAAGACTTTTTGGGTTTTCGGGTCAGTTGGATCGTCTTGTTTTCTGTCGCTGTACATTATTGTATTATTTGATGTGTTTGTCTTTGTGGGTATGGTAAAGGGACATTTTATGATGAATTTAAAGGCGGTGGCAGGTGCGATTACAGTAAGCAAGTAACTAGCAATTTGGTCACAAATATATTAATTTGTCTCAACTTGCCGCATCAATTTTTATAGACCAGTGAAATACAATAAAAATGACTGACTGTTACGACCTTACTGTTATCTCAATCTCACGACAGTCTTACAATATTATCTGATGCCATCAGTTTACCATAATCACGTTTGTTATTCCTCAGCGTGACCCGCAGCCGGCGCAAATTGTTCACTCCTCGTGCGGAACCACTAGAGGAGTCACTCAGTCAAACTGGGGACAGCAATGAACGTGTATATGTTCCACGACCATCGTACCACCGCCCCAGAGCCCGCCGTAAACTTTAAACGAAATATACTGCTATTTTAAATTGATTTTAATAATATTGTATTTGTATCAAATTACTTATAATCTATGAATAAATATATCTATATGGTTACATTGTGTAGAGTTTAATTAAACGAGTTACTGAATATTTTATTTAGATTTGAGCAAATTAAGTGAAGGCAGACTATTGTGTCTCCAGAGTGGGAATAGTTTCCGACGAGGTCTATTTGATATTTCATACCGTGACCTACGGCATGGGTCAAGTTAACATTAACTATACAGATATAGGTACAGCTAAATCTAAAACCGCTACTGTTATAAAAACATTATAATTATAGTTTTATTACGTTTGAGGTCGACCAGGACCTACACCGATCTTATTGGCGAAGTCCTTCAAAAGGGTCAGGTGCGTAGTACTCGCAACCGGTGCGTATGTATGAGAAGATGTATGAATGTCGCAGAAGCAAAAGAGGCATGCAAGAATCGTAGCAAGTGGCAGTCTATAGTTTCTGCTTTTATTTACATTTATATTGGTAATTATAATATATAGGTGCAAGATACCTTTTAATAAAATATCTAGAATACAAAATGCAAAATACTTCTAAATTAAGTATTTCAGATACCAGATGCAATAACTTTCTGGAATGGTATCTGAAATACTAGATATAAAATACGTATCTTTGGAATAGATAAAATACCTACTTTTGTTAAAAAAAGGTGCAGAACTTGGGAAACAGGTGTTGTATTTGAAAAATATTTTTTATTGTACCTGAAGATCTCTGTCACCATCACACCATAGAATCAGTAACTAATAATAGGTAACTAAAAGTATTTTAGCAAACAGTGTACACAAAATAATAAGATACCAAACAAAAGGTATCTATTTAAATACAAGATACAAAATGAATTTCACGTGGGAGAGCCATGCTTCGGCACGAATGGGCCGGCTCGACCGGAGTGATACCACGGCCTCACAGAAAACCGGCGTGAAACAACGCTTGCGTTGTGTTTCGCCGAGTGAGTTGAGGTTACCGGAGGCCCAAACCCTTTTAAAGGCGGGCAGCGCACTTGCGACTCCTCTGGTGTTGCGGGTGTCCATGGGCGGCGGTTATCACTTACCATCAGGTGATCCGTTTGCTCGTTTCCCCCTCTATCACATAAAAAAAAAGAATTTAAAAAAAGTTAGGTAAAGATGATATATCTTGATGATGTATCTTGTATCTGTATTTCAGATACCTACTTGCGTCTTAGTGTTACATTTCTGGTGTTATCCTTAGACCTCGGAGGCTCCTTCGCAGCCCTAAGACCTTTTTTCCGAACCGGGCGATAAACTAATAAACTTGTTGGCAGATTGTATTTTATGGGAGCAAAATAATATTTTTACGGCGAGTGCTTTTTTTTGAATCCAGAGCGAAGTGGGGGATTCTAGAGTAGAGAGAGGGTTTAGTAGAATCCTGATCTCAGCGAGGGATTCAAAGTACGTCACGTAAAGTGATACACTCTACTTTTCATCACCCACTATGAGAAAATAAAAGGCGCCTCATATTTTAAGGCGCTGTGAATAGTCAAAATAGGCTTCTTAAAGCAGTTATTTAGCAAAAAGTATACAGTTTCAAGCAGTGAAAAAAATATATGTTAATCTTGATCATATTTATGAGTACACTAACCGGTCTAAAACACGTTTGCGGAAAATTTTCTCGATAGAAAAAAATCATAAAGTAACCATTGAATTCAAAATTATTGCAATTGTAACTGTATTATTTACAAACAAATCTTGATAAAATTAATAACACTGACGTAATATATAATAATAAAGTACGCTAGCGGTTTTATTTATCGATTGAAATAAGATATTTTTAATAATTAATAAATTTCATGATAAATAACTCTCACGAGTCGAACGAAACACCGCGCCATCGAGGCGTCTGTTCGCTTCTCTTTCATTTCTAGGCGGAGCGACAGTGATCGCTGAGGCGCGCTGCCTGATGGACCTGTGTCATTTTGTTCCGCCCGCCGCTCAAAAATATTTTGTATCTGATTGTATCGTATTCGTATTCTATGTATTGTTTATTTGTATTTTATTCTATGAAACAAAAATAAATGGTGGAAGTTGTAAAGTAAGCACATACCTGCCTGATTATCTATAAATACTTTATTTCGATGCGTGATTCTATAGCTCGGTTGGTCTAGCGGTCTTCTGCAGTAGGAAGATATGCGTTATGTGCGACTAAGCGTGAGTTCAATAGAGGTGTGTAACTCAGCTCTGAGTCAGCTCAATGAGTCAGATCGCACGGGTCTGAGCCGTTGAGTCACAGCTCAGCAACAAAACGACCGGCTCACGGCTCAGATCAGCTCATTGAACTGATCTGAACTTGTGAATCGCTCTACAGATATGTCGTGAATAGTGAGTGAGTCAGTGAGTGATTCTGATCTACACTTGAGGTTCAATCAATAAATTTTTGGTCAGAGAGTCACTAGGGTGGAGTTATGTAAGTTATGGTAGAATAAAAATTATTATTTCGTTCTAAAATATGATAAATTCAATAAATAAATAAGTAGGTAAATTAAAAGAATAGAGTGAAAAGAACTGTCAACTGTCGCAGCTCGGACGGCTCGCTCGAACCATAAACCTATATAGGTACAAATTGAGCTGATCTGCGAGCTGAGTCACTGAGCCGGCTCACTCACCTGAGTCATGAGCTGATCTGCAGCTCGCGTATTTTTGATGAGTTACCCACCTCTAGAGTTCAAACCCCGCTTCGATATGTTAACTTTTTGTTCATTTTCTTTTTAGAAATATTTTTTCAGTGATTATTATTTAATTTGATTTTTTTTGTTCTTTGTTTTTTAATACATTTTTTAACTTTTTTTTATAGTAAAAATAATAGTTTACCGGGCTATCCATGAACCATCGGAGATAACTTCTTATGAGTACATAAGCATATAATAATTATGTACCTACATTGTGTTACAGCATGTTATAGGTAGTAACAACTAGTAATTCGATAGGAGGTCATTGAGGAGCGGCAGATTATTTTTCATGATTTTAGGGAGCCATAGTATTTTTTTTATAATGACATTATATGAACAACTTTGAAGGCGAAATAGTGATAAGTTCAGTAATAATAAACTATAGTTTAGACGATAGCAGATGGCCACAATATAATTATGTTGATAAAATTTATCAAAAAAATCACATGATATAAAATTAGTAGTAGTATTTCAAAATTTAAAATCATTATCTAATCTCAATTTTCGATAAAGTTATTTAGTGAAGGAAAAATTCGACTCGCAGGCAGGATTCGAACCTGCGTCTTCTGGCTAGGTACGCCAGACGCTATGACCACTAAGCCACCGCGAGTCCCACCTGCCATGTCGAAATTTGAAATTTGACTTTATAAAATTAGCATGAAAAATGCAAAAAATTCACAAAAAGTCAATTTTCGATTACAAAAGAATTTTTGTGTTCTGTGGGAATCGAACCCACGACCTCATGGTCTCATGCTCGTCCTCGTGCTCAGAATGCACGAGAACCCTGGGACAGCACTTTCAATTGCGACTTCGGTTTCTGATTTCTCGACATCTGTTTTCTCGGGAATCGAGAATTCTCGATCACTATTTCCCGAAAATTCCCGGGACTTCAAGAAAATCTATGAAGACAAGTGTTATATTGATATTTACTTTATTTTGACGACCTCTGTGGTTTAGTGGTTCGAGTACCGGACTGCCGACCATGAGGTCGTGGGTTCGATTCCCACAGAACACAAAAATTTATGTGATGAATATAAGTGTTTGTGTTCGTCTGGGTGTTTCTTATGTATTATATCCATTGTCTAGTACCCATAGTACAAGCTCTGCTTAGTTTGGGACTAGATAGTGCTGTGTAAAAATGTCCCAGAATATTTATTTATTTTATTTATTTACACACGTTTTGGATCCATTAAAGGCTACAGTATCCATGGTCACCAGTAGATTCAGATGTCGAATTACTAACAGCTAGCTTTCACTTTTGTTAAGTATTTGCGACCCGATTCACATAGAATGAGCAAATCCTATCCTTTGTCTTTGGATTTAGATTTAATGGAATCTACATATAATGGGGTTCCAAGCAGGTAATGAAATTTTGTATTTTAAATAGTCTCGCGAATCAGCTTGGGCAGAAATCTGCTTTCTTTTGCAAGGACTTGCAGTATATTAAATCGGATATAGTACTGGGCTTTGTCAGGGGTACGAGTGTCTTCCTGGAACGACGGTGTTTAACATCGGCATTGATGTGTTCTTTTTCGCATATTGTAGAGGTATATGAGACTTGACAGGTGGTAAGGACTGACTGATCTACTTTACTAGTTTTTTAGATTTTTCTGGTTTTTAGATTAGTAACTAGAGATCTCGTGTGATAAGTCGAGGGATAATCTCGACAAGATCAATGTTTCGACATTTTTTTAAGTAATTACTGAAAATCTCAAGTTCACAACGTGTGATAATAATGATAAATGCGACCACTTATTTGTAAACTTAATAAAAATAAATAACTTACTAACATTTATAGGACCTTGAATGACAAAAGAAACGTATCGCACACGGTACATATCGCAGCAAATCGGCACACATAAGTGCATAGCAGATGTCTATTAAATATTTTGGAAATAACTCCTTTAGTAGCATAGACTAATGGAAGCATTTCAAGCGACGCTGACAGCTTTACGCTCTACGCTACATGATACTGGTACATGTAACTGTTAAGCGAGCTTGGACTTATTAAACCAGTGTGTTAAACTGGCCGGAGGTCCGCGTCTTGCCGTACATTTGAAAAAACGTGAGAGCTTGTACATGACACGGCAAAACCACCGGGCGAGACATCGGCCAAGTACGGCTCAGTAGCGTTTTATCTGGAATCAGCGTATGTAAACCGTCACGAATCCGTGCATAGGTCCGGCGCCGTCGATACACTGCCATAGACTGCTATAAAACACTGTTGTTCCACAGTTTTGTTATGTGAGGCAGAAAGTTTCTAGAGAAACGGACAGTTATGGATTGTCAGCCATCAAGATAATGGGGATGGAACTGTTGTCGCGTAGAACGACGGCGAAAAGTAGTTGCAGGGATCAATTCGAACAATTCCTCGGAGCAAGCCGTATAGTATAGGCGATAGAAGATGCATAGCGAGGCCACATCTCTACACAGCGCCAAAGAGTCTAGCCGGTTTGAATTATATTGGTAGTCTACGATTTGAATCGCTCTTCGTTGGATGCGCTCCAGAGGGAGCAGTTGGTACTGGGGTGCTCCTGTCTAGAGATGAGAACAGTATTCCATATGAGACCAGACCTGCGCCTTATAAAGTAATAGGCGGTGGGCCCGAGTGAAATACCGTCTCTATCTATTAAGCACGCCAAGCTTCTTCGAGGCTAACTTAGCCTTAACCTCTAAATGACCGCGGAAATGACTTGATTTCATATGTCTACACCAAGTATTCCAATATTGGCTGAGGCAATTAAGCGGTGCTCTCAAAACGAGAAAATACGACCAACGGCAGTTTTTTTTGCAGTGAACTCGCATATTTGTCTTTTTCGGGTTAAATTGGACCATAATTATTAGGTCTGCCCCAATCTCAGACTTCCTCCAAAGTGGTATCAAATATGATATAGTGCTAGGCCTTGTCAACTATGTATTCACAAACTGCTTACTTCTTGGGACGACGGTTCTTAACATGAGCAATGTGTTCCTTTACACGGGTCCCTATGCTTATTTTTGTTTGGTGATAGAATCCGTATAGTTTTTCAATTTCAATATGTGTAATATTTGCGTAAACTTTAGAAATCAGTGGTTATTTTTTGTTCTAAAACATGCTAAACATTTTGAGTCGATTTTTCGTGCACTAATATTTATACACACATCAAAAAAATATTGCGACTAGCTTAAGCTGATATAACTTTTTAAATTCAACTTTATCAAGAAAAAATGTTTTGTGTGTTTTCTTTAAATAGAAATACCCTGTTTGAAATTAAAAAATAAATTACTAAAGAAGAAATCATAATATAATCTACCATAAAAAAAGAGATTTAGATTTTTCAAAGTGATCGCAAACTTTTTTTGATGTGTGTACATACATATCTTCATATTTAGGTACGATATTAGTTAATTTTGTTAGTTTTCTATGGTCTTCAGATTTCTCAAGCTATCGACCCATTTTTTGTCGTCTCGAATCGAATAAAGAAAAATTTCCCGGGAATTCTCGCTTCGGGAATTCTCGCCCGGAAACCCTAATTACGACATTTGTCGAGAAAATATGTACCTACTAAACAGCTGTTTGTGTGGCTATGCTGTTGGTTGGTGCTATGGCTTGCGCTATTTATTACCATCGGGCTTGGTGACCGTTTTTATATTAGATTCTGAAAAAAATGCATATCTCTACTATTATGAAATTGTAAAAAGCTGTGTCTGTACATTAAAGATATTAAAAAAAAAACAAATGGGTTGGGGTATATAAACGTCTCCGAACCCAAAAATGTGATTTTTTAAATTCTTGTCTGTTTGTTACGGGTTGGCGCAAAAACTACTGATTAGATTTTAATTTTGTTATCACTGTTAGAAAGTATGTGCTCAAAATTAAAAACTGGTATACTTCTTATCTCAAATAATTAAAAGGAACCTGAGATACAGCTTGACCCCTCTAATGTATAGAGACCCATACAAAGAAGAGATCATCACTGTTGGTTTTGAGTTTCAAGTGAGTGAAGCCACGGGAAGGGGCTAGTCTGGGGAATAAAAATGCTTGTATATATAAATTTTTCACAATTTTGACACTTCTAGAATTGCCATTTCTAGAATTGGCAATTCTACGCCCAAGCCATTTTATTTCTGAATGATTAATTATTTATTACTCATCTGATGAATCTGTTAAAACTTTCTCCATATTCTATTCAAATTTCTAGAAAATAATAATAATTGATTTACTATTTACAAAATACGAAAAGAGTAGTTAGATAGTACATTTTTAAATTAAAAAAAAAGATAAAAAGGAATATTATGTATCATGAGATTCGAACTTAGTATCTAGTGTCTGCGATATGCGGTGTCAAGCCGGACAACGGCGCGCTAAGCCAATCGTACATCTAACAAACATTTCGAAATTACGTTTCTATATTAAAAGGACGTCGCGCATCGCCGAAATTCGTCCGAGGCGCCCCGCAGTGGGCGGGCCTACTTGTGCTGAGTTGTGCCCCACGTACCTGCTTCACCCCCTCCAATACCTAAACATCGTCTATTCACCGCGCCTTAACATATAGTAACTACTAAATTTAAATTAAATAGTATCTAATAATATTATATTCTCTAAGCCACATTAGCATACAATATCTATTACTGGGTAATAGTCAAATATTAGTCAGCCATTTTGAGATTAATATTCTCTCCGTATTCGTTAATAAAATTCTAACTTAATATTGATATCGTAACTATTCTCAGAATAGGTACGATATCAATATTATCAAGCGCGCTCGTCGACGCACACAGCCGCGCAAGTCACCGCGAATATCAGAACACTGATCTCTCAGTGTGCCTATTATTTGACTAATATCTGGTAATAGTCTACGCTAAACTAATATATACTAATATGAATATACAGCTCGTATCATAATAATTATACCTACCTATTATGAATATATTAGTTACAACTCTACTAATTTCAAAATTACATATTCACAGAGGGCTGACCTAGTATACCTAATACCTACAGCTATTTAACATAACAGAGCTATTTTCTACAGCGGCTAGCGATTATGTAAAATAGCGAATTATACAATTCTACTTCGACTTAGATAAAACTATGAAATTTTCCGCAAGATATTTTTTACCAACAACCTAGAAAACAGAACATTATGACAGGTTGAGTTTAGGCGAGAAAATGAAAAGTGCATATTTTATATTATTTTTCAAAACTTGAATTTCTCTGAAGTTAAAAGTGATTGTGGTGCGCCATAATAATAAAAAAAAACATTATAAGTTTTCGAACGATATGCGGCGGGAACCTTGAAACGTGAAAGGCGGCGAATTTTGATTCACATTTTAATTAATCTTAAAAATTGGTTTATTGTGATATTTTTTCTTGTAATTATAAAAATAACTGTAAATATAGTAGTATAAGTGCGGTATATATGTAAATAGAAGATGGGAGGTGTTAAAAAACGGAAAAAACCGGACCCTCCTGATGACCGTTCATCCCTTAGAACATCATCAGACTCTGATGATGATAAAGACAATAGCACAAAATATCAAGTCTACAAAGTGTCTGGGTACTCTAGAAAGTATCCTGATAATAGTCCCAAAAAAGAATTTATAGTGTTTGTTTCTCACCAGGATGAGAGGAAATCATTCTCAGACAAAGATAGGTTGGCTATTTCCCATGGCATCAGGAAACATTGTATTACTGGCATTCTTCATCTTCGATCTATTAACAAATATAAAATTGGAATTACCTTTGATGTATCAAATAATGCTAATGTTTTTTTACAAAACAAAAAATTACTGGACGAGCTATCTTTGAAAGCCACTATTCCGGCTAGTGACACGGAGGTGACGGGGGTTCTGACCTCAGTTCCTACGGACTTATCCAATAAAATGATATTTTGTCTAATTGGCAGCTCGCGAAATGTAATTCAGGTAAGGCGTTTCATGCGTCGCGTGCGGAGCGAGTGTGGTACGATATCGTATCAACCTACTCAGACCGTCGCTGTAACATTCGCATCAACAGAATTGCCTCAATATGTTTACCTCGACTCCTGGAGACACGAGGTAAGTGCTTACATTCCACCTGTGAAACAGTGTCTTCATTGTCTAAAGTTTGGGCACATTGCGAGATACTGCAAAAACTCGGAAGTATGTTCGATATGCTCTTTAGATCATAACTTCAAATCCTGCAAAGAAGACACTAAAAATGCAAAATGTGCAAATTGTGGTGGCAATCACATCGCCATTTCTAATACTTGTCCTCAAAAAAAAATTAAAATTGAAGAAAACAAAATAAAATCAAGAGCCATCAAATACTCAGAACTGTTTAACGAAAATTCATTCCCACAATTATCAATGAGAAATATTGAAACTCATATACAAAACCTAACAAAATCAGACCTTTTCATGAATATCATAACAAATGCAATAACAAAAATAGTACTAAATCAAAAAGACAATCCGATAAATTCAGCTTCCATAAGAGAAATCCTTAAACAAACTTTCAGAAATAGCACTTCTTCTATTAATGGATCTTAATATTATACAGTGGAATGCTCAGAGCATTTTAAGTAATAAGCTACAATTTACACGCCTTCTTTATGATAATAATATTCATGTTGCAATAATTTCAGAAACTTGGTTAACCCCTACTAAACATTTTTATATAAGAGGATATCAAGTAGAAAGAAATGATATAGGCAACATTCATAATGGTGTTGCTATATTAATTCATAACAGTATAAACTATAGAAAAATTAGCACATATTCTGATAACTCCTTACAAAACATTTGTGTTAGAATTGTTGTAAATAATAAAGAAATAAGTATTGTAAGTTTTTATTGCCCAACAAATTGTACTCCATCATTTGACAAACATAAATTTGAGTCTTTAGTAAAATCAGTTCCTAAACCAATGATATTTGCTGGTGATTTTAATGCTCATCACACATCATGGGGATGTAATTCTGTTAATCCAAGAGGTAGAGACATTTTGGAGATCATTGATGATAATGATTTAGTTTTGCTGAATACCGGTGAAGTGACAACTGTTGGTTCATTGACATGGCGTCCAAATGCTCTTGATTTATCTTTGGTTTCTTCATCATTGGCTCTTTCTTGTGAGTGGTCTGTACATCAAGATCCAATTGGCAGCTACCATCTTCCTGTAATTATTAAAGTTTGTGTAAATAATGTTAATGTAAATAGTGGTCTCACAAATAATAATAGAAGTATACCTCTGCCTATCTACCCCAATTTTAGAATGGTAGATTGGAAAATGTAGATTTAGAATTTTCTAATTTTCAGGTGCAAAATTTAATGCCATTGGAAGCTTATACATTGTTCTGTAATACTCTGCATTCTGCAGTTGATAAGTCCCTTCCACATCGAAATACGATCACTTCTTCCACTTCTGTCAATAATAATTTTCATAGGCAGATTAAACATCCTCCCCTCCCTTGGTGGAATAAAAAATGTTCGGAAGCTGTACTAAAATCTAGGTGTGCTTATCTCAACTTCAAGAATAACCCTTCAGATGAAACATTTATAGAATTTAAAAGAATGCAAGCACTCAAAAAACTTACTTTAAAAACAGAACGATCAAATAGTTGGTTTGAATTATGTAGCTCCTTTAATCGATGCACTCCTGTGTCTAGAATCTGGAAATATATGCGTAAATTTAATAAAACATTCTCATTCAACAATAATGATGATAGCTGGATTCAAGGTTTTTTGCAGAAGTACACTCCAGACTATGTAAATAATAAAACAAATTTCACCTCTGTTAGTGAATCTAATTATGTAAATAGCTTTTTAATCAATCCCTTTTCATTGCAAGAGTTGATGTCTGCTATTGATTCTAGAAAGGCAGTGGCGTGCACTGGGTCTGATCTTAGGTAAGGCAGTTTTTTTTATTGATTTTTCGAATATCCACACCGCGTGACGTCATAGCGAAAGACCTAAATTCCGGTCAGAATGCTAGTCAAGTGAATGAAACTATGCTCCGCGGGGGGAATGCTAGCGATACCTTATAAAAAGAAACAAATTATATGAGAACTCACCAGCCACCAGTAGGTTTTCAGTTTCAAAATTTTCATGGTTCAGAATACATACCTACTAAGATTACGTTTTTCCGATGATACAAATGTTAGTTGAGAAAACTTACTATTTTTATTTTTTAATAAACAGACATTGTCAACACGAACATCACAATCAAATAACATTTTAAAAACCAACGAATAGACTCGTAAATGCAAGAACTACAGTTATTATACAAACAAACAAATAAACAACGATATTTACACTACAATTACGTTTCAAAATGAAAAAAGCAAGAAAACCATAACAATTACTCGCGTACACAAAATAGTAAACACCGCTCGTCACATGAAAAAAACAATATGGAGTCATAAGAAGAAAAAATAATTTCTAATATTTGAACAAATAAAACCTTTTTAAACAAAAATGCATCATTTTCTCTACGTGATTAGGTAGGAAATCCATCAATAATACTTCGCCGCATTATAGTTAGACGAAGACTTCCGATTATTTACGAGTGTCTCCCGAATAAATACCGCGGGCTGGAGTTGGTCACGTTCCGCCCGTGCAATTCATGTATGTGTGCAGTTCACAGACACAAAAATATAATCGAACTATCACTACATGCGAACGTTTTTTATTCGCCATTTCCTGCCGTTCGCAGCCGCAGTAGTTGACATTAGGTACATTAATTTGTGTAAAGCGCCTATCAGTAAAGCGCGTTGACTTGTGAGATTATTAGGTGTACTTGCGATTCGTTGCTATTTTGGAGCGTTTAGGAGTTTTCTAGTAATTCCACGATTTACGGATTTATTAATTATACTTTAGGTACTTATTGTATACTCTTTGATCAGCGAAATTATCCGTGACTGCTAGGGTATGCAGTGCTTTTTGCATCATATGCAGCGCACGCGCCTGTAGAAAGGATAGTGCTTTTGGTTTGGATGGTGTTCCTTACATAATGTTGAAACAGCTTAGTGAAAATGGTTTGCAGATTTTTCTAAAAATTTTAAATGATTTGTGGTTAAATAATTACATACCTTGCACATGGAAGTCTGATTGTTTGGTACCCATATTAAAACCAGATAAGGATCAGTTAAATCCAGACTCATATCGTCCTATAGCGTTAACATCTTGTGTTGGCAAAATTTTCGAACAATTACTAAAACAAAGGCTAGAATTTTATGTAGAAAAATATAATATATTACCTGCTAATCAATTTGGATTTCGAAGAGGTATGTCGGCTCGTGAAAGCTTCTGTCAGCTTCAGCTTGATATTCAAAATAGCATGAATAATAACAGTTTCTTAATGTCGGTATTCTTTGATGTGGCTGGAGCATTCAATAGTGTCAATATTGATGTTCTATGTTCAGAATTGCTTTCTGTTGGTATTCCAAATAAACTAGTTCACTGGGTATATAATTTCTTGACTGAAAGGGAAGTGTATGTTAAGTATAATGGTAAACTATATGGTCCACGATTTGCTTCTGTTGGAGTTTGTCAAGGAGGTATACTTTCTCCATTAATCTTCATTCTATATATTCGACGTCTAAATCTGATTTTGGGTTCAGACGTTAAAAATCTTCAGTTTGCTGATGATCTGGTTGTTTATGCATCTGGAAAAAATTTATCAAATATTACAAATATTCTAAATAAGTCCTTGAAAGGGTTGTCTGCATATTTTTCTTATTTAAACCTTGATATAAATGCATTAAAATCAAAATTGGTTGTCTTTGGTAAGAAAAGCAATTTCATTCCTTTTGTATTTTACAATCAAATTTCTATTCCTGTTTCTCATGAAGTTAAATTTTTAGGTGTTTCTTTTACTTATAATCTTTCCTGGAAAAAATATATTGAATTAATAACTGCAAGAGCTAATAAAGTTTTTAATATTATGAAATCTTTGTGTAGTTCATCTTGGGGAGCAGATTCAAAAATTTTGTTGCTTTTGTACAAATCCTTGATCCGTAGTCATTTTGAATATGGTTTTCTATGTTATGCAGGTGATAGTAAGTTGGTAGATATCTTGGAAAAAGTACAAAATAAATGCTTGAGACTTATTACTGGAGCATTTAAAAGCACTCCTATTAATGTGATGCAAGTTGAGTGTAATCTCCCTCCATTAAGTATAAGATTCTCTTATTTAAGAGAAAGATACATACTAAGATTGTACAGTAAATATAATAATCCTTTGTTTTTAAATTTAAAACATTCTGCCTCACCATCCATTCGTAATCCTTTTTATTTACTCCAAGGTTTTAATGAATGTGTTAGATTTCTTGAAGTTCTCCAAATTTATAGATCACCTCTTCTGTCATGCTATCAGGGGGATTTTGATTGTGCATTCCCTGAAATAAACATTATTATTGATCGTCATTTATCATCTAAGGAGGATGTATACAGTAAATTTTCTGAATACACTGGTTACAGATTTCTTTTTACTGATGGTTCAAAAACTCAGTATGCAGTGTCTTTTGCCATTTTTGATGGGTTACTAAACTCAGGTATTGGATATAAAATAAATTCTAACACAAGTATATTCACAGCTGAGGCTGTGGCTATCCTTGCTGCCTTAAAACACATTAAACATAAAAATGATGGTAGTTGTCAATGGATAATAGTTAGTGATAGCATGAGTGTGCTCGAAAATCTTAAAAATAATAAGTTCAATGCCAACAATAACTATATTATTTATATAATAAAAAAATACTGGCAGGATTTGTTCCTTGAAAATAATATAAAAGTCTTATTTATGTGGTGTCCCTCGCATGTTGGTGTGGTAGGAAATGAGAAGGCTGACTATCTAGCCACAACTATATCCAAGTCTTCGAACATTGTTTCTGATTCCAGTAGCTATCTAAATATTTCAGTCCCATGCTCAGACATAGTTCCCCTTTTAAAGAAAAGGGCCTCTGATTTATGGAAAATACACTGGAACTATGCAGTTCAAATTGAAAACAAAGGTTTATGGTATGCTACACTTAATGTTCCTATTGGAAGTATGCCATGGTTTTGCAAAAACAATACTTACATAAACAGAAAATTTTACACCACTATTTTAAGGCTTCGCTTTGGGCATTGTTCTTTAAATTTTCATCTTTTTCGTTTGAAAATGGTTCAAAGTTCTCAATGTGACTATTGTAATTCTCAAGCAGAGCAATCTCTTTTTCACATTTTATTTGAATGTTCATTCTTTGGCATTCAGCGCCTTGTGCTAATGGATGAGCTAATTGATTTATATGGTAGTTCTGATTTGGTACCGTGCACAATCCAGGATCTTCTTGCAAATAGTTTTACGTATTTAACATTGTTTAATTTCATCAATAACACAGTTGGGCAAATTTAGATAAATGTACCTAGGTTTATAGATATTATGTAAATAGATATTTATTTTATCATATTAGGGAGTTATTAGGGAGCATTTATGTAATGTTGCTCAAAAGTTTAAAATATACATATTTCCGATTTGTTGATAAAATTGTACATAAAAAAAAAAATAAGAACGGATGATTTTCAATTTCTCATTGCGATTTGAGTGAGGTTATTTTGTTACTGTCATTCCTAGGGACGACAGTGACAATGACATAGGACAGTGACAATGGTGACATGTCATCCATCATGCATTGTAAATTCTTGTTTTACATGCATGTAGGTACCTACCTTGATATACGAACATTAACCTGGATTAGAGATAGCACGGATTTTTACAAAAAAAGACATGGATTGTACTAATTTCCTAAATAACAAAAAAATGATTTTTATGAACACTACCTAAATTGGAAGTATTTACCAAACTAATGACTTAAAATGGATTTTTACAAAATATAATCTTTTATACTAATGACTTAGCATGGACATTTACAAAAAATGAAAAATTTAATACTAATGACTTCTCATGGATTTTTACAAAAAAGAAAACGAATAACTGACTTAACATAGATTTTTACAAAAATGTAAATTTATAAGTATACCTACTAATGACTTAACATGGATTATTACAAAAAAAGAAAATTATATACTAATGACTTCACATGGATTTTTACAAAGAAGAAAACGAATACTTATGACTTACCCTCGAATTTTACGAAATATGGAATTTAATACTAATGACTAGGCAGCATGGTCTCTGACCTTAGCCTGTTCCGTAAGGAACAAAAGTACAAAAAAAAAAAAAAATCGAACGATATGCCATCATGTAAATTGTCAAAAATATGTCAATGTAAAACTACGACGCCATTATTTTGTAAAAAACAAATAAATGTCAAAACGTGATGAAGTTTACTTGCTGTAGATAAAAATGTATTAATTTTTCTTCACTTATTAGTAATTCTAAGAAAAAACTGTAATTTATCATAATGGCGACAAGTACGCGCAGCGCTGTGTCGCAGATATTGCGCAATAAGGATGATGTTGTTGAGGAAGAAGATGAACCTAAAAAGAAGTCCAGGGAAGATTGGAGAAAAGCTAAAGAGTTAGAAGAAGCTCGTAAAGCTGGTACAGCACCAGCTGCTGTTGATGAGACAGGTACGTGCAGCAATTCCTATGATTTACTTTCGTTTATGCGAATCAACTAAATCTGTATTGTAGAAGTCGAAAACATTGGTTAAACGTAGATTGGGAATTACCAGCGTGTTTATTCAGCGGATTTGATTCGGTATAACGATTACTTACCAGTGGTCCATCGCTTTTGCTTGAAATCTAATAGCCTCAAAAACATGTAGGTAATTATCCTTATTTCAGGAAAGGACATAAACCCACATATTCCGCAGTACATATCCTCTGCACCATGGTACTATGGCACTGCTGGGCCAACCCTAAAGCATCAGCGCCCACAGGAGGACAAGGAAGGCCACTTCACTAAGCTTGACACATACTATCACAAAGGAGTTGATACTGTAAGTTCAATTGTCACCTTCACACAGCCTGCTGGAGTTGTTCAGTCAGACACAGCACCGTTTATGCAATCATACAATAAAGATCTACACCAGAAGAATATCTCTATTAGAAAAAATAATTCTGTGATAAAATTTTAACATTATTTTTTTAAAGTTTGTTTCAATGAGAATTAACAATAACACTTTCCATACTTTTATTGAAATAAGTTCTCTCCTCTAATTTCATTTAAGTAGGTGCCTACCTACTAATTTTTATTTCATAAACTTTAATTACAGACAAAAGTAGCCACTAAATACAGAAAAGGAGCTTGTGAGAATTGTGGTGCCATGACACACAAGAAAAAGGATTGTTTAGACCGACCTAGAAAGGTAAGTGTATCATATTACTCAATTACTGGTTTAAGTTCTATCATAATATATTGAACTAGTGGTTGCCTGCTGTTTCACCATATTCTTCTCTGAGAATATGGAGGTGCTTATCCAGGTCCTATTTAACTCTATACCAAAATTCATCAAAATTGGTTATGCCGTTTAGATGTAAAAAGGTTTCAAATAGATAGTTGCAATAATATGGATATTTTGTTATATGGATTGTAACTCAATATTTTCAGACCTAGTACCTGTGCTTGTGTATATTATATTATGAATCACTACATATTATAAAACAAAGTCGCTTCCCGCTGTCTTACCCTATGTATGCTTAGATCTTTAAAACTACGCAACGGATTTTGATGTGGTTTTTTTTAATAGATAGATTGATTCAAGAGGACGGTTTTAAGCTATTTAACATCATGCTACGACTCTTAGGGATGGGGCAGCGCGGGTGAAACCGCGGGCGGGTCGCTAGTATATAATATATCTATAGTCATGTCCTTTGTCACAGATTGGAGCAAGATTCACAAATGCTGGCATAGCACCAGATGAGTTTGCTCAGCCCAACTTGAACTTAAGTTATGATGGCAAACGGGACAGGTGGAATGGCTACGATCCACTTCAGCACAAGGCAATTATTGAGGAATACCAGAAAGTTGAAGACGCTAAGAGAGAACTTAGAGCTAAGAAATTAGAAGAAGGTATGAATAAAACCAGTCAATGATTGAAAAGAATATATATTGTTTTTTTGGGTGGGCAACACAATTGGGATCAAACATGGGTGTTGATAATTGCTAACCATCAGGTGATCCGTCTGCTTGTTTGCCCATATCCCAATAGCACCTAATTCCTTCTTATTATATTTTATGCTCTAATCATATAAGAACATAGGCTCTTCTTCACTAAATTATTCTCAGCTGCCAATACTGCATAAAAGCTGCTTATATTTCAGACCCAACGGCCAAAGAAGATGATGACAATGCTGAGGAAGATGAGGACAAATATGTAGATGAAGTAGACATGCCTGGAACAAAGGTATGTATTTGAAGTATCCATAGTGTACTAGAGTATGACACCCATGCTGGATCTATTTAGATCTATAGTCTTCGTTATCAGGGACCACAATATTTAAGTAAAATAACTTGAATTGAAAATTGTAACATGAGTTAAACAATTTTTAGATCTTTCACATACCATATTTTAGGTCTGGTGTACCAGTAGTTAGTAGTGGACTACCGATATAGACTTAGATCCAATATGGAAATATATTATAAGACCATTCAGGGGATAGAAGTCTGAATCCTTAATAGCTGGGACTACCTAATAAAAAGGTAAAATTTTAAACTCAAAATAATAATTGTAATATTTTTTCAGGTGGACTCTAAACAACGTATCACAGTACGAAATTTGCGTATCAGAGAGGACACTGCCAAGTATCTACGTAATCTGGACCCCAACTCTGCATACTATGACCCCAAGACGCGCTCTATGAGGGATAACCCCAACCCTGTAGCTGTTGAGTAAGTTCTATGTTCACTTGTAAAAATTAAATAGTAAAATATCTCGACTGCCATAAAAGATGGAAACAATATGACCAATCTCATGCAGTCAGAGGCATTACCTTATATTCAACTATATTTATTATACTGTAAGTTTATTTAGTTGCAAAGGAATAGTATAAAATTATTTTAGTGAAGGGAAAATTCGACTGCTCGGCAGGATTCGACCCTGCGTGTTCTGTTTATATACACCAGAATGACCTCTTAAGTCACTGCAAGTCCCAACCCCAGCCAGGTCGAAATTTGTCTTCACATTCTGAATTTTCGTTTTAAAGAGGACATTGAAGTAAAGTTACAAAAAAATTACTATTGAAATGGAACTACTTTTTACGGATTTTATCGCGGTATATTGATATTATTTAATACGGCGATAACATCCGTAAAAAGTAGTTTAATTTCAATGTCTAATATTCGCGTAAGTGTCAGAAATCAGTAAAATTACTAATTGAAAATTCAACTAATTAAGAAGCAAGTGAAAAAATACATAATTATTGCTCGGATAATTTATTTACACATAGTGGTATCATATCAAAGTGAACATCGAAGGGAGCCAACGACGTGCCTAGATGGAATACGTATGTCGTGTTAGCATGGTGTTGCTTGGTGCAGGTCGGACTACGAGGGCGAGAACTTCGTGCGCTTCAGCGGAGACACGCGCGAGCACGCGGCCGCGCAGCTGTTCGCGTGGGACGCGCAGGCGCGCGGCCTCGACGTGCACCTGCTGGCCGAGCCCACCAAGCTGCAGCTGCTGCAGCGGCAGTACCACCACAAGAAGGACCACTTCAAGACACAGGTACCCACACACACACACACACACACACACACACACACACACACACACACACACACACCCGCACGACCTCGACGTGCACCTGCTGGCCGAGCCCACCAAGCTGCAGCTGCTGCAGCGGCAGTACCACCACAAGAAGGACCACTTCAAGACACAGGTACCCACACACACACACACACACACACACACACACACACACACACACACACACACACACCCGCACGACCTCGACGTGCACCTGCTGGCCGAGCCCACCAAGCTGCAGCTGCTGCAGCGGCAGTACCACCACAAGAAGGACCACTTCAAGACACAGGTACCCACACACACACACACACACACACACACACACACACACCCGCACGACCTCGACGTGCACCTGCTGGCCGAGCCCACCAAGCTGCAGCTGCTGCAGCGGCAGTACCACCACAAGAAGGACCACTTCAAGACACAGGTACCCACACACACACACACACACACACACACACACACCCGCACGACCTCGACGTGCACCTGCTGGCCGAGCCCACCAAGCTTCAGCTGCTGCAGCGGCAGTACCACCACAAGAAGGACCACTTCAAGACACAGGTACCCACACACACACACACACACACACACACACACACACCCGCACGACCTCGACGTGCACCTGCTGGCCGAGCCCACCAAGCTGCAGCTGCTGCAGCGGCAGTACCACCACAAGAAGGACCACTTCAAGACACAGGTACCCACACACACACACACACACACACACACACACACACACCCGCACGACCTCGACGTGCACCTGCTGGCCGAGCCCACCAAGCTGCAGCTGCTGCAGTGGCAGTACCACCACAAGAAGGACCACTTCAAGACACAGGTACCCACACACACACACACACACACACACACACACACACACACACACACACACACACACCCGCACGACCTCGACGTGCACCTGCTGGCCGAGCCCACCAAGCTGCAGCTGCTGCAGCGACAGTACCACCACAAGAAGGACCACTTCAAGACACAGGTACCCACACACACACACACAAACACACACACACACACACACACACACACACACACACACACCCGCACGACCTCGACGTGCACCTGCTGGCCGAGCCCACCAAGCTTCAGCTGCTGCAGCGGCAGTACCACCACAAGAAGGACACCCTATACCTTAGGTTATACCCTAGGTCTTCTTCAAGGTCCAACCTATGCCTATACTGAATTTCATCAAAATTTGTTCAAAGGTTTAGGAGCGAAAGCGTAACAAATTAACAAAGCCGTAACATTTACATTATTAGTTTAGATTTGAGGCTATTATTAAATCTTTTGCAGACAATGAATAGACTTATACTTTTAGGTTTTCTATAATATAATTTCAAAAACGAAAACAGTGAAACAGGAGTATCAGTCTAAGTTTTTAGATCCTATTATTATTATCCCTTAACGTAATAATTTTAAGATTCGTTAGTGTCACGGTGATCAACCTTCTAACAACACTAATTATTCTTCTAGGTGAAACAATCAATCCTCGAGAAGTATGGTGGAGAAGAGCATTTGGCAGTACCGCCTAAGGAGCTGCTGCTGGCACAAACAGAAGTGTTCCACAGATACAACAGGGATGGTACACTTGTGCAAGGCCCAGAGAAACAGCTTGCTAAGTATGTATATTATCATTGAAACATTAAGTTGAGTAGAGAATACTATTAATAATGACCATCTATCTATCTAATGGTAAAACTTATTTTATATCAGACTAGCGAGCAACGTTGTCCTGCTCTAAAACTAAAAAAAAACAGCTGCCAAAGGATAATGCACCCAGCGCCATCTCCTGGCATTACCGAAACCAGCAGACAACGCCATGTTTTTCATTTTTGTCTGTGTTTTGTTTCTGTGGTGGTGTAACTATGTTTTATGTATATCTATAGATTTAGTGTATGAAAAATATTATACTTATGGCGAGTAGGTTGCAGAAATCATGTTTGATTAAATTATTACAGAATTCACAAGCTGTTTCCCGCATTTTCACTTTTTGTAAGAGATGTAGCCTGCTCCTTCCTCAGGATGCAATCTTGCAATTTTATCGAAATCTGTACAGTGTAATCTTCAAAGTTAGAAACAAGCTAGAGTTATTATACAAAAAAAGGACCTAACAAATAATTCATTATATTTTCAGGAGTAAATACGAGGAGGATGTGATGATAAACAACCACACGTCAGTTTGGGGCTCATACTGAATTCATTATATTTTCAGGAGTAAATACGAGGAGGATGTGATGATAAACAACCACACGTCAGTTTGGGGCTCATACTGGCATGACGGGCAGTGGGGATACAAATGTTGCCACTCATTTATAAAGGTAATTTACTATACCACTTTTTTTAATTTTTGATTATCCCGCAACCTTTTTTGCGTAGCTAAATAAATGATATGCATCTATCAAATATATAAAATATTTTACCTGAACAAAAGAACAATCATTACAATAACTTTAATGTTATAAACTATATCTTTTGCATTTGTAGATGTCGTATTGCGTCGGTGAGGCTGGCAAGTCCGTGGTTTTAGAGGTACCTGAAGAAAAAGCAGCGCCTTCACATGAGCGTCCTGATAAAGAGAAGCAGGAAACCGGTAAAATTGAGTTATATAACAAATTTAAAAAACATATACACATTATTATATAACATATTATTAGTATTTATGTTATAAATAAAATAGCGTAAAAAAATTACCATGTACATCTTATGATTATTTCTCTTGCTTCCCTTAAATCAAGAAGTTTATTATATTAATATAGAATTTCAAATTTAATTTATTCTACAGAAAAGGAAAAATCGGTCAAGTCCTCATCATCATCAGAATCGAGTTCGAGTTCAGACAGCAGTTCCTCAGACTCCGAGGGAGACATCAGATCCAAGACAGAGAAGACCAGCAAGAAAAAGAAAAACAAGAAGAAAGCCAAAAAGAAGAAGAAGAAGGAACTTAAAAAAGGAAAACGGGAGGAAGACAAGCTGAAAAAGGTATCATTATTATATACTAGCTTCTGCCCGCGACTTCGTCTGCGTGGACTTCAGATAAAAAGTAGCCCATGTGTTATTCCAGACTATAATCTATCTCTGTGCCAACTTTTATCCAGATCCGTTCAGCCGTTCTGGCGTGAAAAAGTAACAAATATCCATCCATCCATCCTCACAAGTTTTCGCATTTATAATATTAGTAGGAAGTAAGATTTCTTCACCCATAGAAAATAATGGAAAATATTGTCTTGTATTCTCTTAACTTCAAGTTCTGTTATATTGTTCAAACGTAAAATAAATAGCAAAACTCGATATTTGGTTTCAGGCTCTGGAAATGGAAGAAAGACAACAAAAGCGAGCTGACTACCTGCTTTCAGTGGACGAAAGGAAACGCCCGTATAACAGTATGTACGAGGTGAAGGCACCCACAGAAGATGAACTCGAGGCTTACAAGATGAAAAAGAGACGAGAAGAAGATCCTATGAGCCAGTTTCTATGAATTTAATCATGTAGAAAGATAATAAATGAACTTAAAAGCATGTATGTCTATTTTTAATACCTTGGTAGCCGTGGAAGAGAATACAACAGGTTGGGTGACTTATTCCTGTAGTGAATATTAAAAATTCTGTTGTTACTTCACGGTATGAATCATTCGAAGATTGAATCATTCAGTTTTAAAAATAATGAGGTCATAAAAGTATAGTGGCAGGAGAATAATTTCCATTGCCGATAGTAGTTTTAGATTGAAACAAAAGCCGGTGTTACCATTAAAAAATGTAGGATTTTTTATTTATTGTTCTGAGAGTAAAGTTTATATAAAAAAAATCTCATACTGGAAGACCAAATCTTTATTTGAGGTAATTTATTTGAATAAATAGAAAAATATATATTTAAAAGTATTGTAACATTGAAATATATTCGCTGATTGACCAATTGGTAGATTTTTGAAGTTTGGAGTTGGACTCATAACGCCGCCATATTTAACCAAATGTCAAACGATGTTTCATTCTTGTCATTTTTCATTTCCTTTTTGATTAGTAGACCGTCCTATTCATAGTTTTTGTGATTGTTACAATAAATAAAGAGTAATGATGGCTGAAGACACGACAGCCGACGCGACGAGGCGACTGAATGTGAAGAAGCAGACCCTGGATGATGCCTACGCGGCACCGGCAAACTTCCTAGAAATCGACGTTGTGAACCCAGTGACGACCATGGGAGTAGGGAAGAAACGATACACGGATTACGAAGTTCGCATGAGGGTAAGCTGCTGACTCTATTATTGTCATATAATTAGATTAACGGCCGCTATCGACGCGTCAACGAGAACTTGTGGGCGTATCACGAACGGACACGGCCGTACGCCGATACGATGAGATAATTGTATCAAACCAAGTTTTTGCTTTCAGACGAACCTGCCAGTGTTTAAAGTTAAAGAATCTAGCGTCAGACGGCGGTACAGCGATTTCGAATGGCTTAGAAACGAATTGGAGAGAGACAGTAAGGTAAGTCCAATGTTATTTTGTAGAGTTGCTAATGAATGCATGTTTTTTGTCTGTTATCAGAGAACAAAAATGTTTATTGTTGCGTATGATTCATAATTGACCAATGTCCCTATTAATTGATAACAGATTTCGTCTGTGAATACTTATATGTTTATAGTTTATTGCACTTTTTTTTGATATGCTTGATTTGTTTACAAGTTTGGTTTAAAAAAGGCCACTGAACTAGTGACATTCACAATTGTTTTGGTTGCTGTTTAAGAATGTGTTTATCAAGATATTATTATAATAACTAGTTTTCAAATTATTCTTTGTGTTTATTATTCTTTATTCTTGAGTTTCCTCATTGTTATCATGATTTCACACATCAATTATTTTAAATTAGTGACCATGGTTCTTGATTCTTCTCCATAGGATTATTTGTTTTTGGAACTATGCAGACTTTCAATGGTAAATGGAAAACTTGTGTTTTTTTAAATATTGCCCCACACTAGGATTTTCTCCTAGTGCGGTGCATTTACAAACAAATTCTCACATACACATATCCAGATAATTGAATGTATGAAGAGAAGCGGTTTTTGTATCTATATAATTATGAAATAGTACTTAATACAAGGTGGTTTAAAACTAAATTTGTCATAAAAAACAATGTTAATTACGAAACTACTAACTTAATAGCATAGACATTTGTTGCATGCTAATAAGTTATAATTTTTTTTTCTAAAAAAGCTTACTAGCAATGTGGGTCAAACACAGCCACAAAGATAATTTTCTTAGTTTTGTTATCATTTAAAAAATCCTGAGAAACTGGAAGACTGCTTTCTAACAGCTTGAAAATATTCACCTTTATAACACTAAGATATATTTCAAAATTTAAATATTTCAAAAAATCCCATCAACTTTTAGGTCCTGTCCTATACCACAGTAAGTTTTCACCAGTATTTCACCTTTACCTCTATTTGATAAATAAACCTTTGAATTTCTAATGTTAAACCACCTTTTCTGATTTTATAGCATTAAATAATTATCATAATTATGTTAACCAACTGACTAAAATTATTAATTCTAGATTGTAGTGCCACCTCTGCCAGGCAAAGCCCTCAAAAGACAGCTACCATTCCGTGGAGATGATGGTATTTTTGAGGAAGAATTCATTGAAGACCGTAGAAAAGGTATGTTGGTGTTATCAGTAGATCAGGTTTCTTTTCCACATCTAAATTGTGCTGAATATACTATCATTAATATAATTTTACAACAAGGGAATATTGCCTGTATTTCAACCACAACCAAGAGAATACCATCTTTATTTTTCCAGGTGAAATAGCACCATGAGTAATGACTTTCTACCTTGAGTGTAACTCATATAGCTGTCCCAAATCATTAACAGGACCAATAAAAATTAAACAGAGAGTTATTGGTAATCAATCGTAAAACGCGTAAGGGCTACTTCTCTACACCATTTCAAACAACTTTTGTTCTATGACTTGATAATTTGTTAATATTTTATCCCATACAAAAATAAAAAACTAAACATCTACATTTTACGATTGATTACCAATAACCGTGTATGCATACATACATACATACATATTTTCACGCCTGTCTCCCATTGGGGTAGGCAGAGACTATAGATTTCCACTTGCTACGATCCTGGCATACCACTTTCGCTTCATCTATGTTCATTAACCTCCTCATGCATGAACGTCGGTTTAGGGTGCTCTTAACCTGTCCTTTTTTAAGAACGGCCGCAACTTGGTTGTCGTACGTTCGTCGAGGTCGGCCCCTTCCAACTCTTCCATCCATACTCACCGTGTATGTATATAGATAAGTACTTAATTATCTGCAGGCCTTGTCTGTACTGTAATCTTTCAGATTTCTTAGATTAAATGTTCACTGCATCTATAGATGGCACAGAAATTGCTAGTAATGCAATAAATGTGACTTTGACATTTTAAGGCATGAGGGATTAAAAAGTAAAGCTACTGATTGTACTATAAATTGATTTCAAAGACAAAATAACATTACTAGTCTTTAATTAATACCTTTGTAATTGATTTATGATTGTTTAAAAAACTTCACTAATTTAATCAATAAAAGTACATAATTATCCTTGTAATATTAATATTTTTTTAGTTTTAAGAGCCATTTCACAAAATGTAAGCGCTCGAGTTTAGGTAAAAGACGGCAGCATTGTGTATGTGTGCGTAGCTACCAACACATACCCAATGCAAACAGCGTAGCGCGAGTGTCGAGACGGACTGTACAATCTTGAGCCATCGCGTTATAATTCTAATCATTGGTTTATGAAAGAGATTTATCAAATGAATTATTTTATTTGTTCAGTCTATTAAAGTTGTGTAGACGAATGAAAAGAACACAACGTTGTATTATGTAAATTAAATAATAAAATATACTCATACATTAATTATATACTTTACATAATACAACTTTGTGTTTTTTTCATTCGTCTACAAAACCTCGTAAATTGCAATTATTTACAATTAATTAAAAGAGACAACAGACAATATTATATTTATAATACTATTCAGTACCGTCAATAGATGTCTGTTGTCTCTTTTAACTAAGTACCGGGTTACGGTAACATAAACATAATACCTAAATTAATAAAAGTAAATATAATTTTCTTTTATTTTATTAAACAAAAATATACAGGTTACTGTCCTAAAAAATAAAAGATATAATTAATATAGTATCTACTTATAAACTTCTTGTTACAAAACATATTTTAAGAATGGTGTAATAATAAGTAAGTACTAAAAGTATTTACGATCGAGTCCGATAGTTCCAATGATTCGTGAAGGTCAGCGTCTAATGCAAAGGGATCATTTCCCTATAAAATAAAAGAAATTATTATTATAATACCTACTACTGAATAAACTTCTGTTTTAAGTTCTACTATCTTTTTGTTATATAAAACTTACCATTTGGCTGAAAAACGCAAAAAAACTCATAGGTATTAGCAAACTTTGACCATGAAAAGTATTTTTTTGCAATTGTCAGATCGATGGGGACTTTTCACATTTCATTTATAATGGTGTTCAAAACATACGTACAAAATTCAGCTCTATGCGAATTTTAGTAACCTGTTCACTATTTGCTGGGCTAACTTGACCGGACTATTAGATACATATAAATAATATGTAACTACTATGTCACCGATTACTGTGTTTATGAATCAAACAAAAATAAATATTTAGTACCTCGCTTCTGTTGCTTTCTATAAGGCTGCAAAATGTTTATTTTTCCTTTTTTTGATACAATGGTAAACGGAACCCTTACGCCACATTGCTAAAACGAATAAAGCATAAATATATAAAATAACATAACATACCATCACGCCTGTATTCCCCGAAGGCAGAGGCGTACTCATGTACACCCACAGTTCGCCGGTATGTTTAGGTACCATGTAATAGGGGGCAAGCCTATTGCCATTAACCCGGCACAAATTCCAAACTCCGTGCTGCTATTGGGAATTTCATAGAAAAACCCAATAACACTTTGCTCGACCTGGGAATCGAACCCAGGACCTCTAGCGTAGCAGTCGCGCACAGGACCACTTGGCTAATGAGGCAGTTACATATAAAATAGGTATTATAGTTATTGTATAAACTACTAAAATAATACTTTACTACATGTTGATAAAAAAAACTTACCTAATAATAAAAAAATACGAAGTGTATCAAAACTTTCCAGTCGTAGTATAATCATGCGTTCACGATACGTAAGCTCATAAATCGGGATGCGGAAAAAAATGACACAGGTCCTTCCTCGACGGGCTCTCGAGCCGTACTAATCGGTGCCTGCTTGTGCATCGTAATTTATCTAATATTAGAGTGATTTTAATAACGTTATAACTTCTAATTAAATAAAGGGATTTTAATGAAACTTTGGAATTAGATTTGTTAAAAGACATAGTTTATTTTGTCATAATTTTTTAAATGTAATAACGCTTTATTCTATCCAAAAAATCGGGATAAAATAACAATAATAACGTAAAAATTGGCTTAGCACTTTATTTTTTTTCTAATTTATGTTCTAAATTTTCGAAATTCTATTACTATATGTGACGACAAGATTATATCGGCTAATGCTTTGTGTATTTTTTCTGTCTTATTTATTAGTATTAATGATAGATATTGGAGTCCGAAATATACTCTGCGATGATTTTTCAGTAAACTAGTTGTGGGAGATTAATTACCACAAAATAAACAAACTAGTTTTTCTAAATCTGTTTCTATATGTGTCAATACGAAAGGTTGGTTTAGTTGAATACATTTCAACAATCAAGCAAAGTATTTCCTAACATGGTAAACTAAGCGACTGAAATGTTAGATATTCTCGCGAAAATGTAAAATGGCTCTTAAGGCAGTGATAGCAGTGACAGCCAAGTCAAAGGTTAAAGTTGTGTGCGTAATAAAGTTAATTATCTCGCTCTTAAACTGTGAAGGATAACATCATGACGAAACCTGCAAGCTTGATAGATTTTCTCGACGGGGTGTGCAGTCTGCCAACCCGCATTAGGCTAGTGTGCGGGACTATAGCCTAATCCCTCTCACTCTGAGAGCAGAATCATGCCCAGTTGATTATGTTATGTATAAGGCATTAAAGGAGAATCATAGTTTAAAATTACTTTAAATAAATACTTTATTTAAAGAGAAATGAAAGAGTAATACACTGTATATTGTATGTATATCTCATTAATACACGAATGATTCACATAATTGCCATTTAGAATGCATACCAGTTACGCTAATGCATTATGCATTTTATACCATTTTAAATTATTTAGCATCAGGTATCTATCATCTCAGTTATGCTTGAGGATATTGTGCTTTTAATCTGTAATATTAACATGTTTTCACGCGACAAAAAGATGTAAAATAGCAATCACAATACTATCATTCTGCTTACTATCAGAAGAGCCATAAGCTTGTTTGCCACCTCAGTGGTATAAAAAACTGCCTCATTAGCCAAGTGGTCCTGCGCGAGACTGCTACGCTAGAGGTCCTGGGTTCGATTCCCAGGTCGAGCAAAGTGTTATTGGGTTTTTCTATGAAATTCCCAGTAGCAGCTCGGAGTCAGGAATTTGTGCCCGGTTAATGGCAATAGGCTCGCCCCCTATTACATGGGACCTAAACATACCGGCGAACTGTGGGTGTACATAAGTACACCTCTGCCTAACCCTTCGGGGAATACAGGCGTGATGGTATGTTATAGCCCATTTATTGAGGAAGGCTATATGCTATATAATATCATCACGCTAAGACCAAAAATAAAATAAATATTCCACGCGGACGAAGTCGTGGGCGGAAGCTAGTAATATAATAAATATAATTGTAATACAGAACAAAGATTGTAAATTTCCTTAAAAACTGATAAACAACATGAAACTCAGAATATTATATCAAAACTGTACATCTTATCTTGTTTGGAAAATATTTCAAGAATGCAATCAGTTTTGAGTATTGCGTGACATTCAGTGTCTTTTACTTGCGGCGTAAACAGAGTTTGAAAGGGTGCCAATATAAAAATAGTTGAATCACACAAAGTAAATGTCCCATTTAAAGTAGCAATACCGCAGTGTTGCTTTTAAGAATGGCGTTAGTCACAACCACATGTACCTACGAGTATTGTTGATAAAGAGCATGTCGAAAACAACATTATTTGGGCTACTAATTTATACCTACAGTTCGCTGGTATATATATGTTCAATGTAATATGTAGGAGGCGAGCCTAATGCCATTACTCGGGCATAAATGCCCATGCCATGCGGTGTATCGCTGTATGAGCGCAGCCTAAGGCCTCTCCTTTTTTCACAACCTGTATTTTGCTGGTCTCCTATTGCATTTGTATGAAACTGACGGATCTAGTAGATAATTGCGAGAATCAGCGATTCTAAAGCCATTGATGTTGAGATGATAAAAGCTTCGGGCCCAGTAATGAAGGCAAGTTGCAAAGTATCTTCAAAAATGTATCGTTATTTTTTGTGTGTGAAAGGCTGTAATACATGACAGACTGATCTGTGTTTGACGTGTTTTGTGTGATGATATGACACAGTATTATTTTATCGGATGGATTAGGTATTTTGTTTGGATGGCGATAAAATAAATAATGAAATTCGTTATCTATAAATTATCGCTTAAATAGACTAGATAGAAAGTCAACATAAGATCTTTAAAGACTTTATTTATCTTTTTATATCTTATAAACTTACCATCAAGGCTGTATTTTCCGAAGAGTTAAGCAGAGATGTACCAATTGTACACTCACAATTCGCCGGTATGTTTAGGGAGCGAGCCTGTTGCCATTAACCGGGCACAAATCCAAACTTATTTCGTTCCCGATACCGGTGGGTCATAATTTTTTTAATATAAGGTCAGGGGGGCTAATTCCGTCTATGGGGCGTAACCGTCTACTAGAAATTATGCTCGTTGCAGTAGAGTCGCAGCGTTTGTAGAATTGTCGGTAAAACAGTATTACTTTTAGCTTCAAATAAAAGTAACTAGATGACGTTAGTCGCTATAAAAATGGGTAAAACAGTCTTCAAAGTTTAGTTACTTTTTGAAAGTGAAATGTGAGTGCCCTACGCTGCTGTATTTTCGAAGGTAAGTTTAAAATCATGTAACTTACAGTGTTGAATGAATTCAATATATATAGTGTAGGGTCCTTGTAAAGGTTTCGTGTATTATTTTGCAAGATAACGCTGCAAATGATTAGATTATTCAACGTAACAAATTTATAACTTCAAAATCGTTAAGTGCATAATTCCGTCCATTTTGAATGGGGCTAGATCGTCATATGACGAATTTGCCCCATTTCTGAGATCGTAAACCTTTTTTTTCCCAACTTTTTAATAGAGAACCAATCAATATTCAGCATATCTACTTACTTGGAGTTTAAAGAAAGTTCATTCGAAAGAGCGCAGATATTATATAATTTGTGTAACAGTTACAGAATAATCACCACCACAATCAATTTTAAGGAAATATTTTTTTCTGAATTTGTTTTTTTTTATGATCACAAATAGCCGTTGTATGTATAGTGAATTTCGATTATTCGGTTGTTACTAAATTTGATTAATTAAACTGTTTCAGTTCTATTGTGAATGTTGTTGTTTTTTTTATTCATCGACAGGCTCGCGTTTGACAGCTATCTGGCTTGATGTTAAAAAGCGAAGATTTTTTGTTTTTATATTGTTTATCTTTGATACTTCTCATATTTTTATGTTTAGTTGGTTTTAAAGTTATTATATAATAATGAGACTGATTGTTAACTTATTAAAACTAAAGTACCATTTGATTTTGATAGGTTTTAAGTTTGTTATTGAATTAAAACGATTTACGATAACAACAATGTATTTTTATTTTATGAAGGTAATTACATATTACAGATACCTAATTACATATTTTTCTGTGTGCTTTTATCTTAAGTTTGCTAAATTGAAGTGTTTACTTTATCCGCGACGTCGTCAGCATAAATTTAGTTTATCTCACAAGAATACTATGGGAATAAAAATCTATATGTTCATTTATTAGGATGTAATTACCAAATAACATGATTGCACTCTCATAAATCGAATCACCCAATGTTTTATAGCAGAGAAATCTATATATAATTATATAGAAAAAATCTTAAAATTATAATATTTTTGTGCAAAATAGCGATACCTATTTAATTAATAATAAGAAATGAGCTAATAATGCTCCACTAAAATATGTTGACCACCCCTGCTTGTAAAGACATGCCGAAATAGCCCCCAAAAAAGATTTTTACGTATTTAACCTGACAGAGACTTTATTTTTAAGAGTTTAAAGCACAGAATTGACTGTCATTTACGAACGCATGTCACTAGTATGTGTTTTCTTAAAACCACTAAAGATTTCAAGTAATTCTTCCAGTAAGACGGATTTTCCCGATTTAGAAGGAAAAATCCGTCTACTGGCCAAGTTTTAAAAAAAGTTTAATATCCTAGCACTGGTGATAGTTTAATTAAATAAGATCACGGTATTTGAAAATTTAAAACATTACTATTTTCATGAGACTATATCATTGATCAAATTAAATCAAATCAAAACGTTCATCGGATACGGGCACTCAAATGTAAGTCGAAAAAAAACTATGCCGGAATTAGCCCCCCTGACCTTAATTATATTTATTATATATTAATATTTTATTTTTATAATAATTATATTAATATTTTGGGATTTTATTTTTTGTGAAAATGTATTTTAACAGGTTTGTTATGAAATGAATACAGTAATGTTGCTTATATTTTTTTTACAACACTTACACATTCATTGAATATGCCATTGTTATTTAAAAACGTCATTATTGTCGATTATTCGACTTAACACAGTTTCTGAAACTGCCTCAATAGCCAAGTGGTCCTGAGCACGACTGCTACGCTAGAGGTAGTAAAGTCGAGCAAAGTGTTATTGGGTTTTTCAATAAAATTCCCAGTAGTAACTCGGAGTTAGGTATTTGTGCCCGGTTAATGTGTGTTTGCTGTAAATTGATCAGAGTTTATTACTCTTTGGTGATACCAACTAGAATGTTTAGTTACATACGTGTTTTCATAATCTAATGCCACGTCATTATATTTCATTGTAAAATTAAATCATCAATAACAGATAATATTGAGTGATACCGTCATCATTTTTGGAATAATTATTTATCTCGAAAACGGGAAAATGGGCGGCCATTTATATAACTATATTTTTTTTTAAAAAGTCTACTAGCAGTATGGGTCACTCATTCAATAATAATATTCTTGTTAACCCCTCTTGCTAAGCTAAATGCTTGTGTAACGAGTGGGTTCACGTCATTATTGCAATGGGTGGATTTCGAACCGGCAACCACATGATCGCAAGTCCAAATGCTTGTGTAACGAGTGGGTTCACGTCATTATTGCAATGGGTGGATTTCGAACCGGCAACCACATGATCGCAAGTCCAACGCCCTGGCCATTAGGTTGCCGCCGCTTATAATTCGAGGAACATTTACAGCTGCTAGGAATACGTCTTGTTTTTCGCCATGATGTAATTTTTCTGTGATAAATGCTGCAATCGAGCATTTAAAGCTTATTTAACCATTCCCAAATTCGAAATACCTTATTGGTTCTTGGACCCTTGTTATATTTCGCGTAAAAAACATTTGCCTCTATCAAACGATACTTGGATATTGACACATCTTGTGATCAGCACTGGCTTTCAGCAATATCTCTGCGTATATAATTATTATTAATAAGTACTTTCTACCTTCCACAGGTCTAGAAGTATTCATCAACAAGATAGCTGGCCATCCGTTGGCGCAAAACGAGCGGTGCCTTCACATGTTCCTCCAGGACCCCACCATAGACAAGAGCTACGTCCCCGGCAAAATAAGAAACACATAATAGACAATATCGAAAACAGATGCGAGCTTCGAACTTTAAAACCATCCTCCTTGTGTGTGACTGTGTTGGCCTACTTTTAACCAAATTGAGATTCCTAACTCGTGTATTTTTTTTATAATCCTTGTTAAAAGCGATGTTGAAATTGCCGTGTGTGCGTCCGTAATTACAAATTCACGTACACATTGACCTCGTGTGTGATTCTACCAATAATTTTAAGGCCATCGCCTATAAGAACGACTCACCAACAACTCAACGTATATCATTGAAATGTGAACTTTAAACCGTCTTACATACAGAACCTTTTTAAGGCGTGACGAATTTGTATTATTTCTATTTATCTTCATTTTAAGTTGAGTGTGTAGGGTACTTCTAATGGGTGATGGTCTTATATCTTCACAATTCGCAAGGATTTTAGCAACACAGAATTATTTATTCTAAATAAATGATTTGCATGTTTTGCTATAAATGATTATACTTCTATCTCTATCTACTCTTACAAACATTTTAAATGGTAAAGTACAGAGATTTATAATCTATGGTCTCCTGTCTGGTACATGGAGACAGTATCTGCGTTGCGACGATGTGTTCTATAGTAATTAGGACAATACAAGTGTTGAATTTTGTTGATAGGCCAGGTGCAGCAAGCGAGTAGTTTTAAAGTTCATCCCCGAATGTTATTGCAGATGTGACACAAATATGACTTTGCCTTCTAGTTTTCGTTACGATTCACAATTTGCAATAATTTTCAGTGATCAAAAAGATACAAAAATAAACTTTTCGAGACAGATTACACATCACTGCATTCCACAGATTATAATTTTATAAAAGTAATCCTATTCTATTTTTTTTTATGGAACGGGAAAGACTCTAGGTGCATAATGTTTCACAGATTAAATGTATTAGAACAAATGTAAGTTATTGTTTAAATTAGAGCAATATAATTGGAATTGTTGAAATTATTTGTATATCGATGAGCTCATCAATTGATCCCTTGTTTTGTGGTTTGCCATGTATATGTCGACATTTATTGCATTATAAATCTCATTATTTTAATGTCTTATTCATTTTTTTTAATTTCGTTAAGGAAATTGATTGTATTTATTGTGTGTTACTCTATGGTATAGATGTAAAGATGTGTTAACGGCTGAGCAGTTTTTTTATAAAATTGTAATGCGCCGTTAGTGCGTTGAGCGAGAGTTAATAATAATCTGAATAACATAGATTGTAAATTAGTTAATAGTTAAAAAAAATGTTTCTTTACAGGGGTGAACAGGCGTTTGGCAATATTATTTATAGATATAAAAAGTTCTCACGTAAGGAATGACACTAAGAGCCTTTGGTGTACAAAAAAAATAGCTTTATATCACTACCTATAAAGTGTGTCCATCACTAGATAATAATCGACTGTTTAGTTACACAGAAGTATAATTTACATGTATTTTCGTTGTACACCGAATAAAATTGGAATACAATGTATTATGTCTATTGTATTAGGATAAATAAATTTGCTATCATGTCATTGTGTTTTTTTATTACATCCTATTAGAAAATTCAGCCAGCTTTGTTATTCGTAATAAATACTAGCTTCTGCCCGCGGCTTCGCTCACATGAAGCTATACCAGGAGTAAAAATAGACAAACCAATATTGATGATCTCTTCTTTTTATGGGTCAGATCAGAGAGGTCAAGCTGTATCTCAGGATCCGTTCAATTAAATTGAGATAAGAAGTTCACCAGTTCTTAAGTTGGAGTATATACTTTCTAACAGTGATAACAAAATTTAAATCTATTCATTATTTTTTCGCCAACCCGTAACAAACAGATAAGAATTTTAAAAATCAAATGTTGGGTTTGGAGACTTTTATATAAGTACCTACCGTAACCCACTTATTTTTTTAAATATCTTTAATGTAGGTACAGACATCTTTTTTCAATTTCATAATTATCCTTAATAAATATAATGATTATATTAGGCTAATGGTTCACCTGAGCCCGCCATATTTAAATATCTATGAAATTGGTTTTCCGCCATTTGTAGATCTATTATACCTACGTTTTAGATTTAACTACAGACCGTTAGATAATCAGAATTTGCACATTGTGATTATATCTTAGACTAGCTCCTGCCCGCGACTTCGTCCGCTTAGCGTGGTAATATATAGCCTATAGCCTTCCTCAATAAATGGGCTATCTAACACTGAAATATTTTTTCAAATCGGACCAGTAGTTTCTGAGATTAGCGCGTTCAAGCAAACAAACAAACTCTTCAGCTTTATATATTAGTATAGATAGTATAGATTGAATTGCAGAAACAATGATCTGAGATTTTTGCACTGAATCTATAGGTACTCTATAAGTCTATACTTACTCATTTATAAAGCTGAAGAGTTTGTTTGCTTGAACGCGCTAATCTCAGGAACTACTGGTCTGATTTGAAAAATTCTTTCAGAGTTCGATTGCCCATTTATTGAGGAAGGCTATATATCATCACGCTAACAACTAACTAACACACAATTCCACGCGGACGAAGTCGCGGGCGGAAGCTAGTTTATAATAATTTAAACAGTTATACGTGCTCCCGAATCCAGTCGGGATATTTTGCATTAATTTATGCATCTAACTTTTCCGGTATAAATTCTCTAAATTACCGAAACATTTCAAAATGCGTTGCAAATTAGAAGAACCAGAAAATAAATTAACAAGATCTAGAAGAAGATTTAAAAATAAACCAGTACGTAAATATTTCACATAAAATATAATTATTATAATAAGTATTAAAATAAAGTAATAATAAAAGTCTAATTGTTGGAATCGTTCTCGTTGTCCTTGCTGCGGTTCTTGCCGTTAGGAACAGCGTCTTCCTGCCGCCACAGCTTCTGACCGCGTATCTCAATCTCTTCATGCCAAGCTTCTTGCGTTTTCCTACGAAAGAATTAAAAAAATATATATATAACTGACGTGACCAGACACCCCCCTTATAAGACCTTATAAGTCGAGGCTGCTCAGCCTGAGGCTGCTCTAGTGGATACGATGCTTTCCACGCGCGCCCCTCTATGATGATGGGGGGCACTCCAACGCCTCACTCCCCCCTACTCAATCTTTGGACGGGATCCGCTGCGGCGGGCCATCACAAGTCGGGGGCCGCGGACGAATCTTCTGTTTCCCGTAGCCCCCGACGCAGAAGGTGCAGGAAGGAATACCGTGTGGTTTTTAGTCGGTAGGTCACCCACTCTGGGTGGAGTCAGACACGCCCCGTCGCCTCCCCGGGCGGCGGAAGTTCATGAGGATTTTCCACGCGCACCAATAAAAGAAAAGTTAGCTTAACTGACAGGTGACCTTACATTTTTGTTAATTGATCTAACGCAAATATTTTATAAAGCAACTAGCGGTTATGTAAAATAGCGAATCAAGGCTCTTCGGTTGACCTACAAAAACTTTTCCCGGTAGATGGCGACACAAGAGTCATTCTCATCATTTTATTTTTTTACGACAGCTTAATTGAAGCGTACCTAATACCATGAATTGCCCCTAGTATAAAATTTTAATGCATCGATGTGTGTCCTAAGAATTACTCGAAATCAATCAGATCACGCGATAAAATAATTAGGTAAAAAGCCGGCAGCACACTTGCAACTCCTCTGGTGTTGCGGGTGATCGCTTACCATCTGGCGATCCGTCAGCTCATTTGCCCGTTATCCCATAAAAAAGTAGTGATTTTATTTTGATAGTTTCATTGTTTCTTGCACCGCAACCTGCCTCTTGTTCCCTCGTTTGTGGTTGTCTCTGTCCAGCTTACCTGCAGTTGTCAGTGAGGGGGCTGGTGTTGGGGAATAAGTTCTGCAGCATGAGCAGGCACGGCAGCACCACCACGGAAAGGAACTGGATCTGTTCCGCGGGCTGGTTGATGCTGCGGCGCCGGTCCATCATGCTTAGCGGCGTGTAACCCATCGCGCGCTCTCGGTCACCCTGGCGAAATGTAAGTAAGTACCAACAATCTTATACATACGTAAATAATATTTATTTCTGTAAATAGATCTTTTAAAGACACACAATGTTTTACACATACATAAATGTACATGCATACATACATACCATCACGCCTGTATTCCCCGAAGGGTTAGGCAGAGGTGTACTAAGGTACACCCACAGTTCGCCGGTATGTTTAGGTCCCATGTAATAGGCGGCGAGCCTATTGCCATTAACCAGGCACAAATTCCAAACCCCGAGCTGCTACTGGGAATTTCATAGAAAAACCCAATAACACTTTGCTCGACCTGGGAATCCAACCCAGGACCTCTAGTGTAGCAGTCGCGCTCAGGACCACTTGGCTAATGAGGCAGACAATCTTATATGTATCTATATTCTGTATTTGAGGCTCGTAGCTAAGTAATAACTCAGCTGATCAACTGATCTGCAAGGTTGAGCTGCGCTCGCCGCGGTCAGTGTGTCGATGGGTGACCATTCTTAACACATTGAAACCTCTTCGTGCCTCGGTGAGCACGTAAAGCCGTCGGTCCCGGTTGTCATACTAACATCTATGACAATTGTTGATGGTAGTGACTGTGGTGAGAATCCCAAAAAAGCCTAACATCCAGTCTATCCTTGGAATACCAGTATTGCCCAGAATTGGGTAGGTAAAAGGCTCTGAAGAAGATATTGGAATTTACAATTGTGTGCACTTCTAAGAATGCCGCTTAAGGTTCAAATTAGAATGATTTTAATGTACCCGAGATGCTTTATCCGTTTATCTGGTCCGCGTCGCGACTGCGGTGCATAATTTACTCTATAATACTGTACTTCAAAACATGCACGATATTCTCGACATTACTATTTAATATATATTAGGCAAAGTGATTCAAGGAAAACAGATGATGAAAACAGATTGATGCATGCTTGCCGTCAGTTAGAACTGGTCTACTCAAAGCTGCTATGGTTCTTTCCTCAAAAGGCCATTTCAGACATTGCCCTGCATTGTCCCACTCACATTATTTGCATTATTTTATGTCTGGACTTTAAAAGAGACCATGATTCTCTGAGTTTGTTTCGGCGTTTCTTCTCAGAGGTCGTCAGTTAGGAAATGCCGAAGCCATCTAGCTATAAAAAAACAAAACATTGACTTGTAAAAGTGTCTCTAATGATCTACTTACAGAAATAAATATCATTTCATTTCATTTCAGAGTTAGCGTAGAATATAAGACTACCGTCATATGTTCACGTATCATACAGAAAATACCTACCCACATAAATTGGCAAACCTGTTTGTAGAACTCTTCATAAACGGACTCCGCTATCGCCTTCGACACTCCGAAAGGTTTGCAGCACCCGGATAGGTCACTGGTTGTCATTAATATGCCCTGGAAGTAGATTTTCAGAGTAATCAATCGTAAGTTGTTGGCATTTCCGATATTGACTCTCAATCCGAATAATAAATTTGATAAAATATTGTTTGGATTACGATTTTTTTTTTATTACGTTTTTGTAGACAATTAAACGATGGGGCCGGCTCGACCGGAGTGATACCACACAGAAAACCGGCGTAAAACAACACTTGCGTTATGTTTCGCCGATTGAATGAGGTTACCGGAGGCCCAAACCCTTGTTAAAAGGCGGGCAACGCACTTGTGACTCCTCTGGTGTTGCGGGTGTCCATGGGCGGCGGTTATCGCTTACCATCAGGTGATCCGTTTACTCGTTTGCTCCCCCTATCCCATAAAAAACCGCCATTTATTTTGCCACACAAATCAAAATATTCACTATGAGAGAAGATATCAAACCTTGAGCATTCTTCTGTGCGCGTTGTCGTTCCAGTCGAACACTCTGTCGGCGAGCAGTGGCGACAGTTGCGCCCTGATCTGGAAGTACACCGCCAGGTCTGTGCACAGGATGTTGTACTTGATCTCCTCCATTATGCGCTCCTGGTCACTGACCGGCAGCCTCGCTAAGATGTTCTTGTCCTGAAATTGAATTATCCAGATATCTGTTAATTTTCTTCAAATTTACATTTTATATGAAGAAGAACGATAGTTATAGTTTCTGCGTAGGGCTTTCTTTCATAACGCTTTTAAAAGCTCTCATAACACACCAGCATCACACCTGTATTCCTCCAAGGGTAAAATAGAGACACGGTGTGTTCTAATGTACATCAACTTTTCGTCATAGCCACTAACCGGGCACAAATCCTCGAGCTGCTACTGAGAATTACATCGAAAAATCCAATATCATTACTTTACGTGGGAATCGGACCTCTAGCGTAGCAGTCTAAGGACCACTAGGTTATTAGGCCACCACCTGTTTGTTTTTGACAATAATGCATTCGATAAAATACCTATCTTTACTTTAGCCGTCTCCATTGTCTCCATAATATTTACCTCAATAAGTTTCTTCGCGAGGAAGTAGTGATGGTACTCCAGCATAGATGACTTGTACATGCTGGCGAGCGGGTGCTTGCACAGCGTCAGGAAGTTGTTGTTGAACCCCGGATGGTCCAGGTCGTGGCACAAACCCGAGATCATAAGAGCCACTGTCTGCAATGACCCAGTATTAAAACCTTCGGGGAATTCGTGATCTATATGTTAGCTAATTTTTACCGAGAGAGAGCCATGCTTCGGCTCTCGGAATGGACTGGCTCGACCGGAGTCAGAAAACTGGCGTGAAACAACTGGTGTATTTCGCTGAGTGGGTGACGATAATGGAGGCCCAAAACCCTTTTAAAAGGTGGGCAAGGCCCTTCACTCGTCTGATGTTGCGGGTGTCCATGGGGGTAATGGAAACCAGCGCCCGGCAGCTCACCGACTGTCTGTCATTTAGCTGAACTGGACCTGTTTGGCCCAGCCGTACGTAGGGCTAGGTTGCTTAGTTTTTTTGTTGTAATTGTGTACTGTAGTGTTCGTTAATGTGCCAATAAACCTTTTTCTTTCTCTTAAAGTAACTTTATAATCTTCGCATGGAAAATGCAAAAAAAAATTTTTTTTCTTTTTTTTCTCATTTTAAAATAGACTCGTAGACAGGTAGACATTCAATTAATCTTTGCGCAAACTCGTTTTCCTCCTCGGCGGCGCGGGGCATACGAGGGTTTGTAGGTAAATCTCACGGGTGATTGTTACGATATTTTACGCAATGAATCGTTGCTTATTAAATATAATGTTCCACTGAGCGCTTAGCTCCGCATCCAATGTCACGGGTCAACCTAGTACCTACTGGTGTTGACTTTAATGGCAAAAAGCACTGGATCATACCTCAACAAAATCAAAGTATCCGTTGTTGTTTATGAGGATAAGGAACATGGTATGAGTGAAGCAGAAAGCGTGCTCTGCATTGTGGTAAGGGTTATTCCTGTAGCTGCCAAGGATGGACAGCACGAAGTCCGCCATGGTTGACCGTTCGAAGTTACGGTTCGCGAAGGTTTCAGTGAACATCACCCACACCAGGCCAGCCATGTCTTCCTTGCTGCCTTCGCTTATGTGGTAGTCGAAACTGGAATACAAAAGAAAAGCTGATCTCGGAATACTGAAAGTCCTATCATTTTTTTTTAGGACAAATCTAAGTAGTCCAAATACTTACGTGATGTCAAATTGCTAACGAGAAGTCATGAGCTTAGACCTTCTAAACAAAAGATCTAAGGTCACAACAGTTTGCGGTATGAGAAAAGAAAACAAACTTCAAGGATTTTATATCCAGGATCTAAACATTTCACAAAATATATCGCAATAATTTATACGCGTTATTTTTCATCCGTGTCGAAATGCATCGTGGTCTTTTAATCTTACCTTCTAAAGTTGCCTGGTGGCATCACCACGCCGCTGGACTCCATGAGCTCCTCCAAATCATGCTTGCACGGCTTTATGTGTAACGCTGTCAGCTCTGAGTATACGTGGTTCAAGTTCTCCTGTAAGAGGAAAAAGTTAATATTGATCCCTTTATTAAAATTTAAGGTCTCTATTCCAAAATGCCCAGTAAACTTCTATTAACTGGTGACACTTTAAACTACAATATACCCTTTGCCATTTTGATGTCCATAAAGACAACGCTAGAGTTAATTACTCACAGTAATCTTTTATCTAATGAGGGTTAGGCGGAGGCGTACTAAGCCCTATTTAGGTAGGTAATAGGGGGCGACTTTTTGTAGTGAACGTTTTAGAATAAGGGGTTGAGAGATTAGTAAATAGACCAGGATAGGCCATTATCGCCAATGACGTTTTAAATACTAATTGATTATATTTCTGTTAACATACATGGAATATCTTCTTCTGCTGCAAGTTGTAGAAGTGCACGATGAGCGAGCAATAGCTGACGAACACGGAGAATATCAGTTCATCCTCGTCATCAAACGGCTGCGCGCTGGTTTTATTCGTTAGTTGCACTACTCCTGATAAAAGAAAAAAATAAGTCCATCAGCGGAGAACCCAATTGTCAGAATGATTACCTAGCACTCAACTTCTGAAAAGAAACTCCGAAACTTAAGATAAAACTATGAGGGTCTCAGAGAACGCCAATATCTGAAATAGTCTTTTTTAGAACGAACTAGCGGTTTTGACTAGTAATCATGTGGCTCAACCATAATTGAAAGAGCTTAACAGCCCGTTTGAAACTATCGCAGTAATATAGGAAACGCAATTAACATAAATACTGTTATAGAACTTATCGGAGCCTTGGCGCTCATTTTGTAAAAAATACAAGTGGGTACTTATAGTTCGCGGCACTTATGTTGACCCAAAACTAATGGAGAGGGGGAAAGTTTGCGTAGTGCATTTGCGTGCAAAATGTACTAAAAATCTACTACTTACTGCGCATCCACCATTTTGGTTCAAGTTATTCGGCACTATTTGTACCATAATAAAGTAAAAAAAAATCAAACACAAAAGGATCAATTTAGAAATGCAAATATTCTCATGCTTTGACGTTAGCATTAGATAGTTATCTAATGCTAACGTCAAAGCATGAGAATTTTCAGGATCCATCGCGGAAATGTAGGACCTATCCGAAGAAATAGATAATACTCCATAGTCCTTTACCAATGACTCCGTGTTTATCCGTAATGGGTGACACCAAGCACGACCTGACAACTGTGCCCGTGGTGGGGTCGATTTCTTTGGCGAACCGTTGATCCTTGTAGGCATCACGTACGTTGAGGGTCTCGCCATTTCGGGCTACATAGCCAGCAGGTGTCTGTTCGGCACTTAAACTGTGGAAAATGAAATTATCCTGAGGATATTTTTCCTAGAATGTGGACTATTTTGGTTTCGGCGGTTTCGGCTTTCAGATGCGACTGCTATCAGACCTCCGCAACCCAATTTCTGGCTAATAGCGATATCCTAAAGACAGACTGGTTGTAAAAGGCTTTGAACTTCTAACTACCTTTAAAATTGTCATAGGTGATCGTAGGACAATTGGGACCGGCTTTACGTGCTCTCCAAGGCACAGTGGAATCTAGATGTGTTAAAAATTGTCACCCTTTCGCTGACTGGTAGCAGCAGGCGTAACTTAATCTTGCAGACTAAGTAACGGTTGGTCAGCGCAGTTATTTTTAGCGAGTCTCTAGAAAGTTTGGAAGGTGAACCTTTTAAAAAAAATATCGCTACTATTCGCTACTGTCGTAACTACAACACCAATTCCAATTATTCCCAAAACACTTGTTCGCTTACTTGACTTTAAGCTTTTTCTTTGGCATGGTTGTCTTCTCGGTGGTCCAGCCGTCGTCCCACATGTCCGCTTGTAGCTGTTCGCCGATGTGCTCTTTATCGATTATGTAGAAACTACTGCGCATCGCGCCGATAAACGATTTTACCACCGTCTGTGTGAAAATATGATTTCAGTTTAGCTTGCCACCCTTTTTTTATATTTTGTTTTTACTGCTAGCTAATTGACTCATTCATAGTGGGAGCATTAGTATTGCTGAGAAGTTTCCGCATAGAGGTCTCATAAAGATCTATGATGATCATAAAAAATTACCGTTATGTTTTCAAGAGAGGAATAAATAATAAGATGACTTTTTACCAGCATGTCAGTAAGCATGGTGTCGATGGAGGCTAGGTCGCAGAAGTAGTTCTGTAGCAACGCGCGAAGCTCAGCATTAAGGTGTGCAGTCTTCTGTAAGGTGACCCTCGCTTGCGCCTGGTGGACCGCAGCACCCGCCCAACAGGCTACACTAACCACCGTGTATACTACGTTCTGGAAAGAAAATATAGTTATTTTGAACCTATGGCAGGTCTCTTTTCGTAAGTAGAAGAAAAATACATTCTAACTAGGATCTCACATCGTCATAAGCTTTCGCATAAGTCCTGTAGAGTTCTAGGACGGCGTAGCATTCTCCGTCGGGCTTCACTACGGGCATACAGAGCGCGACCTTCGCGTCAATCCATTTCAGACCTTCAGAGAAACGCCGGTCGCGCTGCACGTCTGCTAGAAGTAGAAACTCTTTTGTGGAAGCGACGTGAGCTGCTGCCGTTTTTCCCTCCTCTAGAATAAACAATTATAAATGATTTTCTGACGTTCTTTTGTAGACGTAGGTACTTATTCATCAGTTGTAGATATTTTTTTCAGTCATTATACAAAATCCCCCGCTGCGTCTGTCTGCCTATCTGAACGTGATAAACTGAAAATCTACCGAACAGATTTGCATATGTTTTCTCATAAATGGTCAGAGTTATTCGTGAGGAATATTATGTAACCTATTTTACTTCACGCTACGATCCTTAGGAGAGGGGCAAAGCGGGTAAAATTGCGGCGGCAGCTAAATATGTAATAACTTACGAATTGTCATATTAATTTCATGTCTTTCAGGATTATCTGTCTCCGGATGCATTAGGACTATTTCATTTTTCAGCTTATCCACTATGTACACAAACACGCCTGTAAGCAGATAAATTATTTGAAAACCATACAGAGTTAGAGTATCTAAGTAATTGTAGGTTGGGTAGGTATTAGGCCCTGATTACCTTGATAAACATTTTTTTATGGGATAGGGGAGCAAACGAACAGACGGATCACCTGATGGTAAGCTATAATCGCCGCCCATGGACAGCCGAAACACCAGAGGAGTCACAGGTGCGTTGCCCGCCTTTTAAAAGGGTTTGGACCTCCGGTAACCTTACTCACTCGGATAAACTTCACGCCGGTTTTCTGTGAGGCCGTGGTATCGCTCCGGTCGAGCGGGCCCATTTGTGCCGAAGCATGGCTCTCCCACGTTTTTGTACATAAGTGCGCACTGGCGCAGTAATCAATATTTATATCTAACGGTGCATCTACCTACACAATAAGGAATTTCGTGTCAAAGAATACAGTATGTTGCATGTTTCTGCTGCCGCGGTGAACCTTAAACAGCGGAGTTTACCAACAAAGTAATTTAAATTGTAATGTCTGGTTTCTCTCTTATTCAAGTCAATTTGGAGCCTACTCACCAGAACTGTCGGTGACAGTCTTCAACACCATGGCAGTTTCGTACAAAAGCGATTCGAGATCAACTGTGTCTTCCAAAAATACATTGAACCTGTTCATATCCAGGTATCTCCCGGCCTTGTCCTCTTCCTCTTTAAGACCTACAGACGTTTAAAGATAAATAATTAAATCATATGAACCTGGCCAGGCGTAATGTATTTTTTTGGTAAGCTGGTTACCTTGTCTGTACATTCAGCAGTAGTACCTAAACATGTTCGATTCAGTGATAATTATGACCATGGGGCTGCCAAGTCAAAGGTCCCGAGTTCGAATCCAAGGCACGCACCTCTGACTTTTCGAAGTCATGTGCGACGTGCGTATTAATTATCATGCGTTTAAACGGTGACGGAATTTTCTCGAAGGCAGGTGAAGTCTGCTGGCCTAATGAGAGTTGGCACTGCCAACCCACATTAGACCAGGCAGCGTAGGGGACTATAGCCTAAACCCTCTCATTCTCAGAGGAGACCCATGCCAGTCGGAGAATAGAATGTAAAAATAGTGTTTAAAGTGACTTATCAAAGAAAAGCATGTAGGAATTGAATTGTATAAAGCCTTCACTATTGCTGTAAGTGCTGGCGAGGGTTAGACCTTTATCTACTAAAATTGACTTATTAAATTATAGTTTTTTTTAAATTAGATGACCTAACCCGTCAATACTTCTGCGTCGAAAGGATTAGCGAATCTTGTTTCGTACGTCTTAGCCTTAATGAATTTGGGAATTCCATATCGCATGGAATCGGTTCCAGATTTCGAATGGGTGGCAACCGGTAGTTAAATTGTGTCTAATGTTTGCTTGCATAACGCATACCTATAGTACCTAGGTTATACAAATAATATGGCAAATTAATAATTACCTTTTCGTTCAATTTGCGCGTAAGGCGCTATTACTCTCCTGGTGACTTTGTCCAGCTTTTCAGAAGGCACCAGGAAATGTGACTGTGTCCTGGACATGGTTTGATTGATCGTGTCCTGCCTACTTTTCGTAGACTTCACATTTTTCGGTATAGGATGCATGATTATTTAGATGTTCGATAAAGCAGTTACTAGATATAAATATGAATAATGTTGGGCAAATAGAAAAATAAGTTTGCTTGAATACAGTTGATTGATAGTTCCTCCTTTTTTAAATTCTTTTGACATAAGTCAATTTGTCAACAAAATAGGCAGAATACCTCATGTAAAACCTTTTTGAAAATCCTTTTCCATTGAGTTGAATGCACTTTCATTGGGCAAAACGCCATACAAGCGCAGTTTGCGGTTTGGCGGGCCTATACCTTTCCATTGCTGTGATCTAATCGCAGGATCTAATAGGAGGTTACCTATCACTTCCAGCTGTAATCCAATTCATGGTTATCCGCTTCCTTCTACTGCAAGCAATTATCATGGCAAAGGAGGTGACTAGGTGTCGGATCGGGAGAGGTGACTTTCTCGATCCGTAACAGACACAGACACAGGACAGAATAGCTCGACTCTCATTTCAAACAGATTGTAACCGATTGCTCCCGAATAAAAAACAAAAATGTTAGTTTAAAGTGCAGTGTGAATGCAAATTTTATATATAAACTAATTAAATAACAGTAATAAACAGTGAGACAAAGTTTCAAGTAAGAATTCATCCATATTAACAGTGATAAAACAATATTAACGTAAAGTTCGTTAAAATAATTAAAGTGTTGTGTGAACTGTGACCAGCACTGATTAAAACGCGTAAGTGACGCGTATTTCATGGCGCTTTGGACCTTCTTTTGTGCAGCTGCTGTTGGCTTTTGCAATTAAATCCTACATCGCTTCGATTGAGGTGCACAACTAGACGCGTATTGCTTTATACATCGCTTGAAGCGCCTCAATTTCATTAAGGCCCAGGTTTGAATTTTGTTTGCTGATTTCTGCTACCTACCTAATTATTCAACAACGAAAAAATGACAACTTTAAATTGCGCTGGGTGCATGAACGCTTTTAAAATTGGGAAAGGTTTAGAATGTTGCCTTTGTCATCAGTGGTATGACATATTATGCGCACAAATATCAGAGAAAAAGTTTAAAGCTATGAATCCTAACGCTAAAATTTTTTGTAAATGCCCTGAGTGCCTCAATAAACAACCTAAAATGGATAATACAAACACTCCAATCCGATCTTCTAGACAGCACAGCCCAATAAATTCAAATAAACAATCCCCTCCAGCTGATAATTCGAATGTCACTCATCGCTGCAAACCACCTCAACAACATTCCTCTTACAATGAAAACGACTCAGTGTTCACATCGAACATCTCTAACGTAGATGATAATCTTCGTGAACTCATTAGACGTGAAATTCATTCTACCATTAAGGAGACTATACATGATGTTATCAACCACGAACTCAAAACTTCACTCAGGCTAAATATGAAAGAAATAATATCACAAGAGTTTATTGACCTTAGATCAGAAATGACATCCATTAAAGACTCAATTGAATTCTTTAACAGTAAGTACGAAGAGGTTTTACGTCTAGTGCAGGAAAAATCAGCAGCTGTAAAAAGTATTGAAAAAACAAATGAATGCTTAGAACTCGCTGTGAATGAGCTGAAAAACAAAATTAATATTATGGAACAATACATGAGAGAAAGTAATTTGGAAATTCATGGGATTCCTGAAAACCGAAACGAGATCTTGAGTAATATAACAATACAGCTTGCCAAAACGGTAGGAGCATCAGTCCAAGACACTGATATTTCGCATGTTACTCGAGTTGCAAAACTTAATAAAGACAGCAACAGACCACGAACAGTCATAGTCAAAATGTGTACACCGCGTTTGCGTGATACTTTACTTGCAGCCGTACTTTCATACAATAGGAAAAACCCAATGAACAAATTAGGCACTTCTCATCTTGGATTTTCTGGACCGAATACCCCTATTTTCATATCCGAGCACTTGACTCCGTCTGGTAAAACCCTACACGCTGAGGCCCGTAAGAAGGCCAAAACTTTATCATACAAGTTTGTGTGGATTCGGAACGGTCGTATTTATGTAAAAAAAGATGAGTACAGCCAGTCCATTTTCGTACGCAATCACGAGTCCTTAAATCTGTTAAAATAAGTTTCAATCCATATTTCATAATCGTTTGTTCTTTCAGTGTCCTGTTACCTGCTATCTGAAATATATAAATAACTCATTATGTTAGACATCTACTATCAGAATATTCGTGGTATGCGTACTAAAACGAATGACATTTCTACTAATATTTTATTAAGTGATTATAAAATTATTGCTTTCACTGAAACCTGGCTTAACTCATCAATACAAAATACGGAATTTATAGATGGTCGTTACAGTGTTTTTAGAAGAGACCGTTTGTGTTCTAATGGTTCTAAATTAGATGGTGGTGGAGTGCTGATTGCCATTTCGACTGAATTGGCTGCAGTCAGGGTAACCAACTGGGAAAGTGACTTAGAAGATATATGGGTTAAAATTCAAATTGACTATAACAACGTTGTTAAGACTATTGCTCTATGCGTGATTTACCTCCCACCACCAGTCAAACAGGAGTCTTTAAATAGCTTTCTTGATAGTGTTAATCATGTCATGAACTTTACTGATGATGTTATTATATTGGGGGACTTTAATTTAGGCTCCATAACTTGGCTGAAGCAAGGGGACAGTTTTGCTACCACGCCTTCAAATTACTGTACAAGTCTGGGATATTCTTTGGTTGATTTTATGTCTATAAACAACTTTTCTCAACTGAATAATATCTTGAACGAGGATAACAAAATTCTAGACTTGATATTAAGCAACATACCAAATTGTTATGTAGAAAGTGCTCCCCAATTATTAAGTAAACTAGATCGGAAACACCCTCCATTACTTCTGAATGTGTCCTTTGTCAATATTGAATATTTTCGTTCTGCAGCCAGAACAGATTTTAACTTTTTTAAGGGTGACTACAAAAGCATTATTAGTGAGCTAAGAAATATTAATTGGATTCAAGTTTACAGAAACGTGAATGATGTTAATATTATGGTGTCTAAATTTTACAAAATCCTAAATGACCTTATAGTTAAATTCATTCCTAAACGCGTACCAAAAAAATCGAACTACCCACCCTGGTTCAGTTTTACTCTAATCAAACTATTGTCAAAAAAAAATAAACTTAGATTAAGATATAAAAAATTTAAAAATCCCAGGGACAAATACGAATTTGAACTTTTGAGAGACCATTGCAGTAAATTGCTACATAAAAATCACAGCGAATATAAAGCAAAAATAGAATCAAACATCTCAAAGAATCCCAAACAGTTTTGGCGTTATATCAAGGATAAACGAAAAGGCCGCACTTCGATTCCCTCCACAGTCCATCTAAATAATGCTTATGTCTCGAGCGGCGCTCAAATTGCAGATATCTTTGCCACGCATTTTTCATCAGTCTATGATGATCGAGGCTCTGTTATGATGCCCGACGGAAATTCCACAAATAACATTTACGATTATACTTCCAAACTTCATCTAGTGGAAAAAGATATTACTAAGAAGATAAAAACACTTGATATATTTAAAAGTGCCGGACCTGATAACATTCCCCCTGTCTTTATAAAACGATGTATAACCGGCCTATCACTACCTTTAACTATTATATTCAACCAATCGTTACAATTAGGTATTTTTCCTGAAGAATGGAAGAAAGCCAGAATCGTTCCTGTCTTTAAGAAAGGTGATAATTCGGATGTTAAAAATTACCGGCCTATTTCTATACTTTCCTGTTTCTCTAAAATATTTGAATCTCTCGTTTGCCCAGCTATAACTCTGCATGCTAAACCACATATTTCATCACATCAACATGGATTCATGCTCGGTCGCTCCACAGAAACAAACTTGGTAACATATCTCAATGATTTGGCACGTGATCTTGATGATGGACGTCAGGTTGACGCAATTTACACTGATTTTAGCAGTGCTTTTGATAAGGTTAATCATTGCTTGTTAGTTCGGAAAATGGAATTAATTGGAATAGGTGGTCCTTTATTGCGTTGGCTTACTTCTTATTTGTCCAAGAGATCTCAGTTAGTTGCAGTAGGAGGATTCGAGTCTCGATCCTATTATGCCAACTCGGGAGTTCCACAAGGATCCCATCTAGGACCCGTACTTTTTCTTATATTTGTCAACGACCTCTCGTCTTGGATTTTTAACTGCAAATTCTCCTTCTACGCGGACGATCTGAAGATCTATAAAACAGTTGAGTCGCTTGATGATTCTACTCAGTTACAAAACGACTTAAACCGTATTTATCTCTGGTGTGAAAATAATGGTATGTTCCTTAATGTTACTAAATGTTATCAAATAACATTCACTAGAAAAAAAATACCGCTTACAATTGCATACACGCTTAATGGTGCCAAACTGGAATGTGTAAACGAAATCAGAGACCTCGGAATAACTATAGATAGTAAACTGTACTTTATCCCTCACATTGATACCATAGTAAAAAAGTCCGCTCAAGTGCTCGGTTTTCTCAAACGTAATACCAATAGTTTCAAACATCCTCAAACAAAGTTACTTTTGTACAAGTCTCTTGTCAGAAGCAAATTAGAATACGCCAGTACAGCTTGGTGTCCATCATACGCTGTTCACTCTCAGCGTATAGAACGTATTCAACGCTCGTTCACACGTTCCTTAGCTTTTGGTACTCGTGGTATATCTCACAGATCCCCCTATAGTCAAAGATTATCCTTCTTTAAATTAACAACTCTGCACGATAGGCGCGTAATGCTTGGTATCTTATTTATTCACAAGCTCCTTAATGGTAAAATTGATGACAGTTATCTCTTGTCTCAGATTCCACTTACAGTACCCCGAAAAATACCTCGTAAATCCCTTACAAAAACATTTTGTCCTCCATTCTGCCGAACAAATATTGGTGCACATAGTCCTTTGATTCGAATATTTAATCAATATAATATGCTTAATCAAAAATTAAACTCTAAGTTAGATATATTTCATGACTCCTTGTCCGGTATTAGAAAAGTTTTAGAATTAAGTTTCAATTGTAATGTCGCATCTTTATGATAATATTTAAGCAATAGTAATATATTGAAATGAAACTACTTTTTACGGATTTTGTCGCGGTATATTGATGTTGTTTGGTTCCCGACGTTTCGGATCCTTTACAGCATCCATGGTCCATCCATGGTGTAAGGGATCCGAAACGTCGGGAGCTGAATAGTGTCAATGTGCCGCGATGGAATCCGTAAAAAGTAGTTTCATTTCAATGTCTAATATTCGCGTAAGTGTCAGAAATCAGTATAATAGTAATATAGTTCTGTAGTTTCTCAAATGTAAAACCTACTTTTATAATTTCTAACTGTTTTAAATTCCTACAATAATAATGTTCTGTTTGTTTGTATCTCTGTAAATGTAATGTACACCTCTAATTGGTATATACATAAGAAAACATGCCTTCAACCATTGATCTCAAGATTTATGTATCATGTATTTGCTGTTGGTGTACTCAATAAATAAATAAATAAATAAATAAATAGACACATCACAAGAGGCTAACAGGCCTCCGGCCTGAGCTTATAGAGAGACACAACTAAGTCGTTCCGCGCTCAGGTTCCACGTAATAAAAATGCCAAACTAAATATATTTTGAAACGTTCATGTATTTTCGATTTCAATCATACAAAATAACTTACCTACATACAATAATATGTACAAGTCCTTTAAAATAAAATTTTAAAATTGGAGGAACATTGGGCAACATATACAAATGATACAACATAATTATATAGGGAAGGCCAATAAAGTAAACAGAGCAATTTACTTACAGATTGTCAGCAAGGCTGTAGGATAGTTAACTGATTTTTATGGTCTTAAAGTTGGCCTTATGAACAACAAAATTAAAGTCCTAATTTTAGTGGAGATAAAATTCGACTACACACAAACGTAAACAACTACCAATTTATTCAAAGTGTGTTGTTCGGATTTCGATAATGTTTTAACCTAGGTTCCTGCTCTACCATTTCGTACAAAATTCTTCATTGGAAATAAATGTAAGCGAATGCAATTCTTGATAACTTTACCAAGATTTTTTTTCTTTTTTAACAAGCTTACTAGCAATGTGGGTTGCACATTACTAGTATTCTTGTTAACCCCTCGTGCTAAGCTAAATGCTTGTGTTACGAGTGGGTTCACGTCGGTAGTGCAATGGGTGGGTTTCGAACCGGCAACCACATGATCGCAAGTCCGACGCCCTAGCCATTAGGCTACCGCCGCTCCATTTTGGATCCATTTTTCCAGTTTGGATCGATTTTCCGGTCGTTTATTTCCAGTGAAGTTGTAGTAGACGAAATGGTACGGTAGGAACCTAGATTAACAATTATCTCAATCCAATTTGATTAAATATTGTTTGGATTATGATTTATTTTGGGTATTACGTTTTTGTGAGCAATGCAAGCTGTCCAGTCACCTACCCTATTGATTTCGGCAAGTTTTCAACTCTGGGGAACTCAGGAACAGGAATTCATTTGTTAATTTCATTGCTCTGTTTAAGAAAGCCACTGAATGAAGAGAAGAAGAAACATTAACATTAATGAGTTACAAACATACAAACAATCATTTCAAATTCATTTAGCTACATGATTTATAGTCCGCGCCAAACTTTATATCTCTGAAGTTGCATGCTAGTGAGCTATTGTAGAGGTATGAGGTATATTTTGCTATGGCAAATCGTATTCAGTGATCATAAATCTTAGCGCAGATTATTACCAATATCATAAAAATAAAATTCATAATAAGTAATTAACATTTATCCTATAATTATACATAAATTACAATGTGACCGTTTACGATTCTAATGCATATCAAAATACCTAACTTTACAATACCGTCACGCCAATGCCAAAGAGTCGGGAGACAAGAAAAACAGCAATTTTGATAGTAGAAGGAAATCCGCAACGACCGCGAGGGTAGTTATAGAAAACCAGTTAAAGCCTCAATTGATCAACTTATTTCATACAAATTTAGTGTTATTTTTACTTTCTTTGCCTGGTATCTGCGGTTTCACTAGCATCATACAAAGGTTTTTCAAGATCTCTATCTTTACCAAAATCTTTCAAAATTGGTAGGTATTAGGTACCAATTGATAAAAGTCAGCGAGACGTAGACGTACTCAGTTACTTTCGCATTTATAATATCACTAATTCATAGAGATATTATAAATAATTATAAAATTCATTTCGGAAGGGTGATAGATAATTTAGGATTTTTTATTATAGCCTGTGACGGTACCTATTAGGTCCCAGTGACTTATTAATTAGGTTTGGTACACTACTTCTGAAGATCTACACTGAAAAATTCTCGTTTTGATTACAGACACTGATTGCTACTACATTTATTGTTATTTACGTATTGTTTTTGCATGTAAAACTCAATATCCACCGTGAACACAGTCCTCGTCAAATTTTACGACCATCTTTGCAGAACTTGAATGCCGGTGGCGTATTATACCGGAATATTTTTTATTCAGTGCGCAAACTTTGACAATTGATAGGTACTTAAACGACTTTTATTAAACACCAATTTGTTATTTTGATGTCTTAGTACAAAATATCGAAGTTATCGTTAACGAAAGATGTTTACTTTGAAACTGATTTTATGGTTACTCGCTAGCGCACGGCAAAGCGCGCGCGCCTTAGTACCTACATCAGCTGTACACCGGCGCGTGAGTCGGCTGGCACACGTGCATATTGTTATTATTGCGAATAGATATTATGTGTCCTTATTTTGCTGATTTCAAGCCGGATAAAAATTTTAAAAAAAAGTTTTAAACTAATAATGGGAATGTGTTCTATTACTGATACTGAACTACCAAAATTTTTTTGCGCACTGCTTAAAAAATATTCCTGTATGGAGAGTATATTTTGCTATGAAGAATCGTGTTTAGAGTGGACCAAAGAGCTGTATGAGAAATAAATTACATAATTTTAGATTTTTAAACCCATTGAGAACATATTGTATTGTCAATTTTTGATATTTGTCTACATAATTATCTCTAGGAATAGTAAATTAAACAACATGAAACACTTACCTATACTGTCAACCTTACTGGATGTAGTTGATGAAAAAACATTAACTTTTTAATTATTATTATCTGTAATGTAACTTATACAATAAGGTGACAACAATGATACTCTTATAAAAACGTGTAATGAATTTTTCATTACCTACTTTTAAACAGACATTAAAATCAGTTATATAATTCCTTCCCTTATTCATAAAAGTGTTATGAGATAGCTGTAATACTATAACACTTACAAAATCCACCTATAGCACAGATAAAAGAATACTAGTACAGATGCCTCATCCCATACAAAGAAATGGGACCTTCCTATCGGGCGAGATTCTTCGGGCAGAATTGTTTTTCTTTTGTAGGCGATAGATGTCGCACGTAGCACGCGCGCGTTGCATGCGACATCTATTGCCTCGGGTTGTATATCAAGTGTTTACTATATATTTAACCAATAGATGGCGCTGGTGCGCTGGGATGTAGGTAGGTACCTAAAGTTGCTACTTGTTGTTATTACGGTCGCTCACCCCGAACAGGTACCTACCTCCTTCTCGGTAGCGCGTAGGTACTTATGTAATACATTTAATTTTATAAAACTACTTACCTATCTTCTTACGCGTAGTTTATTTTCGTTATTATTTAACGTAAATTCATGTAAAAATGTAGGTGTCATTTTCAAGGTTTCTCAGGATACCTACTGATTTCATAAATGACATAATATATTTTTAATGGCGGACATTATTTTTTTAAATATAACATGACGTGGGTGTCAATTTCATTGTTTCTGATTGTGAAAAAAACAAAATGTTTAAAATCCAAGATTGTGAACATCTAATTATTATTTTTTATTTAATATTATAAAGCTAAAAAGTTTGTTTGTTTGGTTGACCGCGGAAATCTCAGGAACTACCTACTGGTTCGAATTTAAAATAGGTATATTTTGTGTTAGAATGTGCATTTATCGAGGAAGGTTATAGGCTATAAAATATCTTATAAAATATCACGCTATGACTTAAAGGAGCGGAGCATCAATGAAAAATGTAGCAAAAACGGGTAAAAGATATTTCTTTTGAGGGCTTCCATTGCGTGCGCTGCGTAAACGAAGTCAATGGCTGCATAATATACCTAGGTAGGTACCTACCTATCTATCTGTTTAGGTTGACTCACTACCTATAACCTTTTTTGTTGTAGGTACCTAATCAAATTTGTTCCTAAATAATGCATTATTTGCGAAGGTGTTTAACACAACAAAAGTGTAGTATATACCTACACTTTTGTTGTGTTATGGATTAATATCATTAATCCATAACCAATTAGGTACCTACTTAAATACGTTATTCATCACAAGTACTTAGGTACCTATTTAATTTTGAACAGAATTGCCATTGACATCATTTGGTTTTAATGAATATCGGAGATAATTATCATAGTTTTAAAATAACTCCACGACAAAATAATGATCAAGTAGGTAGGTCGGTACCTAGCCTACCTACCACTAGCGCTGGCCGGCCGTTTAAAACGAGACTTTGTCGCGGTTTACTAGAATAAGTACTTTCTAAGTAAGTAGGTAGTTTAGTGATGGAAAAAATCGACTGCCTGAAAATCGAGCCTGCGTCTTCTGGTTAGATAAGTACACCAGACGACCACTGAGCCACCGCGAGTTTAACTATTGAAAAGCAAGCTGCCTACTTTGCTTGTCAACCGACATCAGCGTAGGAACCTACCTACCTATTTAGCCAGAAGACTCTACGCAGGTTCAATTCCGCCCTTCAAAGTTTCATATAGCATAGAAAAAAAAATGCAAAATATTACAGAAAAATAGTTTAAGTAGGTACTTACTTAATTGATTATTTTGGGCTGGGAGGTGACAACTGACAAAAGTCCGTGATAAAGACCGAGTGACAAAACGAAATCCACGCGAGCAAAGCTTGTTCTTATATATCTTTATCGCAAAATGATAATAAAGTTATTGTATAAATATACCTAGGTACCTACCTACCTACCTACTTACTTACAAATGCCTACTACCTACATGTCGCACTCGCAACGCAACTCAAGTGGCAAAGCAACGAGATCTTCCCGCAAAAAATAAAATATAATATTTGGAAGAGATTACTTACTAAAAACACAGAGTAGTATATCTACTCATGTGCTAAAAACTAGGTAGGTACCTACCTACCTAGTTGCTTTAAAAAATAATTTTAATGTTACGAAAACAAACATGATTTTCCGACCTGCTACTAAATGCAAGAGAATTTATACCAAAACAGGCTTGTTTTAAAGATTAATTTTAAAATAACGAAAGCAAAAAATAATTTTGTGACCTGCTACAAATAATTTTAAGGGAATTTGTACTTAAAGTCACTAAGATTAGAGCTTATACTGTGTAACTCGTTCGCCTCGCTATTTATACCTAAGTACATCACAGTCATCAGTTCATCACAGACACATACATGCAGCTAGGCGGCTTGTGATTTTTTTTCATGGGGTTCACAAAAATAGTCTAGTGTTTGTTGAACGTGACAGGTGAACATTATGAGGTCCAGGGTTCGATTCCTAACTAAATAATTAAAGTTTTAAATTAATGTTTAATTTAGATAGATCTATAAATGTTTAGTTAGGAATCGAACCCGGGACCATACATTTTTATCTAACATAATTATAATACATATACCGAAGGGTTAGGCAGAGGCGTGCTAATGTAGGAACACTCACAGTTTTCAAATACTCGCATGCATAGAAAATTGATCCATATTGCGATACACCCAACGTGCATAATCGTATTGGCAAAAAAAAAAACTTTGAACTACGAGTATTTTCAACCCGCGCTGCAGGGACGCCGCGCCCGCGCCGCCGTGTCCCTTCGTCCAGCATACTCACCATGGAATCCTGATATTTCATGAATGTCAAAAAACTGTTCTGAAATAGTGCTAAATAGTGCCCAAAGGAAAAAAATAGTGCTCTTGTACTTGCGAAGTTATAGCCATAGTTCGATGAGTATGCTGGACGAAGGTTTCGCCCAGCATACTCACCTCCGTCCGGAGAATCTGTATACGCTTCAAACATAATTCATACTTCAAAAAATAGTTCCCAAATAGTGCCAAACGGTGCCCAAAAAGAAAAAACAGTGCTCGACTAACTTCGGAGTTATAGGCTTCGTTCAGTGAGTATGCTGGGCGTAGGTTCTACGCCCAGCATACTCACCTCAGTGCGCGAATATCGAACGAGCTATAGGTACAATTTACGTCTCAAAAAATTGTGCTTGAAATAGTGCCCAATATCAGTCCAATTTTTGCTTGACTTTTGACCTAGAAAACCATTAAATTTGATTGTAAACTTCTACATACATTACATTGAGTACAGTCGAATACAATATTATTAACTTTCTTTCTAACAATTTTTGTCTTGTGTAAATTATTAATTGTCTATGTAAGGGAGTATTTACTTTAGAATCGCAATATTATTAATTACACATTATTTTAATAATACTTTATAATAATATGATTAAGCCTTCGCGCGTCGCATGGGACCCCGGTAGCTAGGAACAATGATTTTATATATTTTGTCTAGATCACGGCGCTTGAAGGATTAAGATATCAAATGAAGTAAATTATGCATGAAAAATAAAGTTGCTGTTATTAATGCTTACATTACAACTGACAAAATTATTCAAAATAATCATTTTCCGGATCAAGGACGGTACCACAACGTTTACGGAATTGACCTGTATTCCTCATGTGATAAAGTTCAATATAGTGTGGCAGTAATGGATGCACGTACGGTCAATAGGTATGGGGCTTACGACGCGCGGCGCCCGCGACGCAAATGAATATGTTTATGTTTAAATACTAGATGGCGCTGCCCTAACATCTTACGATTATTAGACAAGACTGATCTGTATTTTGAAGGTGATAAGGGTCCATTTTGTGTCACAAAGCGACGCGCGGCGCCCGCGACGCAAATGAATATGTTTATGTTTAAATACTAGATGGCGCTGCCCTAACATCTTACGATTATTAGACAAGACTGATCTGTATTTTGAAGGTGATAAGGGTCCATTTTGTGTCACAAAGCAATCGAAACGAACAAGCGCTTCTCAGTTTCTTTGTTTGTTTACTTCGTCGCACATCATTATAATAACGCCGGCTTTTGAGTTTGACTACATGTGTTGGTGATGTCATTATTTACCTATATAAAATTGTGTATCTAGTACGTAATCAATATAGGAGCTGCACCCAAATCAGTAAGTATATTTCAATTTATAATAGTGGCATTTAACTAAATTGATTTTACACTCATTCATTAATTGCACTGTAAAACTAGGTAGCAAGCGAGTTGTTTTTTACAAAAACACGTTCATTTTTTCGTTGAATATGACACTGTACACTTAAAATTAAGGACATGCTTAAGAAGTTTTAAAAATGGGTACCTACTTAGTTACTTTTTTAAAGGTTTGATGTAGGTAGGTACACACATAATAACGTAATGTAACTTGTTTGTTTATCTAATTGGATCTCAAATACCTATTTATATACCTACTTCTGCGGAGGCCTGGTTTTATCCTCCAATTCTACTGGAAATGAAACACTGTCTTATTTGCTAGGATATAATTTACTTTTCTTCAATTTTTTTATTACAAGCTTGTCCTCGTTACCCGTCAGGATCTGTTCTCGTCTTAAGTTCACGTTAGTTACATTTCAATATCGAAATAGGTAGAATCAGTCAGCGCGAGCGTCGGTAGTAAGTATAAACGTAACTATAGAATTAACACAGATGTATTTTTTAGATAATATGACGTGAAGTGAAGACTATTACCGATTGTCATCCGGCGAATGCACTTAAACTTTTAAGTGTCGTCAACCTATTCATCACATTTTCTATGGGAGTTGTGACTTCGGGAAATCGTCTTCAGCCTCGTGTTTTGCCCCTTCGCTATTTATAATAGAAATCACGCTAAAATAATGGAAAACACGTAAGTGCTTAAGTACCTTTAGAGGAAGGCTGGAGCCTGTCATACCTATATTAAATTATTTAAATACGTGTTATTTTCAGATTATCTTGAAGACACAATGTTTACCACGTTAGAAGACAACTTTTTCTGACTCGTACTGCGTGAGCGGTGGGGCCCGTTATGTTTTTTACATCTATAGTTGGTATTTTCAGGTAATATAGGTAGTATAAGTACACAAGTGTTCATAATGTTATTGATGTTGATTTATATGTTAGTTAGTTAGTTGTTATTTCATATTATGTTAATATTGAAAACAAATGGCATAATAATTTGTGATAATTCTTGTGAATCTAACGACATGGATCAGCAAGGAAAACGAGGGCCTAAACCAAAGGTTTCATTAGAAACGCAAAAATTAGTAATTTCAGAATTCAAAGATGACTTTTTTAAAAATATTCCTTCCGCAAATGACTCAATTTATAAACAAATTCAAACACGGTTAAATTACAAAATGAGTATTAAATCAATCATATTAAGCATAAAACGAAATTACGAATACTTTTTTGGTGTTGATAAAAAAGAAATAATTCGTAATAATGATTCTAATTTGATAAATCAAAAGTCTACATCGTCATCAAACGAAAGCATTAATAGTGTTTCGGAGAACACCAGTACGCATACATTTTATATGGATACAATAACTTGGGATAGTATTAAGCCTCAAAGGTATTTTTATCACCGAAATAGCAAAATCGCCCCTGGTAGTCTGTATAATGTCAGACGTAAATTAAAACCAAACCAATGGACTAATGTAATTCAAATGCATCTATGGAAAGAAATAAGATCTTTATGCACTTGGTGTTTTAAAAATAATATTGTGAAAGACAATTACGAAATCAAATGCACAGGATATTGTAATCAATGTCACGCAAAAATAATTATAACAACTAACTTAGAAACGGAAAATTTAATTAAACTAGAATGTTGCATAATTAATGAAAATAAAAAGTACTCTCATAACACCAGTAAAAAAAACCGATTACGGTATTACCAAATAAGGGAATTAGGTGAAAAATTACAACACGAAGCAGCAGCTTCTATAAGATATAAATTAGCCTCAACTTTAATGAAGAAAAATGACAAGGAACCTCCAGTATTGCCAAAATTACAAACACTACATCGAATTAAACATGAAAATAAAAAAGTTGATGTTTTCCATCCCAACCCAATATTGTCACTTACTTGTATGTGTGTTTCACCACCTTTTGATAAATGTGTTAGATATGTTTCTGCTTTTCCATTTTATACATTTTACTGGACGGACGATCAAAAGAATTATTATAAAAAATGCCAAAAAGAGTTTAATTATATTAGAGTTTCTATAGACGCAACAGGTTCTATATTTAATAAAAATCTTCGGCCTGTCGTCAATGAACACACACAACTATCTCAAGAGTCGCAAAGTCCTATATTTTTGTATGTTATGATGACAGATACAACCGTTAAAAGTAGCGTGCCAATTTCACAGTGTATATCAGAAAGTCACTCTTTAGATACTATTGCTAGCTGGTTACAATCTTGGTTGGCTAATGGAAAACCTCCAAATGAAGTAGTAACTGATGATTCCGCAGCTTTAGTAGGTGCGGTGGTAAAAGTATTTTGTGGTTATAAATCCACCTCTGACTACTTAAATACATGTTTTAATATTTTAGAAAATAGAACCAAAAAAATTCCAACCTGTTATGTTCGCCTTGATACTTCGCATTTCATAAAAACATTGTACAATCAAAGTATTTTCAAAAATATAGACACTAGAGTAACAAAATTTTTTGTTGATTGTATGATTCTGATTAAAAAATGTGTTTCATACGGAGAGGTAAAGAAAATTATAGAAAATGTTTATATTATAGCAAATAATAAACACCGCGGCAAACTAAACCGGATCAAAACTAATTTGCAGGAATGTGAAATACAAAATGTAGATTCGGAAAATCACGTTCCAATTAAACATTCTTTATGGGAGGGATTAGATAAAGAAGAAAACCCGCTTCTGAAAATGTATAAAGATCTTGAGGAGAAAGAAGATTTAATTAAACAATTGTGTGATCAAGAAACTGAAATCGAAAATATTTATTACTTGCCGGAAATAAAGGACACTTTGATTAGGATTCTTAAAAAACTTCCACTATGGGGAAATATAATGATGACTTATTTTAACAGTAATTATTGTACTCCAACCAGTTCAAATGTAGAAAGTTATATGAAAGACGTAAAAAAGTTATTTTTTAAAACAAATTCAAATAAGTACCGCGTAGATGAGTTTATTATTAAACACGAGCCTTTGATAACCGGTTCCATACGCTTAGCCAAAAGTGACTTGATTGATGTTCAAGAAGGAACTGAAAATATTGTCGATGAAAAAAATGAAATAAGTGACCATAACACACCACAAATAAATACTCTCGTCAATGATGAATCATTTTATGAAAACTCAATTTTTAGGAGCGAACGAAATTATATTGAAGACTGGCGGGGACTGGTGTCTAAACAGAAGAAAAATAAAAAACGAATCAATCGTCGTACAAAATTACATATTTTACAAAACGGCAGTGTTTCTACTTCAGGAACATACAGATTCGTGGTCCAAAGTTTTTCAATTGCATATTTAGATAGACCTAATATTAGAAAATATATCAATGATAAAAAAAACGATCTTTCACAACTGACCAGAAGTTTGATCACGTATGACAATCTAAAGAAAATCACTAAGAAGGCTAGAAAACCAAAAGATATTTACACTACTCGTTCTAAGGTATTGGCTAAAATATATGATACTGTGGAATCCGATTTTAGTAGTTGCAAAAATTGTGAGTGTAATGTAACTTTTATAATAGATAACATACAAAGTTATGGTTTTTATAGTGCTAATAGATACTTAAATTGTACAAACCAGAACTGTGAAATCAATAAAGGTTCTGGCACAAAATGTAGTTGGATTCCAATAAATGTAAACATATTGACGACTCAAGGTATTGGAGCCCTTAATGAAGCTCTATTAGTAAATGATACTGAAAGGAAATGTAAATACCAATTATGTAACGGTAAAAACGCATACAAATATGAAGTACTAGACTTCGTATTTATTGAAATTAATACTTCAATTGAAATAGAAATTGATGAAATTCCTAAAGAGATCATAATAAACGGTGACACCTTTAAAATTCTGTCGGTAATAGATTTTACAAATGGTGAATCAGGACGCATGGGGCATTACAAGTCAAAGTGCTATCGATTGCTAAAGAGAACTTGGAACTGCTATGATGACCTTAGTAAAAAAGTTTGTAGTAATTCCCAATATACTGTACCACACTGCATTATTTATACGCGAATGTAAGATGAAGATCGGTCCTAACTTGTTAGTTCCTATTTTGTTATTGTTTGTTTGTTTTTTTTTTGTTCTTGTAAAAGTTATTTTATTAATAACTTACAGAAATGTGATTATAAACTGTGATTGTTAATTTGTAATTACTATAGGGTATTTAATATTAATAAAAAAAACGTGATTATAAACTGTGATTGCTCAATTTATACTTATTTGTAAGATAATTTTATTGTGATTAAAACGTTGTAGCAGTAAAACAAAGTACAAGTACCTACGTGTTATATTTTAGAAAGTTTTACCAATATTTGGCTAAACATTTTTTTATATGTATATTATATACAATATTAAAACTACAATTTTTTCTATTTACATTGATTATATTATGAATGTTAACAAAAGCTGTGAACTAGTTAACTAGAATTCTGAATACTTTGGCCCTTTAAATAGTAATAAATAACGTAAGTAATTAAAAATGTTTTTTATTGCTAAACCTTTCATTGATGAAACTATTGGAAAGAGTTTTAAAAATTTGTATAACTATGTCACAGTACTAGTTTTGACTGGTTATAAGTTTTGCCTGCAACATATATACAAAAAGAAACTGTATAATTTCCTTTTTACAATTTTTCAAGATATTAATTTTATTGGCTGCAAATGACTGTTTTTATTCAGACAAACACACAATGCAATGAAGTAATAGACTTCATTTACGCTTAAAGTTTCATTCATTTATTATTATTTATAAAATATATAATAATGCATTTAATCGAAAGTTTTTGACATGTGAGAAAATACCATAATTATTTCCAATAACATGAAGTCTACAATTAGAAAGTTTAATATTTTTGTCCAAAAACATGTGTCGACGACTGTACCCCATTTTACGTTAGTATGTAGAAGTTTACATTAAAATTTAATGGTTTTCTAAGTCAAAAGTCAAGCAAAAATTGGACTGATATTGGGCACTATTTCAAGCACAATTTTTTGAGACGTAAATTGTACCTATAGCTCGTTCGATATTCGCGCACTGAGGTGAGTATGCTGGGCGTAGAACCTACGCCCAGCATACTCACTGAACGAAGCCTATAACTCCGAAGTTAGTCGAGCACTGTTTTTTCTTTTTGGGCACCGTTTGGCACTATTTGGGAACTATTTTTTGAAGTATGAATTATGTTTGAAGCGTATACAGATTCTCCGGACGGAGGTGAGTATGCTGGGCGAAACCTTCGTCCAGCATACTCATCGAACTATGGCTATAACTTCGCAAGTACAAGAGCACTATTTTTTTCCTTTGGGCACTATTTAGCACTATTTCAGAACAGTTTTTTGACATTCATGAAATATCAGGATTCCATGGTGAGTATGCTGGACGAAGGGACACGCGCCGCCCGCGCCGCCGCGACGCGTGCCGGGCTGCGCCTTACGCTGCGAGGCGAGGCGGGCTGTGGCTAGGGTTGCCAACTCTTTATCGGTCAAAAATAGTAGGTAGTTCTAAAATTATTACCCATAAAAATATAATAGATAACGAAAACATGTAGTAGTTTTGCCTACTAATACTTATACTTTTTTCAGAAATATTGTAGGATAATATTTATATTATATAGTAGGGTTAGAACTCTAGCTGTGCCAAATACTTTCAAGTAGGTAAGTACCTACCTATTTTGATACTTGGTTTTTGACACTGGTAAGTGTATCTCATCCCTACGCGCATACATATGACATCATGACAATGAGTAGATAAACGTATCTACTCATGTGACGTAAACACGCTATAGGGCTTCCTGCCCACAGTATTTTAATTTCATCTACCTAGGTACCTACTTGCATAGCGTGTGAGCTACCTACAGCAATGAAAACCTCTTACTATTCACTACAAAAGCTTAGGTACCTACTTAAAAAGTAAATGATAACGTAAATCTCATTAGATATGTACCTAGGTACCTCTACCTACCATTTTAAATATCTGAGTACCTAACATTATGTAATTATTTCAATATGATAGGTAAGTACTTCGTAAGTACATAAGTAGGTAGGCAAGTAAAACTAGTAAGTACCTACTACGTGTCTCACTTTTTTACCCTATTCACTATCTAGGTAGGTAGGTATTTTGTTCGGTAGAAGAAGCGAAATACCGATCTATTAAAAAAAACAAATACTTAAACGTACGTAGGTACTAGTACCTAAGGTAGGTACCTACTTAATATTCTTCGTTCTCTGGTAGGTATATAGGTACTATGGTATATATAGGTATGCTTACGGCCTTTAAACACAAAACCATCACGACACCGTTCGTTCGTTACGTAGGTAGGTAGGTACCTACTACGGCGCATTCGCAGCTGTCGGACTACCGAGTGTATATCTACCGAACTCGAGCGAGACGCGTCGGTATGATACCTACAACTCGCGTTCCGTTCCATTCCGACCGTCTGCATGATGCATTTATTGATGATAGAATACTGATATTTACCTATTTTGTGATATATATATATATATATATATCTATACCTAGTAGATACCTACTTGAACTATGTAGGTATCTACTAGCCTACCTTTTTTATTATGTAAGTATATTCGGTACAAGGCACCTACACGAAGGTAACCCTACCTATTAGGTGTAAGTCGCTTTCTAGGTAGGTACCTACCTACCCTGTTCGTGTTGTCATCATAGTAGACTATCGTATGTATTAGTGCTTCGCCCCCGATGGTACAAAAAGATAATACATCATTAGAAAAACTTCGTCTGAAATATAATATTCTTATAATAATACTTTATTTAAAAAAAAATGGGAAATAATTATAGACTCAGAAACTGCGAACAGCGCCATCTTTTATTTTTGTAAAAACTGCAAACAGCGCCATCTATTTACCAAAGAAAGCGAGAATCACGAGGATTTAATTGAATATCATATAATTGAAGAAATTAGACTTAAATTATATTGTCCTATGTATAAACATTTGATTTAAGTAAGTACATATTTTTTTAAGGTCTTTCCTCGTAAGAATTTCGAAGCCAAACACACGAGGTTTGGGAATCGATACATGCAATGCCATCTATTAACAATTCATTTGAACTATGTTTCATTTGTTCGGGATGAGACCCCATGCCTATAGCCAAGAGGGTATTTAGGAATTATATTTTTTCATGAGCATTTATGAATAATGAGTTTATGAGATTATGCTACAATATAACTCACATAAATACGATCACGTTTCATACGAAAAAAAAGTCATAAAAATCGCCATTTAATTGCTAATGCAAAGGATTTGGACACTATAACGTCTTAGACAGAAAATTTGTTGTGTCCAATAATTCTATAGTAGAAATTACAGCTATAGATTGGGTGTAAAAAGACGCTTGTGAAAATCAATTCACAAACCACATCATATCTAGTAAGTATATTTCTGTTTTTTTTTTTTGCATTTTTCATGCTAAGATTATAAACTTATTTTAGCGTCTGGTGTACCTAACCAGAAGACACAGGTTCGAATCCTGCTTGCGAGTAGAATTTTTCGTTCACTAAAATAAAACTAAAAGTATAATTTTAAGTCTAGTAGTATTAAACAGATTTAGCTGCATCTAGAAACGGTCACTACAATCAGTATCTAAACGTAGATATATTTATTTAGAAGATAGTTTTTTATATAAGACAATATTTCATAAAACAAAATACAACTTATTAAAAAAAGGTGTTTTTCACTTATCTCTGTAAGCAGTTAGTACTCGGTTTTAGGAACTTGGTACTGACTAGCGGAGGACTGAATAGGGGCCAATATAGACAGAAGAATAACATAATAAAATTGAGGGTCATTTTACGTTTTTTTTGTACAGATTGTGACTAAACTTACAACTAAATGAATGTACTTACTGAATAAAATGAGGGATGCTAAACTACACATGTAGTAGTTCCATCTCTTTCTAACAACTTAAATATGATCATTATAACATATAGTACAGACTGGACTGATTTGTGAAAATAACATTAAACAATTGAAGACGCGTTTGGCATAGCGGTTGAGCGATCGGCTTCTGCGCCACTTGTTGTGGATTCGATTTCTTTAAGGAGCAAATATTTGTATGACCAACAGGTACTTGTTTCGGGTCTGGGTGTTGGTGTAATGTGAGAATTTGTGTTTGTAAAACCACCCACAATAAAGGCGAAAATCTCACAATGGGGCAGTTTAAAAATAAAATTATAATAGTGTGATCATAATAATTACAGTTGATGAGTGTGATCATTATACAGATGACAGTTGATGAGGCATGCACTGATACTGCCATTTGAAGACTATACATCTTGAAATGACAATGTTATCATTAGAGATACTGTGACCCAGTATTGAAACCATTGTTTATTTATTAATCCTGCTAATTGATACAGTATAAAAGCCTGTGTAATATTAGCAGGTATAAGTAATATTATTAAGACCAGAGAATTTTATTTGGCAATAAAAAGTAATTTGGAACTGTTACATAACATAGCTGCCTCATTAGCCAAGTGGTCCCAAGCGCGACTGCTATGCTAGAGGTACTGGGTTCGATTCCCAGGTCGAGCAAAGTGTTATTGGGATTTTTTCTATGAAATTCCCAGTAGCAGCTCGGAGTTAGGAATTTGTGCCCGGTTAATGGCAATAGGCTCGCCCGCTATTACATGGGACCTAAACATACCGGCGAACTGTGGGTGTATATTAGTACGCCTCTGCCTAACCCTTCGGGGAATACAGGCGTGATGGTATGTTATGTATGTTACATAACATAAACAGTGATATAACGGAATGGTAACATTAGAATACTGGTCAAATTGTTATGAGCAATGTTATGCTTACGAATTCATCCTTAGTGCATTTAGCTCATATCTTATTTTAATTTAGCTAATTGGTTTATGGCCATGTGATTGGTTTCCGTTCTTTCTTCTGAGGAGGGCTATCACTTGCTAGGGTCATCTGAAATTGAAAGCAAATTTTTATTTTAATGAAGATGGGAAACCCTTTTACTATAGATTTATGTGCACTTTCTCCAAACAAATCAATGGTAAATATGTAATACAATTTATTTAAAAAATATAAATAAATATAAAAATAAGATTGAAGAACTGCCTCATTAGCCAAGTTGTCCTGACCGCGACTGCTACGCTAGAGGTCCTGGGTTCGATTCCCAGGTTGAGCAAAGTGTTATTGGGTTTTTCTATGAAATTCCCAGTAGCAGCTCGGAGTTAGGAATTTGTGCCCGGTTAATGGCAATAGGCTCACCCCCTATTACATGGGACCTAAACATACCGGCGAACTGTGGATGTACATCAGTACGCCTCTGCCTAACCCTTCGGGAAATACAGGAGTGATGGATTGTTATGTTATGTTATAATAATAAGATCAAAACTCTTGTGATATATGTGGAACCAGATCCCGGGGGCTAAAGGGCTGAAGTCCTAGATGCACCTAACTTCAACCCTGTCAAATAATAGTTAACAAATATACTTTCTTAGTAATGAAATCCTCGATCCACCACAGACCTCATATTTTTGGTCTGAGTAACAGTATTAGAACAATTTTTATTTACAAAAATACTTACAGGATCTAAAGTGATTCTTCTTTTACCACACTTTAAAATCTCTGGATTTGGTAGAGGTGAAATTGTAGTTTCAATTTTAATCCTCTTAGTTTGTCCAGACCAGCATTCTGGGGGTGGTTTCAGTCTCTCACACTTAGGATTCGCTTTATTCCGTATATTTTCTTGAACGATCATGACATTCAATTTCATCGTTGGTTCCGGGCTCGTTTGGCGGGTTTTATTCAACAGTTTACCCCTGCCAGAATCTCTGTACTTTCTTTGGCCATAAGGCACGCAGTAATGATGAAATATATCCAATAGTTCATCCCTTCGCATATGTGTCATGTTCGGTACGCGTAGATGCCTCTGAGGATAGAAATATAACACAAAATTAGACCTCTCTTTTTGTTTGAATACAATAACAAAAGGGAAAAGTGCTGTCTTTACCTCCTCAATGATACATATTAGCTGTTCGTTACTCAAAAGTTCAGGATGCAGTAACATATCAAACGGTACCGACATTATAGGAATAAAACATCACATAAATAAAGTAAAAAGATATAAAAATAATTTTAGAATTTCATGCCGCCTTTCTTTCTTCAGACAACAGCTGACATTACACACGGTTGACTTGACAATGTTAAGACACTGACAGAGACACTTGAAACTTCACTGACTAAACACATGTTTACGAATTTAGTTAAGAATAATCAGATTGTGTACACTATGTAAGCCTACTTAATTCGACTATTAACTATTCGAATCGATTCGAGTTGCGTCTGTGAATATACCAGAGAAACGACCTGAAATTCACGATTCAAATGACTAAATTGCACCGTTCCGAGATCCGAGTATTATTATTGGGTTTTCCTATGAAATTGAATCGATTCATATAAAATTCAGGTCAAGTAACGTTATTTTTTTAACAACATTAACAATACCTACCCTACCCTATTAACAATACCGTCTCGCATCCGCAAACCGCGCCGGTTTGACGAGACGAGACGGTTACGTCGGGCTCTCCGGCCAGGTAGCTAGCATACCAACGAAAAACACCACCACTACCACATTCCGCACAGTGGCATCATGGAAATCGCTCTCGCATGATCTGCGATCCCACCGCAGATGTCCAATATTGGACCCTTACCGAAGTCCGAGTGTAAATGGCGACTGATGATCCCAACTCCACACTCCACCGCCCAAGGCCCTCTTTGCGGCGGGACAGATAGTATGGCCCCGCTGCCGCCTTTCAAACCTCAGCTGCAGAGGGTAGGGAGAGCAGCGTATCGCAATACTACTCGGCTAAGATGAGTACCCCTTGGCAGGCCTATAGTACCCTATAGGCCTGCCTGCAAAACACCGGGGAACTGTACTGTATGTGTACTATACCTCTGTCTAACTCTGCGGGTAATACAGTGTGATGCTTTATTCCTTAGATTGGGTATATTGTAGTTTGATGCTTCTTGACGCTCTACAAATAATATATTTTACTGAGCAACTATTTAGTCGATTTTCATACAGCTAAGTAATTGAAATATTTGTCAATTTGTCTATGGTTTCTGTCACTTAACACACATAAAGACAGACAGACAGTGCTAACTGCTGCCTGCTGCTTGTCATAGTCATTTGTGTGCTGTGCTTCGATTGTTTGCTTTTACTGTTTCAACGTTTTATTTTACTATTGAGAGAATAAGATTCAAAAATAAGTTATTTTCTTATTTTAAATAACTGGTGTCCATATTGTTTTCTCGGTGCATTTAGTTTATTATTTATGTGTAGCGGCGCTATAATAATTTTATTTAAAAATAAATAAAAACGTCTAATAAATGTTTTTCAATACAGTCAATAAACCCAAGTTTTAGTGTAATTAAAACACTCAAATGCCAATTGCCGCTGGAATTTCGATGACAAATTCAATTGGGGTGTGTGTGAGAGCGCGGTGGGACTATGTTGTTTCTCAGTGCCTTAGCGATCGGTATGATAAGTGGTCTTCAGAATGTCACGACGGAGGTGCCAGCGACGGTGGCAAGCAGTGACGGCGACGCGGTGACGAGCGCGCCGGAGCGGGCGGTGCAAGAGATGGGGTTGGTAGAGACCACCAAGTTGGCGGCACAACCGGGTGATCTGGTGAACGTGACGGTGCACGAGCGGCCCTCGATGTGGGACATGTACCTTAACCATTGCCCGAAGTGGCGGCCGATCAACCACATATTTTTTCAAGTGGCGAATGTGTTTTTCCTGTTGTCGTTCCTGGCGCCGCACACGCCTAGCGGGCTCATCTGGCTGCGTGTGGCGCTGATGTTGGGCTGCGCATTCTCGGGCATGTGGGCGTGGAGCATCGAGTGCTACCTGGACGCTGTGCTGTGGAATAGTGCTTTTATTGTGATAAACTTTATTTACTTCTCTATACAGTTCTACTTGATGCGCCCCATCAAGTTCCACAAGGATATTGAGGAGGTAAACATAATTTCTTTTTTATGTAGATTCTATCCCTAAAGGGGTTAATTAATAAAGAGTAAAAGAGTAAGAATATAATAATAAAAAAAATATTCACAAAAATCTAAAACATCTTTTAGCTATAATGTTTTGTCTCCTCCCTGGCACAAAATATTTCTTCTCAAAACAAGACAAAACACATTATATATTTTTATGAATAAGTGGGTAAGGGTTCAACTCAGTGATCTCTTTAGTATCTTTATTGTCTTTTTTATATTTTAGTTTGAGATAGAATCTTAAATTCTTTTAGTCTAGCTCCCTTCTTAGAACTTACCTCTACTGTAGGTATTAAAGTTTTTCTCTAGCTTAACAATGATTCATTATTCCTAACACTTTCACTTTGACTTGTTAGAAGTATAGTTTATATCCAATTTTTTATTAAATCAGTATTCATAATGTGTAAGTACCTATTTAATAATTAAGATAACATATTATGTATTGTTATTTTTCAAAATGTATTACACAACATTGTGTGTAGTTTTTTTAAATATTAGCCTCACAAATTCTCAGTAAATTATCATTGTAAATTATATTCATAACACAAAATCTTTCTTAATTTCTTCTGTCAATCTGTTTCTTGACCTAAAATTATATTGTGTTGATAATTCACACATCATTCTTAGCATGGATAATTTGTGTATCTACTTGACTAGATCATATCCAAAGGCAAGGGAAATTTTGAGTTTCCCCGTAAAGAGGGGTGTACTTAGTCAGGATAATGGATAGATAACAAAAACATGCATTGGACCGGTAGTTTCATATTATCCTTAAAATTTAACTTAATTGCCATATAGGCAGCACCAAAAAGTATACAATTTAATATATTTATTTGGATAGGGTGACCATATTTTTTGTAACAAATTTTGGTATATTTTTTATACTTAATAGACATAAAATGGATTAGGTATGCCTATTCCAGTTTATGTCTCAAAACAAATACATGTTCCACAACCATGTTTGGCTAAGAAATAATATTCTACTGTGTTACCAAAGAATGGTTTACATAAAAAGTTAATGTGCTTAAATTGTGACTGTTATCAACATTGTTTATTTGTAATTATCATGAACAATTTTTATGCTCTAATACCTTGTTATACATTACAGATAATATTTTCCAATTATATTTTTGCTTAGTGTATGATTCAATCAAACAGAAATTTATCATTGATTTAAGTAAGGTTCCTTAGGACGTCTTATGAAAAAGCCATGATTTTTAAATAATATAATACTGCACTATATCTGGTCCATATAGTATTAAAGATATTCCTTCCTTATTTAACTTTCTCTGTACTTTAGTATTTTCATAATGCATAAGAAAACCTCAGTCATTTTGTTATGTTTACGTTATCACCACATATCATGAAATTATTCAGTATAGCTTACATTATAAAGTTCAAAATTGCAGGCAGACGGTCCGCCGCAGACATGTCATGGTCGTGGCGACTGTCACGAATCAAGCAAGCGGGGGTTCTAGTCGGTAGTAGTCCACCTCCCCAAGAAGCATTCATGAGGATTTCTCGTAACAAAAAAGTCAGGCTTTCGGGCTCGACCGGAGTGATGCCACGGCCTCACTGGCGTGAAACAACGCTTACGTTGTGTTTCGCCAAGTGAGTGAGGTTACCGGAGGCTCAAACCTTTTTAAAAGGCGGGCAACGGACTTGGTGTTGCGGGTGTCTATGGGTCGCGGTAATCGCTTACTCGCTGCTCGCTTGTTTACCGCCCTGTCACATAAAAAAGGCAGGCTAATTATTGACAGTAGCAACAAAACCGAGATTGACTTTTTGCTTAATATCGCGAAGGACCTATCGTCATCCCTTTGATTTTTTTGTCCTACAAAAGCTCATTAGTGAGTGGCGCAAAGCAAGCAAAACAATCCAGAACGCTGACAGTAATATTTCTAAAAATATAGAGGATTATCATATCTGAGAATTGCGATTTATTTTATTTGTTCCTTCATTCCTTGCGTTTGCAAGGAAAATTTGTTTCTAATTTATGTCTGGATTGTATTAGGTGCGCTATTTTAGATGCAAACTCCATGAGCAGTATCGATTTGCGAAGATAATATGATTATGTAACACATAACATTCCATCATCATCATCATCATTTAATCTACACCCACACTTCACCGGTATTTTTAGGTCCCATGTAATAGGGGGCGAGCCTATTGCCATTAATCGAGCACACATCCCATACTTCGAGATATCACTGAAGAGAAAAAAATTTCATAGAAGAACCCAATAACTCTGCTCAACTTGGGAACCGAACCCGGAGAATTTAGCATAGCAGTCGCACTTGGGAACACTAGACTAACGAGGCAGTTCAGTATATGTTAAAAATCAAAAAGTAGTTAATTAACTTGAATCGGATTACGGTCTATATCTTGTTCCGGAGAAGTTGGAGGTCAAAACGTGTAAGAAATATTGAATTGATGTTCAACTAGTCCTAGACCCGGTTTAATTTCTTTTTATACCACTAAGGTGGCAAAGAGGCATACGTCCCGCTTGATGGTAAGCGGTTACCGTAGCCTATAGACTACACCGGTGGTATCACTCGTGTTGCCGACCCTGTAAACCCTCTTTTCACACCATTAAAGATTTTTAAGGGTGTGAAAAGAGGGTTTACATTTTTTATCATTCGAAAAGCTCAATAGTATTTCCTTTTGCAACCGGTAGAGCTACTTTTAATTAAACACAGCGATTTATGCCATGATTAAATACACAGTAATTGCCTCCTTTTCCCAGGGTCCTTAATCCTTTAAGCGCTATACATATCGTAACACTAAGATACTCAACGTATTTCGTAATAAAAAGCGATAAAACTGAGTTATACGAATAACAATAGGTATACAATTTTGATATTAATTATCGCTAGGTTAAGATAGACGGTTATAAATTTGGACTACCACTTCCTTATTCTATAATTTTCACTTGAAATTTTCTGGTGTCTCCTTATTTACAAAAATAAATAAATGGACTATCTATTTGCCAAACAAATGTTAATCCCGAGCTGCAGGAATTGACTAAAAAGTTTATAAAGTTATTTTAGTAAACGATAAATTCGAATGCGGGCAGGTTTCGAAGTTTCGTCTTCTGGTTAAATACACCAGACGCTATGACCACTAAGCCACCGCGACTCCCACCCGCCAGGTCGAAATTTGCCTTCACACAGAGGTGACGTAAGTAAGAAGTTTATTCACAAAAGCAAATCGTGAGCCACCGTTTATGTATAAACTAGTGGCCCGCCACGGCTACGTCCGTGTGGAGAAATCTCGGACATTTTTCAAAATATTCTATTATAGCCTATGTTAATCTGGAATAATGTAGCATTCAAATGGTTAAAGAATTTTTAAATCGGCCCAGTAGTTTTTGAGATTTTGAGTTACATACATACAAATCTTTCCTTATATATATGACTAACATAATTTTTTACCAAATAAATGAATTAGTATTGTGTAGCTTATTCTAAGATGCAAAATGGAATATCCTGCTTTACTTAAAACATGGTCCCATGCCATTCTGTTTTGAGAGGGATGAAATCAGCCGATCTCTCTTAATTATTCATAAATGCATGCTTAATTGGGCATACGATAGTGTTGTTGACAATCGATATCCGATCTGCATTTGATGGAACTCGTAAATAATTCTTTAACGAAACACTCAAAATTCGTAAATGATTATTCAATAGCCACTCCACTCTGTTCAATGAGATCGTTGACGGAAATTAATGTTTGAACCCATTAAACAATATTAAGGAGGTTTTGTCTTTGGATAATAACCGTTGATGCTGGTCCCCTAGACGTGCCAAGATAATATTATAATAATTAAAGCAAAGTTCGTTATAAAATAAGTTTCCAACCTTACATCCATCATCAATCATACTCCTGCGTACCTATATCCTAATTTAATATTCTGCGACATTTTTACGCATCACCATCTAGTCCCAAACTAAGCAGAACTTGTACTATGGGTACTAGACAATGGATGTAATACATAATATACTTTTTTTTTGTAAATACATACTTATAATACTTATGAAACACCCAGACGAACACAAACACTTATATTCATCACATAAATATTTGTGTCCTGTGGGAATCGAACCCCGTGGTCAGCAGTCCGGTACTCGAACCACTAAACCCCATAGGTCGTCGAAATTTATTTCGCGTCAGTGAAGTGTCTTTTTTTTCCACCTCTGTCACTCACAATCACAACGCATCAGTTATTGTTTTTGTAACAACTACATATATCATCTTTCTCACGATCAACCATGTTTCTATTCATGTCACAATCAGCATTACACCATCTGAGAAAATAAATTGGTAAAGCATTGAGCACCAAATTGGATTCTAATCAAAGCCTAGATTACCTATTTGATAATTGTTAATCGCTTGTTGAATTCAGATTTAATCGAAGCGTAACTCAAACCTGATTATAGCAAATTGATTAGACTGGTCTTAAATAATATAAAAGTGCGACGTTTTAAAATGAAATCCGAAGCTTTGCTGACATTTTCGCTATCTAAAGCTAGCGAGATAGTGAAATAATCGTTTTCAATATTAAATTAGAAGTCGGCTGACGACCGCCGAGGATTTGAATTCAAAAAGTTAGGTCACCGCATTTCGAAGGGGGATTAATGGTTACAGCGTCGGTCCTTTCAGCGTGTACCCAGAGGTCAGTGGGGCAAGATGTGATGTGAACGCCCTTTCAGCTCGTGACGTCACCGCCTCACTTACCACCCATAGAGGGTTAAACGTACTTAAAGTTTCACATTTGTGATGGAGCACAGAACTTCGCAGATGTTGCCTGTTATCGGCGGGATATTGAGTTTCCTTTTTATAAAGTTCTTGGAAAGTTGGAAAGGTCTCGGGATGTTCTACAAATCGAAGCGCTCAAGATAATAATAAAAAAACCCTTCTTTAGACTTTGCAATTACTTCGTGACATGTTCGCGTGGGCTATGGCAAAAATAGGGATTTTATTTTACTTATTATCTGAATGAATAAACCCTAATTTTCGACCGTGGAATCTGAAAAGATTATAAATGAGGAGTTTAAATTTATGCAAAATTACATCATCTGTATAATATAAGGTTTTCCGTAATATGTAATTCGTATTGCGGGAAAGCGGTATTGGTACTCAACGAAAGCATTTAAAATTGATTTCACGTCTATCCAACAAATTATACGTTACAAAATATGTGACAATAATGTTCTTTTAGGGCAGGAAAAATATTACCTAGTGCGTTTCCATTGTTTAAGACGTACTGAAGGCTTCGGTCTTCACGTCATATCCGTCTTAAAGATTCAAAAACTAATAAATTCCTAGTTAAACGTAAGAGACTCATAGCTTCCTAGCCCACTTTCTCCACTTACGCAACACTGTTACGCTGTGTCCGAGTAAACAATTGGAGGAACATGTTTAATTGGCTCTTCACCTTGGCTATTATGTACGTACTTACAAAATGAATTAAAAATTCAGAGACTTAAGTAATCATTGTAATCTGATGAGATCATATTTTGACTCTTCCGTAAACAATTTACTCAGCAATTGAGGACGAAATATGTCTTGTCATAGGATCCCAGCCTTGCCAAAAAAATGTACGGCAATAGGATCTCTCCGAGGTCGTTATCCTTTTAACGATTTGAAGCAAAAATGTATTAGGAATTTCCATAATGGTGTATGGCTACAAATCACGCGACCGCAGCGGAGGTGTTTGGTAGCAAAGCTATTGATTTTATGCAAAGGTGTGTTGCACCCTAGATACGATGCCGATATTGCCTACCTACAGATTCGCTACTATGTGCGCCCATGATTCCTTTATAGGCTCACTAGACTTGGATGCCACTACTATAAAAGAGCAAAGAAGACTGGAAGTGACATTTATGAATGACCGATTTATCGAATGGTTACGTTACTCTTATATATTTTGTTTCTATTCGTTTGTTGATTCGAACGTTCTATTAAACCGGCTCCAAATAGCAGCTTTTACGCGGAATCATCACTAATGATTTCATTAACTTAAGTAATCAAAGAAACTTCCGTCCAGTTTTTCTCCAAAGTCTCTCTCACCTATCTTTTCAAGTCCCAGTCATGGATTTGTTTAAAATTGAAACCACTACACTTGATTGGATTTGTTCCGAGTTGCGACAAAATAAATATTATCCAGGATTGTTCTTTGGTATTCTTGTTGGCTTTGTTGATGGTGCTTACGTATTATTAATTGTATGAACATTTTCTAGTTCTCGCAATCCTGTTACGGAGTTTATAAGTCCGTATAAAATGAACAGTTTTTTTTATAACTCGATTGCGACTAAAATCGACGACACGTTTGTTGTGTGTTCGATCCCTACACGGAAGAAATATTTGACCTACAGATAGTTGTTCCTTGTCTGGGCGGTTGTGTATGTAAGAATTTTGTTTGTAACGGAGGTACAGGATACGGTACAGGAGAAAATCCTAGTGTTTTCAGGATACGAAGGAATCGAAATCTGACTGATAAGTAGCACATAGCATAAACCGATGGACTCGAAGTAAGATCTAGATTTGAGAAGCATGATATGTGGCGAAGTTCCTTCTATAATATAACAAGACTTTGGGAAAAAAGAGTTGATCGTTGTAACGAAATAACAATTTACAAAATATTCGCTATATCTGTTAGACTTTGGTAACAATGAAATGCAGCCGCAACGAATGCGTTGTCAAACAACTAAATTATTCAGCAGAAAGTCACATTGGAGAGGACTGCAAAATTGGATATGCTAGCAACTGAATTTTGTACGCATTCATAATATTCACGACTTTGTTTGCTGTTAGCTATTTTTTTAATAACGATAACAGTGTTTGTGATGTATCTATCTTGAGTTAAGTAGCAGTCGGGTTGCTTGGCGCCAAGTGTGGTGTTTTATTTTTTGCTAGGGTCTTCTACCTGCCCATTTTAAATGGCTAACCTGGTCACGTAATCTCGGTAAGTCAATTGCGGATGGGTCCTTTTGAAATAACTATCAATTTTTTTTTATTTGAGAGCAGTTTGTTAAATGAGATTCTAGACTAAAAATATAACTTGGGGAGTAAATGATAAATGATGATAAATGATATTTATTTCTGTAAATAGATCTTTTAAAGACACTTTTACAAGTCAATGTTTTACATTTTTTTTAAATCTAGATGGCGCCGGCATTTCCTAACTGACGACCTGTGAGAAGAAACGCCGAAACAAACTCAGAGAATCATGGTCTCTTTTAAAGTCCAGACAATAATAGTATTATTAGATATTATGTGAGTGTTACGATGTAGGGCAATATCTGGACAGGCCTTTTGAAGAAAGAGCCATAGCAGCTTTGAGTTGACCTGTCTTAACTGACGGCACGCATACATCAGGCATCGTGTAGCTCAACCATTATTTAGGGAGCTCAACGACCTGTCGCACGACAATACCAGATCAGCAAAACATTTGCGTAGGTCATGTAAAATACTCAAAACTGTCAGAAAACGTAAATATAGATTTCAGATTAGCCTACACAGTACTCACATTTACATAAATAACAAATTCAGGAATTTAAATTAAAAAAAAATATATATGAATAAAATTGAAAGTCGAATGTCAGATACATATAAATAATGTCAACGGAGTAATAATAAATGTCAAGCAAAATAGTATAATAAACGCGACCAAAATAAGATCACATACAATATACAACAGTAGCTATTGCATTGTAGAATTTTCTGCATTTACATTACAACAAATTGAGACGAAACTTGGATTCGATTCGAAGCTGTCAAAAGGACACTATCATGTATTTCAAAAGTTCGAATCGCCGATTTTTATAAACATCACTTATTAACCCCCGACGCAAAAACGACGGGGTGTTATAAGTTTGACGTGTCTGTGTGTGTGTGTCTGTCTGTGGCATCGTAGCTCCCGAATGGATGAACCGATTTTGATTTTGATTTTTTTTGTTTGAAAGGTGAATAAGTGGGGAGTGTTCTTAGCTATGTTTGATGAAAATCGGCCCAAGATGGCCGCCGCCACAAGATGGCGGTTTACATATTTTTTCACAACTCCCACAATATTGGTATCAAATGAAAGGGCCTGACTAGTAGAATACTATACACAATGAAAAATTTCAAATCCAACATGGCGGCCTCCACGAAATGGTGAATTTATTAATTTTTTTCACTACTCCCTCAATAAAGGTATCAAATGAAAGGGCTTGACTAGTAGAATACTATACACTATGACAAATTTCAAATCCAAAATGGCCGCCATCACAAAATGGCGAATTAAATGTTTTTTAAAACCCCCTCAATATGGGGATCAAATAAAAGGACTTGACTAGTACAATACTATTTAATATGATAAATTTCAAATCCAAAATGGCCGCCGTCACAAAATGGCGCGTTAAATAAACGAAGAAAATACTAATTATTAGCCTAACGTTTTCGCTAGCTATATATTTCGTTATAGCTATAGAGCGGTCCCCCGACGCGACAAAATTTAATCAAAAAACTTCATACGTACTTACGAAGGGTTATAATTTCAAGATTATTTTTTTCTTTTTATAGGGATTCAGGTTTATTTTTGTGTCGGGGGTTTTTTTAAATTTTTAATTTAATTTTTTTCGCCAATACACTACGGACGAAGTGGCAAATAGATTCAAGTTCGTATAGTATACACAGTTGTAACTGTGTTTCTGGTACCGTAATTATCGGTAGGTACCAATGTGGAGCTCCCATAGTATCATAGGGAAGTAAATAATTGAGTTCGAATTCAATAGCAAACGGCATATTGTCAGTTCACGGCTTTCTCAGTTGGTTGTCAATGGGTATTGTTCTTCAGCCCTCAATGCCAACCTTTTTGTCGATTCTAATTATTTAACAATGGAGTACGGCTACCAATCTTTTAGTTCGATCTGAATTAAATGGCCTTATTCGCGTTTTCTGTTTCTTCCGCAAGCATAAAAGAGCCGAGTTTATTTTACAGATCTCCATTTATATTTTTGGAAAAACATTAACATCCAAATCCATTACATCCATTAGGGTTTCTTCTTTTCCATTGAATACGATTTCTTATAGATGAGGAATTGTCATTTCCGATTCTCTCTCCTTTCTGGCAGAAAAAGCTTTCGGAAAACGAAGAGTTATATCGAATCCTATTCGAGATCCTATCACGTAAAACTGCCCGTATGGTCAGGAGCATTCCTTTTCGGCTTTAGTCGGTCAGGACCGATAAAGAAACCTGTGTTTGGGGACCTCTGGTTTCGCTCGATATTCTCGACGACCTTGAAGTTTATCGACTGTACTTAATCCTATAAAGTGTTAAAATGCAAATCGTATTAGGTAGTTACTTTACGATTAATTATTGTTACAGTCCAACTGTTTCTCAGATAAGATTTACAAGCATTAAATCCGAAGCAGTTAAGTCACTAACAGAAATATTTTTATTTACTACTATTTACGGATAACTGCCTCATTGGTCTAGTGGTCGTGATTCGGTCGGGCGTGAAAACCAAGGTTCGATTGGTGCCCGGTTAATACAATTGCCATAGGCTCGCCCCCTTTATTACATGAGGTGAAATGTGGGTGTATATATAAATTTTGGCTAACTCTTCGGGGTACAGGTAGACGTGATAGTACCTGTTTTGTATATAAATGTATTATATAAAGCTATATTTACATATGAATACTTCCCTGACATAAAATTCTAATTATTTTCTATCCTTACTGGTGTCACATGACATTGCCTTAATTACGTAAGGTGCAAGTGATGTCATTCAATGATAACTGATACCTCGCGCACAAATTGTAGACAATTAGGGTATAATATGTTGATAATTATGACTGTATTATTTACGATTCTCCAGAATTAGTCCTCAGGTTCTGTCCCATTCTTGTAAATAGGTCGATTGGTGATAAATGGATTACGATAAGCAGCTGATTCACCTTGACTATTGCAGACATCAGACAAATAGTTTTAAATCAGGAGAACATTTTGTAGAAATAATCGAGTCCACCCGGAGAGCCCTCAAGCGTTATCGTTATCACTTTGAGAAAGACTGATTTGAATAATAAAACTGATTCCAAAATGGTCAGGCGAGTACTACTCGTAACCGACGCGTTTGTACGGCAAAATACGAACTTGGAAGAAGCAAAAGATGTATTAATTACATGAGAGAATCGCAGAAAGTGGTCTATTAGTTTCTGCCGATCCATGTGGAAAAAAGGAGTCGTTGTATGTATGTTTATTTATGTAAACGCTAGGAAAAATGTAAGTGGAACTTATAACATCATTTATTCTATGATACGCTACCATTCTTACGTAGGTACGTCAAACCGTCCACATAAAGGAGAAACAGGTTTTTTTCAATCAAATATTAGGTGAGCAGTTAAAGGCACTGCGAGTCAGCCTTGTCACCGTTGTTGAAGTCATTAGCTCGACCTTATTAGTGGTGGAAATATACGGGGTGCTGATCTGTACGGGCCTGCTACTGGCAGTTCGTTTGAAACCAGTCGTATTTTGCCGGTAATCAACCATGAAATCGGTCTTTTTGCTCCCGTACCAGAGAAAAAAGGGCGGGCATTTTTAGGAGCTGTCTGGAATATCAAAATGACCTTAAAAAATGCTCCCGGTAGTGCTCGAACAAAAAATTTTGGCTTTTAGTGTCATCGGTAATGTATCTGCGATTAAATCATGTCTTTGTGCAATTCATAGAAAAGCATCGGTAGCCTAATGGCTAGGCGTTGGACTTGCGATCATGTGGTTGCCGGTTCGAATTCGATACGGGTGGGTATCGAATTCGAACCGGCACTACCAACGTGAACCCACTCGTGACACAAGCATTTAGCTTAGCACGAATACTAGTAATGTGCGACCCACATTGCTAGTAAGCTTTAAAAAAAAACTGGTTTTATCACACCTTTTTTAAAAGTTTATTCCACAGAATCGTGAACTGATAATCAATCGAGCTTAGCTTGATGGCATCGGTAATGATCTCACACCTTTTGCATGCTGTTCCATCACTGTCTTGAAGCTGTATTCAAGATGATTTCAAGCTTCCAAGTTTTGAATGCCTCGATTTATTTACTAAAGTAACCTTTCGAGTGACTGACTTTGAAGTATTTGCTTGTACGAAATTTCGAACTCAATTTATCTTATTTCGTATACAATTATCTCGTCGGGCCATTATGTCAGTTGCTAATTGACTGGGACCGAAAGATACTTTTTGCTTACGTCCCTTGCTTATCCACACTGTGTATTCAAAATACCAATTTTGTCAACAAATGCCTCAATGTCAAATACTCAGTAGTTCAAAAGATTTAATTTATTTAAACACTAGCTGACCTGACAAACGTTGTCCTGTCCAAGTTTCAACTAACCACCTCGAAAAATTTGGTTTTCCATATTTGTAATACACTTAGCGCCATTGATTTCTGAATACCTTATTTCTGATCTATAAATTACTTTATTTCAAAAAATTGTTCACATTGTATTGACGTGAAGCATGGAAATATAAATAGACATACCTACATAGATTAAAATCTCAAATATCTGTTTCGGCATCAGTAAAGATTAACGCACGTTGCATTTTTTTTATTATTATATTTATTTATGTATTTAATTATTCGATTAGATGGAAACTCTTTACCTAGTTTCTCAAATAAAGTGTGCGCACTGTATCTACACTATGGAGGTTTCACATTATAAAATGAGGTTACTATATGGCTGGATGCTTTAAAGAAGAAAACATTAATATTGTCAAAATTCTCAACTCAAAATGACACCTGTTAAGGAATCAAATTTCATTGAGGTAATTACGATGTCGTGTTAGTCTTCTAGAGAATAAATTGTCATTCTTTGTTTACTTCTTTACCCTACCTAGGGTGTAAAGCCGGTGTAAAAACTATATATTTGAGTACCTACTCAAATATATAGTTTTTACACCGGCTGATGCTCGCTGGATAAGTCCTATGTATGTCCCGTGATGCCTTATATAAGTAGAGTTAGAATAACTGTACTAATAATCAATTCCCGTTCACAATAATGGTTTCTGATTTCTTTGTTTTATTTTCTTGTTTTATCTTATTTAGTACCTGTGAGTGTATTTTTTTAATTTATTTCTTGATTCTGTTATAATGTTTGACCCGTGCTAGTCTAGTACGGAGATACTTAAAAAGGAAATTTGCTTCAACGGTTATTGTTCAAATTCTACGTTTTCAATCGTTAAAATGTTAATAACTTTTGATAGAGTGAACCGATTTTAATGAAATATAGCCTAAATGTTAATCCAAGGAACTTCCACTTCCTCCAAATCTCTTCGGTAGTTTTCATTTGATGCGCGGTCAAACATACAGACAAACCGACAGACAAACCGACAGACAAACAGACAGACAAAAGTTCCAAAAATAATAGAAATGGATTGTGTTACTGATTCTGAGTCCCCCAAATTAGTTTTTATGTAAATATAAGCAATGTACAGACACGGCTCACTTACATTCTTATTATATGTAAGATTGTGGAAACATTAGATTCAATTAAATAAATGGATGTTGTCTTAGTAGAATCAATGGAGTGAGTTCTCTCGAAATATATATTTCTATCTAAAACCATGTATAATCCCTGTTGTAGCTAGGATACGCATTTCGTCTTAACCTTTACACTGAGCCTTCAGATTAATCGATTTACTTGTCGACAAATTCGCGTTAAGGATAATACCCTAAATTAAAAAATAAACATTATCATTCAAAAGTCATTCAAGTGTCGGATCATGCATCAGTTATGTTCTTTAGATATTTTAAACTAGCTTCTGCCCGCGGCTTCGCCCCCGTGGAATGCAGTCTGTCATCACATCCCACGGGAACGGGATAAAGATCCTATGTCCGTCTCCTGGTTCTAAGCTACCTCTCCACCAATTTTCAGCCAAATCGGTTCAGCCGTTCTTGAGTTATAAATGGAGTAACTAACACGACTTTCTTTTATATATATAGATGAATAGACAAAAAATGGACATATCAGGGTGGATTTGTGATCCTGTGAAAACTTAGGCACCAATATCATTGTAAACCGCATATGAAAAAATCGTAAATCTTTATGCTACTCAAAGCATTAAAGGAACTAAAGGGATATGAGTCTAAGGTCTCTGGGGACCAGTAAGTTACACTGAAGACATAAGTAAGGGTCCCGGCACAATTTATACCTTCAACCTTGGTTAAATCGTCCTAGCTGCTACCCTACCTTACTTTCGCTTAAAGTAAAAAGTACTTAATGGATCGGTTGTCACTTAGTTTAGGTTGTTTTTGATAAATCATGGCATAATAAGAAAATTGCTGACAATCTGCTCGGTTCTCCAATTAAGAATTGATTGCTGAGGAATTGCTATCTGTGTCATTTTAGCTTCCACTTAATTGTAGCTATAGGTACTTTTTAAAATCTGGTCATCGATTTTAGGTGATGTTTTCTAAACCAAGGTGTTTATATTGAACTATAAATAACTAAGCCCTGATTTATTGGTAACATTCTTAAAATAACTTTACTAACGAAGTAATAGGGTGAACAGGGCTCTGTAATGTATATAGATATACTTTATAATTAATGTTAGTGTGTTGTTAACACTTTTTTGGGTAAAAAACCTATCTACTTAAATACAGTATTTTTGCTTTTCTGAATAACATCTTCAGATGTCAGCTGAGCCATAATAAGCCATGGAAGCGGCTCACTCCATGCGGTTACAGTAATACCCTTGTTTGTCCCGTGTGTTTGCGTTCCCGATCACTTCCCCACAATGTTTACATTTAATTTGTATTCCGATACCGCTTGCTTACATCGATTAGGTGTCACGTTGCATATTAACAGCCAATGAAACAGGCTATCAGTTCTCCATTAAAGGGCTTTTCCTGTTTGGTTATCAGCGCAATCTGAAATTGGCGCGCGTTGCCCTATGCCCCGGTATAAACCGTTGCAAAACGTTGAAATTTGCGCCCAACTATCCACAAGAGTTCGTGTTAATTTGTATGTATAAACATAACCCATTATTGCAGTTCAAATTATGAGGCTGGGTGTGATTTAAGTAACTTTATTACGGAAATAATGATTAATAAATGATTATTTTGCGATTTGACAGACATTTGTGAGAAATGCACAAATAAGAATTCTTTTAACTTCAACTCCAAAGATGAACTATGTAGTAGCAGAAGTACCGAATGCAACGTCGATGAAGTCACTAGGCAAAGCTGAAAAAAATGAATGTTTACAAATTGTACCCTTTGATACCGACATAATAGACGAAATGACAGTTGATACTGTTGCCAACAATTACTCGCAGTCACAAATTACAGACTCTTTTCTGTCGTAGATTCCCGCAATCATCGTCTCTTCTAAACTATATGTATATCTGTAGGTAGGTAACGTCAGTTGTTAGGCGTCGACCAAAAATTCTAAGAAGTGAATTAATAAACATCTCTGGGAACACTATTAATAGAGCTAAGACCTCTCGACCAGCTAGCACGCCCATGAACAAGAATCAAATATTCATTGTCCCATTACCATGACAGTGTGCACTAAAACAGTCCATCTGTTGAGTTAATTAATCAATTTGTAAATAAATGTTAGGCAATACAAGATTTATTCGTATGTGGAGCATCTAAGGTGCTTTACACGACACCAGAATTAGAAATTCTACATTTGGGCTTAATTTGGGCTACTGCGTGAGACTGAGTTTGCAATTTGAAATGAGTCACACTTCAAAAGTAGGACTGGCTGTGAGAAGTTCAGTGATCCTTGATTGAGATGTTTAAATACAATAGTAGCTAAACTATTCCACCACTATTGTCAGGAAATCTTCAGTATTAAGTGGGGGAGTCATTAATGTTGTCTATTGTTTCTTAAATCCTTGAAACATTATGTTTTGAGCGTTTTAATCAGCCTAATCCAGCAAAAGCGCAGCAGCACTTCCGCCCACGTTTAGTAGCAAAACAATAGAACCTTTTTAGAGAATGGCGAAATTCCGGGCGCCATATTGTTGCTGCTGGTGCTATTGTGTCAGCGCAGTGCGCGCGTAGAAAAATATTAATCTCGGCCGCCCTCGCGCGTGTTTACCTCGAGTCTTCTGTAAATATTGACCTGTGTCACATGAAACTTTATTTAAAAAGTAATGTATGCATATTACTTTTTGAATAAAGGTTTTGGCTGTTTACTTTAGCAAGCATATTTGGAAATTGCAAAATCCAGTAATGGTTTTTGAGTTTTAAATGCTTTTGGAAAATAGATTTGCAAATCGTAATAACTCTCTTTGTATCCGGCTCGTTTGCTATTGCTGAAGTTACTTCATTGCTTGCTTTGTACATAATATGTAGTAGCCAGTAAATATCTTCGTAGGATAGAGTTTCGTTTTAATACGACACGTGATACCTCCTTGGGCTTTCTTCGGTGTCATATTTACTGTCCCTTTTGTTGGTTCTTTTAACCTTTTTACTTGAAATGCTTTAGTCAAGATTGATGACCGTTTTATTGGTGTACGTTTTTTAAAAGTTGAACATTTAAATATTTTATGAATTAACTTTATTATTTTATTATTATTACTAGCGTTTATTAACTGCTATAAATACATAGGTTGCATTAAATGACGCGGAATCGCTTGAAAATGTATTATTACTGTTTCTTTTGAAAACTATTCAATTGGAATGCTGGTTCATTTGATTGATACTATCAATTAAGTCCGACGACGGCTGATGTTGAAAAATAAACTATAAACCGCGGTATATCTCGTCCGCAAGCTGTCAGTCATCTGTCGGAAATGTGCCACTGTGGGTACCCGATGAGCTAGTGACTTGTCACTTCATATCACTGCACTATTCTTAATTCACTGGTTTTTACTAACTTCGTATAATTTCTGATTTATGCCATTTGCACCATGTAAACATATTTTCATATTAGAACGTTTACGTCCATCATCAAAAACTGCCTCATGAGCCAAGTGGTCCTGAGCGTGACTGCTACGCTAGAGGTCCTGGGTTCGATTCCCAGGTCGAGCAGTGTTATTGGGTTTTTCTATGAAATTCCCAGTAGCAGCTCGGAGTTTGGAATTTGTGCCCGGTTAATGGCAATAGGCTCGCCCCCTATTACATGGGACCTAAACATACCGGCGAACTGTGGGTGTACATTAGTACGCCTCTGCCTAACCCTTCGGGGAATACAGGCGTGATGGTTACGTCCATCATCAATACGTATGATCAAAATTTCTGTGAGAATCTAAAACTAGTACAACTTTAAACTTATCTTTAGATAGAATAGAATAGAATAGAATAGAATAGAAATATTTTTATTCAGACGAACAGACGGATACAATACAAATACATACACATTAAATTTTTATAGGTACAAGTAAAAACAAAAGAAAGAACATTGTCGTCATGTCCGTACCGAATGGGTAACCAACTCAGCATGTGCTGGGTATCCAATGCCCAGCGCTGGTTTTCAGTTGGCACCCTTGCAGTGACGCACGGAAGCGGGAAACATAAATGATACATAAACTAAAATAATAACAATACATAAATAATAATATATATTTATTCGAACAATAATTTTATGTAAATATATCTTACAAATAAGAAATATAAAAAGAAGGAAATGTGAATTCTTAAAAATATAACACATACATAGATTAAAATGGGTGGGTAGTTAGTATATTAAGAGGCCGTCCTAAGAAACAGTCATTCCAAATGACGCGTCGCGTCGTGCTAGTATACAGCAAGTTCAAATTTATATTCTGCCAACGGAAGAAAATAATATTATCGGAGACAGTGAATGAGGAAATTAGAAACAATGGAACAAATGGCGCAGTTTACGGGCATGGCTTTGAATAAGGTAAGTAATTAGTCTAAAATATATCTACGCCAAAGTCAATAAATAATGTGTATTTATAGTTCAATGAGTTCGAAATAACAATGATAGCTTATTTTATTATAAATATTAAGTATCTAAATAAAAGACAAGTCCATATTAACTTGACCATTTTCTATTTGACGAGAAAGTATATATATTTTTAATTTATATTTAAATGAATTTATATTTCGCAGATTTCGAATAGGCGGAGGGATGTTATTCCAGCATTTGGATGCAGAATACCGAAAACTACCTCGAAATGCAGCGGTCTTGTGATGCGGTATCGACAATTGCTGAGCACACAGCCTACCCTCACGCTGACGGTGACTATTTACCCACGCAAGCTTAGAGTGCAGGTATGAAGGGCATTTGTAGTTGATGATACCGAAGAGTAAACATGCTAAGTGAAGTTTACGACGTGATTTCATTTTTAGGATGTTGTATTGATTAAGATAAGGTGTTATGTGATTCCTTGGAGGTATATTAAAACAAAATCTCGCGCAGGCATTCTGTACTCGTTGTATTAGCCTCTCCGTACGAGCCAAAATTCTAGGGCCAATGACGGTGTCTGCATAGTTTAATTTCGAAAGAACTAAACTCTCAACCAACTGAATACGCAACTCCTCACTTATATATGGACGCATTCTGTATAATATTTTTAAGCGGTAAAAACAATTTTTCACGCAATTTGAAATATAAGTTTCAAACTTGAGACTTTCGTCCATTGTTAGCCCCAAGTTTCGAGCCTCACTCACTCGTTCAATAGATTGACCCATCACCTTTATATATGTGTCACTATGTGGTATTTTGTTTAGTTGAGTTGGTGTGCCAAATATCATGTATTTTGTTTTAGTAGCGTTAAGCAATAATGAATTCCGGGCTGACCACTTTACTATCCTCTCTAGATCATCATTAATGGCTTTAACTGCCGAGTCATAATCATTTGGCTTAAAGCATTTATATATTTGTATGTCATCAGCGTACAAATGATGCTCACAACTCTGGATTTCCTTAACGACATCAGCGCTATATAAAGTGTAAAGTGTTGGTCCCAAAATCGAACCCTGAGGAACGCCTTTAGTTACTGGCATTATTTTGGAAGTAAGAATAGTTCCACTGGGATCACGTATCTCAACGTACTGTGCGCGGTTGCTAAGATAGTTATCAAACCAATTAATCGTTGGAACATCAAACCCGTAATATGCCATTTTCGACAGCAACAGGTTCAAATTTATAGAATCGAAGGCCCTTGAAAAATCCAATAGAACAAGAACAGTACACATACCTTCATCTTGAGCACATAATATGTTGTCTGTGACCTCCAACAAAGCTGTTACTGTGCCACGACCTCTCCGAAAGCCAGATTGTGTTTCAGGAAGGATATCATGTGTTTCAAGGTACTTTGTAAGTTGGGAATTTACTGCCTTTTCCAACACCTTACTGAGACACGGTAGTATACTGATAGGTCTCAAGTCCGTTAGATCCACAGGGTTATTCTTTTTGGGAATTGGGCGTACAATCGCTAGCTTCCAGATGTCAGGACAAGCAGATGTTAATATAGATGTGTTTATTATGTTAGTTATTGTTTCCAGTGATTGGGGAATCGTTAGAAGTAGCATATTTAGTGTGATGTTATCGCAACCTTCTGCGTTTGATTTAATACCGGATAAGATCTTGATAATATCATTTTGGGTTACCCTATCGAGATGAAATAGACCTTCGCCATACCTGTGGTATTCAAAGTAAGTTAGATAACTAAGCGGTAATATATCAGGCGCTGGTACGTTCATAAAGTGTTTATTTACCATATTAGGTTCACAAAAGTGTATAGGAAGATCAAAGTCATTTTTAGGTGGCAGTAAAGTGTTTCTAAGATTTTTCCAGAGAGCTTTAGGGTTATTTATTTTGTTATTAATATTCGTTTTAAAATATGCAACTTTCTCATAATATAGTGACCTACTTACAAGGCTTTTCAGGTCTTTGTAATATTTTTTTTTTGAGTCATTGTTATTTTTCAAGTAACTGCTATGGGCTAAATCGCGTAAATTCATCATAAATTTAATATTATTTGTGATCCATGGATAGGATTTTTCCTTTATTACATGATTCTTACGGGGTGCATATTTGTCAAATAGGTAGTTCAATCTGAGATTAAGTTCTTCAACCATAAAGTTAACGTCATAAGATGAGGTGACTGCAGACCAATCTATAGAGTCTAGGTCCAGTTTAAATTGATCCATAGGTATCTGAGAGAGATTTCGATTGGTAATAGTCTTGAGCACATTTTTTTCTTTTTTAATATGAAGAGTAGCAGTAATAAATGCGTGTGATCCGAGAGCCTCTATATAATCCACTACAATACTCTGCAGAGGTGCATCTGTACATATTACATCTATAAGCGTCTGGCTACTACTCGTAAAATGTGTAGCCGAGGAAACCATTTGCTTCATATTAAAACAATTTAGAAAAATGTCAAGTTTTTTTGTCTTCGCGTCATTATTATTTAAACAATTGATATTAAAATCACCTAAAATTATAACGTACTTACAATATGATAAAGAATTAACTGAGCTCGTCAGGGCGTCAAAAAACAAGTCAATATGTAACCACGGAGGTCTATAAGCCGTACCAATGGCAATTTTTGTCCCATTAGCATTTAGAACGAGCCACATTTGCTCGACTGATTTATGTTGGGGGTCAACGGGGTGAGAATGAGAACGCACGTTAGTTCCGCGCTTGATATAAAACCCAACACCGCCTCCGCGGCTGCGCACGCTCAGCGGGCGCGGGACATGCCGCAATCGGTACCCAGGCACAACGGGCGCACGCCCCTCCTCACCCGTCCTGAGCCAAGTTTCATTGATAGCCACGATACTAATGTCACGACGTACCATCGTAGCAATGAATTCATCGTGATTAGTGCCCAATGACCCTGCGTTTAGTAATCCAATAGTTAGAGATTTCTTAGTTACCATGTTAATTTATAAGTATATATATTACATAAACATAAATTACACCGTTTCAGGAAGTAGCTGCGAATAGTTGATACAAAATATATAAATTTGTTGGCAGTTATATTTAAGTAAATAGTATAATAATAGGTATAAACTAAATAATCTACAAAATTAGTGCAAATAAATTGGAGGTAAATAAAGTGTGGAAAATAAAGTATAATATTAATATGATACATGGACAGTAAAAATATTATTTTGTCATTGCAAGGGCGACTATACGAAGAACTGGCTCCAGTCGATACGACATGATATGGAAGTAAACAAGACACTAGAGTACGCAAACTGATATTATAGTAATTAAAATGAGATAAAAAACATACATTTAGATAAGACATATACAACAAACTGTTAACTACCCAAAAACTTTCTCTAAGTCTACATGTGAGCGGATTCTTAGTGTTTTAGCACCATCTTCTTTCTTCACTAAGATGCGGCCATCCTTAGTCCACACGTACTTGAAGCTGTGCCGTGCACCAGCCTCACGAGCATTGTGGAACAACTTGCTGAACGCTGGTGTCAGCCGTTCATTTACGTAGAACCTACTTGAGGTTCCAGGTAGCTCGAGGCCCGCAGTGGTCATACCGCGTCGCACGCGCGCAGCTCTCAGCAGTTGGTCGCGAGTGGCGCGACGCGTCAGACGCACAGCGAGCGCGCGTGGCCGCTGTTGTCCCGTCGTGTCCCCTTGGTCGGTCGCTATAAAGTTACGACGCACAATGCCAATGCGCTCCGCGTATACCACATCACGCTCATCCAGTGGTACCCCCAACTTCACCCCGATTAATTTGACGATATGGAGAGGACTTTCATCTGCAGTTTCTGGGATACCCGCCACAATGACGTCATTCAGCAGCATATCTTGATCCCGTTCATTGAGCTGAATTTTCAGTTCCGCGATGGTACTCTCTAGAGTGTCGTAGGATGATGGTTCTTTCGCCTCAAAGCGACTTTCCAGGCAGGTGACTCTCGACTCCATCGCACTTACATGCTCCCTACACGAGCTAACGTCGGTCCTCAGACTGGCCATCTCCTCCCGGAACTGACGCAACTCCACCCTCATCGCACCCAGTTCCTCACGGAAACAGCGTATTTCGTGGGCCACGTCAATCGCGATTGCCTGAGCCTTTGGATCGTCACCAGTCTGGCTTGGCTCGGTAGTGGCAGGATGCTTAGTGGAACCCGTGTCTGCATCTGTTGTACCCTTTACGGGGGTAGCCGAGTTATCCGTTCTTGGAATCTTGACCTTACAGCCAGGGCAGAGCCAACTGGGTACAACCTTCGTTGATGTAACCCCTACGCAGAGAGGATGATATGTTCCGTGACACTTCGTACAGCGAACGCAAGCAGATACTGCCAGGTATTGGCCACAACCTCCACATTTAGTGTTTGCCATTTCAAACGGTATGTTACTAATTCAGAGAAACTGTCTTTGTCTGATTTTTATCTTTTTTTTTTGGCCCTGAATGGTACCGCCAAGGTGTGACTAAGGGCTATTGTATTATAAATAAATAACAGCTGATTAATTGAGGTGATAATTGCAACAGGTGTAGATATTGTAGTACCAATAACAAGACCCTAAAGTGTAGTCGTATTGTGGATGAAGTTTTTATATTTTAATTTATAAGGTAGGATATACAAAAGCGTTAATGCACTGTTTCTATTTTAAAACTTTATGTGTTTATTACGGATCACTGACACTGTACTCCAATGTATTTCACGTGTTTTAACTGTATGTTTACGTGTATAAGTTTATTTGATTAAATATGTTTATAAAACCACAGTTATTTATTTTTTGTGAAAGCACACTCGTCAGCTACACAGCTGTTACCGGCGTCCGTGACGTCACTGATAGATAGATAGATCTGACAGCGATTTGCTTCCCTTGAGAACCATTAAAGAACTGCATTCTAAATGAATGCTGTAGTATGAATCTATGTATGTTGAAGATTAGATTTGCCCTCATTTCTTATAAATACCAAAGCCAGATTAGAGAGAACGTCTTCAACCAGAGGGGTGTGACGTCTATAAGAAAATTATATGCTAGCTGTTTAGCATACAAATCATAGATGACGTCACAGTGCACACACACACACTTTATTTAGAACTGGTCTCATCATTGGTAGCTGATATGTAAGGGAAAAAGCGAGACAGCGCCAACACAAGTACTATTTGTCACTTACTGGTGCTGCCTCAATTTATGTATGATCACAATGTTTTGAGATGAAAATAAATATTTTGTATTTTTGTACAGTATGATGAGGCTATTTTTACACATTTTTACGCATGTTCCCGTTGTCGCAGGTGTACGTGGCACTTTTCAAGCCCCTGCGGGTCTCCCGGCGGCAGTTCCGGCGCGTGCTGATGTGTATGCGCAACGTGAGGCACTTAAAGTGCCACGAGCTGTACGCCCATGAGAAGGTCACTAAAGTGGACAGCCTCTCATTAGTGCTGTCCGGCAAGTGAGTGGTAGAATTCATTTATTTTGTTTTCTTGCTAAACGAGACATCCTCCTGCTGGAGTAACGAGGCCTGGTCCACAGAATTGATATATAATTACCGTAAGCAGTACTGTAGTGTGTTACAATTTTTTCTCCCCTGCTTTTAGCAAGTCAGGAAAATTTTAGTATGAGAAAAACATATGATCATTAGTAACACTTTTTTGGGTTACCCAGCGTATAGCAATTAGGAAAATGTTGGATGAAACCCCAAACAATTTTCAGAGTTTCGCAGTGAAACTTTCAAAGTATTAACTAGTTTAATACAACGTGTGCGAATCCGATAATGTATTATATTCAGAGTAAACAGTGATTAATCTACGTCTCTGCAGTGTTGGAGAGATTTCGGTTACTGTCCATCGGAACAGCCCTGCAGCTCATCCATATTGTGAACTTAGTATTAATCACTTGCTTGTTAGCATAGCACAATTAGTGTGACGTATTGTAGTAATTACTCTTAGGTGTTTGACTTTGACTCTGTTGCAGGTTGTTGTGCTATATACTACACTTCATGTGACTAACGGTCGCATCGCATCTGTATCTTAATAATCTTGATAAAAAAGTAAAAGTTTACAGAAGGAAATAGCAATTTTATGTCTCCTCTACCGTGTTTTAATTGGCTTTATCGAAATTCACATTAGTAGTCGAAGTTTTGAATTTGTGTCCTGCTAATGGCAATAGCACACCTCTGATGCACATCGCGCCTATATCCCTTAAAGGATATAGGCGCGATGGTAGATTATGTTGTGTTTAATGGAATCTACTTTTCAGTTGTGGATCTGTGATCGTATGCAAATGTATGAATGAATATTAGTAGGATTACGTTTTATGACAGCTGCCGTTAAATCACATTTACGTGTTTACGCAATAATAATGCTAATCATTACTTGCGTTTGCGCAGCGACTGGAAAAATATACACAAATTAATTAAATATGAATATCAAATGCCACAGCTGCATCTTGGAGCTACCTATTTCGGTATAAACATTCCTCATCTCAAAGTTAAAACTAAAAATATCAGGATACCCAGAAGAACACAATTGATAAATAACACCTATGTCAATCTTACAACTGATCGTTTTCAGCATCTGGCTCTTAAATAATTAATCCGCTAAAACGAAAAAATCTGAAAGGTGAATTAAAGGGTTTATGAATCATTTTCAATCACTGCTATGGCTCTTTCTTCAAGAGGCCCATTCAGATTTTGCCCTACATCGTAAAACATATATCCTATAATACTACTACTACTGTCTGGACTTTAAAAGAGACCATGATTCTCTGAGTTTGTTTCGGCCTTTCTTCTCAGAGGTCGTCAGATAGGAAATGCCGGCGCCATCTAGTAAAAAAATTATGTAAAACAACTTGTAAAAGTGTCTTTTTAAGATCTATTTACAGAAATAAATATCATTTATCATTTCAAAAAACAAAACAGTGAATACAGTGAGCTTGACGCTGGTCGATGAACAAACGCTCACATCGGTAATTTTGCGGTTAACGGTTCCCGAAAATACCCAGAATCCTTCAGCAAATATGTGATTCACATGTTCTTAGAACGTCTCTAGCTGTAAAATATAACAGTTGCGTTCTCTTTTATATCAGTGATCTTACAGAAGAGATAAGCGAGACATCAGCGTAAAGTGCACAAGCTGTGTGAATTTTGTTTTTATTGTGTTCATTTGATATAGCTATGTAACAATAAACAAATAGATGCTTATTTATGCAACAATTAAGCCACTACACAATTTCACTTACCAAATGCGTAATGCTATTGTCATAAAATTTCCCAATTCATATTATGTACATTAATTAGCGATTGTTAGGATAACTTTGTCTAATTCCCTGTTTCTATCTTCTTGAAAGATATCCACCCTTCTCAGCTGTGAGTAATGCTTGCAGTTTGACCTCACGAAACGCCGCAGCGTCCTCCAACATCCAGCAATTCTGTTAAAACGATATGTCAAAATATTATAAATGGGAGAGCTTGAGTGGCTCTGGGATACACAAGTACTGAATGGATTCGGAAAATATTTCATAATTACACAGTTGTAATTTATTTGGGCCTTATGATAATGACTATGCCGATATGAGCTGAATGGTTTAGCTATGCTGACGACGGTCAGCCTATTGATGGTGATCATTCCTCAGAGAGCCTTGACAAGCGATCAGTCAGTTGTCTCATGAACACATATGAAGAATTCAAAAGTTATGTCCGTATCTAGTTAGTGTGAATGAACTTAATAAAGCTAAGATAATTATTCAAGTTATAATGGTAGGAGGTACGCACGCAGGAGGACTAAAAATTAAACGAAAAAATTATTCGTAATTTCGTATTATATCATTCGAATTCGGTCAATGCTAACGAGTTCTTTACGTAACAGTTCAATGTTATTCGACATATTCGAAATGATGTTGTCGAAAAATGTCGTTTGATTTTTGACATCTGATGCCAGAATCACGCGGTTCCATTTTTGAGGGCTGTCAAAGTAAAAGTAAGGAAATATCTTAGTATTGCTTCCAAAATACATTTTATTTTTATAAGTCAAAGTTGAAATGATTTTGTTACTTTTGACTGGAATGCTTTGTTTCTTTCTCCTGTAAAATGGTAAACAACCAGGTAGAACCATGATAGATAAACCAATTCAGGTAAATACACTTTCGGTGTATTAAAATAACAAATACATGTAACCCTGACACACACATGAGAGAATACAGTGAAACTAGAGCTGAGCATATATGTGATGTGTCGTTGCGAGCCTTTAGTAAGTAAGTAATAATAGTAAGTAATAATTTATTTTTGCATAGCCGTACAATATACAATATTATTTGGTAAACTTAACTAAAACTATACAAGGCAAATTTTAATGTTCATTACTATGGATGTGCTGACTCTCAAACTAGGAAATACCTGTATCTTGGGAGTCAGTAGGGTTCCTTTTTATAGGCACAGCCCGTGTAAATCATGGTTAAATCATTAATTAATTCCTTTGAATCATTAGATTCTGCCATTGTACTGAGTTTGGGTTGATTTCAACATCGGTTCCTTCCTAATGTAAGGAAGGGTTTAGTATTCTTAGTCGTATCCCATGGCCATAAATCAAAACTAGTGGAAAAAGTGTTCTTTGCAATGTTATAGACTTCTTTAAAGAATCTACTGTAAGTCTTGTGAAGGTCACTGAGCTGACAGACAAATATTATCTAATGCTTGAAGGTATTAATGGAATATCTAAGAAACATCAAAAAGAAACAGTCTACTAACTACTTCATCGGATTTGCTTAGTCCAATGATCAGTAAATCAAGTAAATTTATTTACAGTTGGATGGGTTTGCACCAATCCCTTATTGGTCTTTGTCCGGGTCCCTTGGAGTAAGAGATCAATAACCATTTTCCATTGTGTTTGGGATACGGGTTTCCTTCAATAATTTCTATAGTCTTAATTCTATACTGACGTTGGTAATTCTCAAAATTTCAGAAATATTTTTCTTCAGTTTTCTATTATAACTCCCGACTGCTACGCTTTAGTACGGTTTTTCTACGAAGTTCTTAGTAGCAGCTTGGATCTGGATTTGTGCCCGGTTAATGGTAATAGCCCCCTATTAGATGGGGGAAACAAAACCGAACTGTGGGTGTAGATACATTAGTACATCTCTGCCTAACCCTTTGGCGTAATGTTATGTTATGTTGGTTAACTTAATAAACGTAGAATATTGAATGCTCCCTTATAACAATCTCTTTTACACTGCCGGAAAACGTCAAGGTTTTTACGATGTCATTGACGGACAGACAGCGGACATTCATCTATGGCTGAATTAGTGCTGTATGTACTTCGCCTAGAAACTTGTACTTTTCTATCAAGTACAATATATTAAGGGTTCCTTCGAGGATTTTCAAGTTTCATCAAAGAAGACTTGTTACTTCTAGCTTTATCCCGAATTGAGCTTGTAAATTTCCTAATTATTGAACATGTTAGTTTAGAACGTGGCTACGTAAAATTCGTGGCTAAGCTGATGACAGACGCTTCGTGTACAATACTGATATTTAACCGCATCTGGCCGTCCCCAACATATTTGGGAATAGGCGAGGAACATGATGATTTTAGGACATATTTTACACTAAGTACACATTTAGTCTGTATTAAGCCCAATCACCCAATTAAGAATTTTTCATATCCATAATTCAATTTTAATCACTCATTATGTAGTAAAAAATCACACGTTCTCCTTGACTTTGTGATTGTTTTTGTGAATGAACCGTCCATTGAAAGGGAAATTATCGACATACGGTATACAGCGTCGCAGGCGCATTGCGCAACTGTCTTGCACAGACTGGCGACCTCTTTACGAATTTCGCTTGTATTATGTACCAGCTGCCCGACCCGGCTTCGCCCGTTTTCCCGTAGGAATGATGCATTTTCCCGCGGTAAAAAGTAGCCTATGTTCGTCAGGGATAATTTCGGCTTGTAATGGTAAAAAAAATTTTCAAATCGGTCCAGTAGTTTCGAAGCCTATTCAATACAAACAATTAGTGTAGGCGACATTGTATACCTTATATACTGATTTAGATTGGGCTTGTATTATTGAACTGCTTGCTCTAATTTTAGCGTATCTGCAAACAATTTGGCTATGAAGTGGTTTACAATTGATTTGTCTGTACGAATATCCATTGTCCATATATCCAATTTAAATTTGAATATGTAAGACCTTGAATATTGATACCTGTTTTGGTTAATGTTAACCTAGCCTGTCACGCCTTTTTCGTTTTTAAGGTCGGTCGCTTAAGCATGTTTTCGATAACATTATAGGCTCGTAGCCTCTATTGCGTTGGTTAGTAAGGATTAATTTACATCTACATCATTAGATAGGTTTGATACAGCTTAAGGTTGCGTAACAACCTATTAAATATCAAAGGCAATAAAACTTGGCGAATTTACGGTTAAGTATAACAAATCACTGATATATTGACTCATATGGTTTAAAAAAGAAATTGCCTCCTAAAGATAAGCAAAGAGTGATATTTTTGTTATTTTGATCTTGATCTTGACTAATAAGTAATCGGTTTCTAATAACATTTTAACATGCAAAATATTCATAATCTATCTTATATATATAAAAGAAAGTCGTGTTAGTTACACTATTTATAACTTAAGAACGGCTGAACCGATTTGGCTGAAAATTGGTAGAGAGGTAGCTTAGAACCAGGAGACGGACATAGGATTAAGGAGGACTTTTTATCCCGTTCCCGTGGGAAGTGATGGCAGACCGAATTCCACGGGGGCGAAGCCGCGGGCAGAAGCTAGTTTTGATATAAATGGTTTGATATTTTGAAGAACTAATAACTTATCTTTTGTGTTACATATGAAGTGTCTAATTGTTAAGTTCAAAAGTTTGAATACTTTTAAAAAGTGAGCAGTTACCTACCTCAAGGAAGTTTCTGCGAAATTATAAAAAATACCTACCATGTAACAACCGCCCTGTAAAATTATTAAAGAAAATTACCGTGGTGAAACACAGTGTACTTTTAGTTAGGCCTAACATAAAGTTTAACAACTCGTCCCGCGTTAGCGACTGAGCTATAAAATCGTGGCGCACAGACTCAGACGTAGTAATTGCAGCGCTTTAAGCTTTATTTACGAGGTCTCGTAGTGTCGCCAGATGTACCGCACTTCGCGTCAGGAAATACTTTATAATATTACGACGCAGTCACTCTACAATAAAGGGACAAAAATCCTTATAAACAACACTGTTTGTGGGTCCTAAAATAGACGATTTAAATGCAATACACGAGACAGTATAAGGCGCTAAGAAATATTCTGAAAATATAACTGGAGACATCCTAGTAAACGAATGTGTAATGGATTGCCTTTTCAGGACTCGACTCGAGAAATAAAGTCGTTATTTCCTGACCTGATTCTGAACAGTGGTGCACACAGTTGGCACAACACTATCGATATAGAACTTCATACGACTCTCGACAACTTTGAACGTGGCCCTCTTTGCAGCCACTTAGCCAGTCCCACATCGCGATACTTACGCACTTAGTATTGTACGAACCTATTTGTACCGACCTTTAGCGGTAACAGTTGTCATTGTCTTTATGTAGTTCAGAGGATGTAAACGATTTAAAAGGCACCAAGAGTCCGTTTAACGATCAATTTTGTAATACATAGTTCATTCGCCTATGCAGTTTGATGGCCTGACGTGGGTGGGAATTCGACAGTGATGAAAATTTGTGGGTTAGTTATACATATTTAGAAAATACTTCTTAGTTAAGAAAAACAGTGGTACTTAATGTAACGTAACGTATTCGGCTAGAAAATTGTCACCAATTTTCCTTTTAAGGTTTAAATATTTTGGTGAGCGCTTTATTGTCGCGAAACTCTATTAGGGAGACGACCTTTGCAACACCGAGCTTTGGGGATTGATTTCTACACAGGGTTGGTGGACATTATATTTTGAAAATGGTTAAATATACCGGACTAAAATATTTTGAAAACCTCTACAATTATAAAGTGAACGTTTTTGTATTTTTATATCACATACCATCCATCACGCCTTTATTCCCCGAAGGGTTAGGCAGAGGCGTACAAATGTACACCCACAGTTCGCCGGTATGTTTAGGTCCCATGTAATAGGTGGCGAGCCTATTGCCATTAACCGGGCACAAATTCCAAACTCCGAGCTGCTACTGGGAATTTCATAGAAAAACCCAATAACACTTTGCTCGACCTGGGAATCGAACCCAGGACCTCTTGCGTAGCAGTCGCGTTCAGGACCACTTGGCTAATGAGGCAGTTACACACATATATCACATCCAAACATAAAAACAACGTAGTTTTACAAACGTAGTTTTACAAAATTTGGTGCCAATAATAATTTAAATAAGAATTCTAATGTTGGAGGTGACCCATAAATGTGGGCCATGATTGTATATTTTGATAAGCGTCGGTAGTAAAAAATCGATCCAGATGAGACAGCCCTAAATCTACCTTTTATTCTGGTATAAAAGACATAATGTCAAGTATCGCGATCCAAAGTCCATAAAAGCCGGGTGGGTGGAAACAATTTATGATTGAAAAAATAAATACTTGTTTATTATATTTTGTTTGTGGAAAAGCAATTTGTTTTTCGCGTTTACAAGTCGGGGTTCCTCGTGATTAGTTTTGTTGGCAATTTTATTGGACTTAATTTAATGTTGCCTTGATTTGAAATAATATTTCAATAATATTCAAATTTATACAAATCTTCTGAGAATCGGACGTCACAAAATAATTACTTCTCAAGTTCAGATTACACGTGGATTGAAATGTATTTTTAGGACTACTCATGAAGTTTAATTGAGCGTTGGTGGATTGTCACAAACAGGAAGAACGGCATATATTTGCACCAAAATCCTTTAACGGAATAAATAACTTAAACTTTATCCTCCATCCATGGTTTTGAAATTGATATTACCTGTAATTTGGCTACAAAGAGTACTGACTATATAGCCGAATTTTCGGCCATTACTTGCAACCGTCGACCACAGCGCACAGGTAATGAACTCTCGAACAGCGCTGTGCTATACGACCGCAGAGGAGATATATGCCACACGTTTTAATCAGCACCTTTCCTGTAATACTGCGTTTATTAAACTACCACCATTAAAACTTTAAAATTAACTCGAAGTATTTATTACCAAAGCGAAATAAAACGTTTGCTTTGCTACTGTCTGCGTTGGATCTCTGTCGTCATGCTGACCAGGGGAAACTGATTATTTAATCCTAGTGTACCTAGTTTTTCGATTAAACAGAATTGTAAAAATTAAGGTTAAAATTTAAAAAGGCTTTTATAGGCATTCAACAGCCATAAAGTTTACGCACAGTTATTGTTTTTATTTGATTCCATGAAGGCAAGTATGGCTTAAGGCATTGAAACTTGTCGACAAATCCCAGTACACTTCTCAACAAGAATCAGATGGAGATGATGGACGTTGCGGATGTTATAAACCCGAGGGCACATTACAGTGATCTGTAATACCTGTTACATGTACGGTGCATAGTATTTTGCGGTGTTACTGCAGAAGTTATGTACCCAGCTTTTTAATTAGCCACTGTTCCTCTTAAGCCGTTGTACTGCGGTGACTATGAGTCTCTTAAAAATGTAGCCCGAAAGATTTAAGCCTCTTTTTTATAGTCTCCCAATTGTGGCGACATCTATTATGTATATTGCAGAGGGTGCTGCTTGTAATTCTCCGATTGCAAAACAAAAATTTAAATATAGTACATATCGAATTATGCAATAATCTCTTCGAATGGGCCGGCTCGACCGGAGTGATACCACGACCTCACAGAAAACCGGCGTGAAACAACGCTTGCGTTGTGTTTCACCGAGTGAGTGAGGTTACCGGAGGCCCAAACCCTTTTAAAGGCGGGCAGCGCACTTGTGACTCCTCTGGTGCTGCGGGTGTCCATGGGTGGCGGTTATCGCTTACCATTAGGTGATCTGTCTGCTCGTGTACCCAGCTATCCAATAAAAAAGAGTTAAGTACTTACTTTACTTGCTAGAGTACATAATATTGGCAATTGAATCTATCGATACTTTAGGAATCTGAAACATCGGGATTTAATAATCTCAGTAAAACGCAATTTATAGCCGTTTATTCAATGTCCCTTAAATCCAGGTTTGTTACCGATGTTTTCCTTTGCCGTGCGTCACAGGTGTCTAAGATTAACTTTGAAGTTAAATAGATCCCAAAATCGGTACAAGACAAGTTTTGATTTGGGAATTTCGGGAAGATTTTCATTGTGTAAGGTTCCATGATATTTTTTTTGAAGAGTTTAGAGACGTGTATCTTGGAGACAGTATACGACAACTTACTAAGATCTATAATGCCAGCGATGAGTATAGGATTGGCTCCTGCGAGACCTGGTGAAGGTAGCTGTTTCCCTGGTATGGAACTGATCATTGTGGAACTGTATAGGAATGGCCTTTGTACAGCAGCGGATGTCATTCGCTAGACGGTGATGAAAGAAGAGGTTTTCCTAACTTATCCTTATAATAACTATGGCGATGTTCTAATGTGCGATTTTTCGATGTTTCAGACTAGTGGTGTCTCAGAACCAGCGCGCGCTACATATAGTGTTCCCGCATCACTTCTTAGACTCGCCAGAGTGGTTTGGCGTGTCCACAGATGAGTTTTTTCAAGTAAGTAACTAAACTGAACTGTTGATGTAAATTGATTTATCTCAACTTTGTTTTAATTTTAAGGTGGAGAGATATTTCAAAGATAGAAGGCTTGAATAAAAAAATGAGTCCAAGCTTAAAGTGACTCTCCCATATGTAAAATTTCAATACATATTTAACACATACATATATGGTCATTACCATCACGTTGTTGTCCCGTATAATACTTAAAGAAACATATGGCTTCCACGAAAGACCGTGAGATTCTTTCAGTTTTCTTCTTAAAGGTAATTCTCATTTGGAAACCTAGGAAATTCCGGCCTCTTCTCTAAACAGAAGGCAAAGGCTTTTGTCCGGACAAGAGTTTTAAATCATAAGTGATTAACTTATTTAAAATAAATAAAATCTATTATGATTTATGAATGAGATTGGAAAAAGGTGAACTCCCGATGAACTTGCGTCTTTACCTTCAATAAAACGTTTACCCAACGGAACTCTTTACTTCGGATACAACAAAACAACTTGGCTTCAATCCAGACCCTCTCTAACCGACTCGAAAGACCAATCAGAAGATCGCGTCTTTAACTTCGATAAAACGTTAACCCGTTAATTCTGACTTTGGATCCGAATCTACTCCCCCAACACGACACGAAAGACCAATTTGTCAGCCGACTCGTTAAAATGCGAGCGTGCAGGACCAGTTTAATGTGTTTACTCATATTTTTGTTGTAACATGTCCGATATTTGAGCAAAGGCCGTGCCTGGTGCTAATTAAAGTGTAAACTGATCTTATAGGCCTGTTAACAGAATGACGGCGTAGTGTGACCACAAATCAACATGTAAATTGAACAGTACCTTTTACGGTGTAAGTTGCGAGTGGTTACTAAAAGGTTGATAAAAAAAGGAAGTTTATGAAACACAAAGAACTTATTGGGTGAAAAAGCTTTAAGATCTCTAGCGCTCTAAACAATGTGTTAAGAAAACTAACCGGCAGGTGAAGGTAACGATATCCCGTATTTTTTAAATCGTTTTCACTTTACAAATAAAAATAATCCCTGGTTTTGTCATAGATACTAGCGCCGGTGATGGTTTTATTATATTTAAAACATTAGCTATAATTTAAGGTCATGCAGCGATTTGGCCACGACAATCGGGAATTATAAACTTCACTAATATATCTACTATCATGAATATTTAATGTTTCTTATTTTATTTGGTGTTGTGATTGGGATGCTTATAATAATATGCCTCTTTCGGATCGGACATAGTTTTTTAGGGTTCCGTACCCCAAGGGTAAAACGGAACCCTATTGCCTACTAAGACTCCGCTGTCCGTCCGTTGGTCACCAGGCTGTCTCATGAACCGTGATAGTCAGACGGTTAAAATTTTCACAGATGATGTATTTCTGTTGCCGCTATAACAACAAATTCTTAAAAACCGGTCAAGTGCGAGTCGGACTCGATAATTGTACGGAACGCTTCGTGCGAAAGTCCGAATCGCACTTGGCTGGTTTTTATTTTTAACATACACTTATTACAAGGATACAAGAATATGACAGTGATGATGATAAGCCATTCATATGTTATGTTATCAGTCAAAACAAGATGGACTGCAAACGATAGCAACATCATACTTTTTTAAGAAGCAAAATCCTTGTCAGTTGTATAACCTACTGGTCTACTTGCAATGTAGATTTATGAATTGGTCTTGCAGTCGCCTAGAATTCGGCACGTAATAAAAGCCTCATTTTTCATCTGATGTCATAATGTTTAAATATAGCTGTGGACGTTTTAGTAGGTGGCCCACTTGACTAACCCACTGGTAATGCCCCTTATTATCCTGGGGTGGGGTGTTCCTTATCTTACATATAATAAGAATGTGAGTGAGCCGTGTCTGTACATTGCTTATATTTACAAAAAAACTAATTTGGGGGACTCAGAATTAGTAATACAATCCATTTCTATTATTTTTTGAACTTTTGTCTGTCTGTTTGTCTGTCGGTTTGTCTGTCGGTTTGTCTGTCGGTTTGTCTGTATGTTTGACCGCGCATCAAATGAAAACTACCGAAGAGATTTGGAGGAAGTGGACAGGAATTCATAGCCTTTTTCTTGGATTAACATTTAGGCTATATTTTATTAAAATCGGTTCACTCTATCAAAAGTTATTAACATTTTAACGATTGAAAACGTAGAATTTGAACAATAACCGTTGAAGCAAATTTCCTCCGTACTAGACTAGCACGGGTCAAATATTATAACAGAATCAAGAAATAAAATTAAAAAAATACACTCACAGGTACTAAATAAGATAAAACAAGAAAATAAAACAAAGAAATCAGAAACCATTATTGTGAACCGGAATTGATTATTAGTACAGTTATTTTGACTCTACTTCTACAGGGCATCACGGGACATACATAGGACTTATCCAGCGAGCACCAGCCGGTGTAAAAACTAAATATTTGAGTAGGGTAAAGAAGTAAACAAAGAATGGCAACTCTTTCTCTAGATGACTAACACGAAATCGTTATTACCTCAATGAAATTTGATTCCATGGCAGGTGTCATTTTGAGTTGACAATTTTGACAATTATTCTTTTCTTCTTTATAGCATCCAGCTTTAAAGTAACTGATTTTATAACGTTAAACCTCCATAGTGTAGATTCTAAAGAGTTTCAATCAAACAAATCATAAAATAATATACCACGTAGGTATGTGCCTATGTATAATAAATAAAAAATGGGTCTTTTAATAATAATAATAATTGCAACGTGCGTTAATCTTTACTGATGCCGAAACAGTTATTTGAGATTTTTGTCTATGTAGGTATGTCTGTTTATATTTTTGAACATTTAAAAAAAATTTTGTTATGTAAATTAAGTCAATGGTGTATTAACAATATGGAAAACCAGAATCCTTTTTTCTATGAGATTTTTCGAGGTAGTTAGTTGAAACTTGCAGAGGACTTGACTTGAACGTTTCTCAGGTCAGCTAGTGTATTAAGTATGTATTTACAAAAAAAAAGTATATAAGTATTATATCCATTGTCTAGTTCCCATAGTACAAGCTCTGCTTAGTTTAGGACTTGATGGTGCTGTGTAAAAATGTCGCAGAATATTTATTTATTATCAGTGGAGACTACTTGAAGTATTAAAAAGGCTTCTCATCGAATCATCTGGATCAGGGGCCGTATCATGCCGATCATATTTAGGTTGTGAGAATGGGATAGCGCTATCTGTAGAGCGTCATCCCTCTCTTTCGATCGGGAAATGATCGCAATAACACGTCATTATACGGTCTGAACTCTTCAACAGTTTCTTTCCATTTTAAAGTTGGCTCTTCTGTAGCGTACTCCTATACCCATAATAATTATGTTTGTTTTGTTCTTACACGTGATATTCTGTGAAAAAGAAATAAAGACAAAACATATTTAAGCTGTAAGAAGTTTATGAGATCTTCTCTTCTCTACTATTATAAAATTGTAAAAAAAGCTGTGTCTGTACATTGAAGATATTTAAAAAAAAAACACGTGTGTTATGGTATATAAACGTCTCCGAATCCGAAGAAGTGATTTTTACTCCTGATATACACTCACCGGCACGGAAACTTGGCCACCAAGAATTTGTCGAATAAATTCTACTAAAAAAATAAATTTTCACTATATTATGGGTCGATGCACTAAATTAGTGTATTTTTAGGTTTTTGTAAAACAGTTATCAAAAAACTGATGCACCAGCAGTAATCTTAAAAAAAATAAGCAGTTTCACAAAAATAAAGGTTTTAACACTGTTAATTTAAAAACACCACAAAATGAGAAATAACCATAATGTCTTAATTGTGTTTGCATTTTAATATCGGGTGTTTCCTCCCCTAGCCCTGATAACAGCTTCCATTTGTTCTGGCATGCTTTGGATGATGTTTCTGATCTCAACTTGTGGTATGCTTTCCCAAGCGGTCAGTGCTGCATCTCGAAGCTGGTTCAGAGTTTCAGGCGGGTTGAAGGAGGACTTTTTTTTTTTTAAGCATGTCCCAGATATGCTCTATTGGATTTAAGTCCGGACTACGAGCTGGCCACTGCAATTTTTGAATACCAACCTCTTGAAGGTATTCTTCCACGCAATGTGCAACGTGTGGGCGCGCGTTATCGTGCATTAGGAGGAATTCGTCGTACCCAATAAACCCCGAATATGGTAACACGTGTTCCTGAAGGACCTCCTCGATGTATCGTGTCGCCGTTAATCGGTTATCGACGATAACTAACTCCGTACGAGCATCGGAACTTATTCCTCCCCAAACCATTATAGAGCCTCCATGAAAACTAACAGTTTGTGTGGTAGTAATGGGTAAAAACCGCTCTCCTCTTCTTCTCCACACTCGCTCCCGACCATCTGGAGCTCGTTAAGCGATTCGACACTCATCTGTGAACAGAACTCGAGCCCACTGCTCGTGGGTCCAGTTGACGTGTTCTCGTGCGAATCGAAGTCGAGCTACTCGGTGACTTCTTAGAAATTCTGGGCCGCGAGCTGGTCTACGAGCTCTTAAGTTCACTTCCTCCATTCGTCTCCTCACTGTACGTTCACTTACATTGACACCTCTTATGATTTGGAGCCGCTGGCGTATCTCAACAGCGGTGAGGTAGCGGTTTCTCAAAATTTCCAGGACAATAAAGCGGTCATCCCGTGCTGATGTGCACCTGATGCCTCCGCTGCCTGGTCTGCGGGAGTAGCGGCCTGTCTCCTGGTATCGTTTAAGTGCATACTGCATTGATGAACGAGGTACATTCAGCACAACAGCAACTTCACGCTGTGTCAGCCCTTGTTCGATTAATGCTACAGCTTGTGCAACCTGTGATGGTGTTAATGGCATTTTTTTTGGCTAGAAAACGCCTTTAGTTATTGAATTAACAGTAACATACCACAATAATTGAATGAATTAACAATAAACTTTCACAGAACAGAAATTTAAAACAGCAACTTAGTCGCTCAGATGACCCGATTCAACTAAAACTTAAAAATAACGTCATATTGCACTCAAACATGGTTAATTACCCTCTTGAACTAAAGGTAAACATTTTTTAGACCAACCTTCATAATAAATAATCATAGGAAACACTTAAGCTCTTGTTATCGCGAAATACGCGCATGGCCAAGATTGCGTGCCGGTGAGTGTAGCTTCACGTGAGCGAAGCCGCAGGCAGAAGCTATTGTTTTATATTTTTATAAATAAGGGGTTTGGTTGTCCGTTTAGCGTCGTTGTCTTATTGTATGTTTTGTTCCTTTCAAGATGTTGTCATAATACAATAAACTTTTGAAGCTTTCTATTACATAAACATGTACTTACAGTAAACATCGCAAATAGTCGTTAGTACATTTTACACTAACTCTCTTATCGAAAGGAAATAACATACTTTACGTACTTCGGAAGCGGCCTATTTCCATCCAATACAAGTTGGAGCATTTGCTATATCCAGCCACGGATATGTAAAATATTTATGTGCTTGTATGTTATGAAAATGTACATGTCCGTGTCGTAATCATGCCTTAGCGCCGGTGGGTGTCTCTTGCGACCTGCTTACCACTAAAGAGAATAGCAGAAGGTTAATTTTTACTGTAAGATAGTCTGTTCCATGTTGTCCATGCAAACGTTAAGTATCTTACGTTTCTAAAAATTCTTACATTTTCTCAAAAGGTTTACTTTTGTACGGTCGTCAGCACTTCATAGTATCCAAAACTGTCAAATTTCTTTAATCGAATTTAAATGTAATCTCCAAACAATAGAGTTTATTATCCTGATGAAATTTGACAGTTTGGTAACTCTGTGTGCTGGCGACTGTTTTAGACTCCGGTGAATCGTCCATTGCTATACTTTGCGCTGGAAGTTTTCTCCGACAAAATACAGACTTTGGCAATGTTTGACTAAATCATTGGGTATCTATGTCGCCAATTTTCATTTTCGTGCATTATTGAAGTGTAACTTCGTCAGATTGTACTTGTTTTATGTCCAAATAGTCTGTTTATGCGTTATTGTATGATCCAGTCATGATTTCATTTTCATTCAGTATTACCATAACGTTTGTGGGCGTTTTTGTTCTATTTGGCGCATAGTAAAGTGGTTGCATATTTAAATTCGGTTTATGCTATTATGAATGAGGAAATTAATGAATTGTTAGTCTCGCGTAAGCTTAGGATAATTTGCACTGTGACTCGGATCATACTTTATTCCGTTCTGTAATCGGAGGAGATACTCGAGCTTCGCTCCAACCCCGAAAGTTCATAGATCATAAACTGGTTACAAAACGACATACATACAACATGTACCTAGTGAAGTATCATATTGTTTATTTGTCCTTAATAGTCTCTACCAAAAGCAATCTACGTATAATTTCTATTTTTGACAACACTAGGATCGCTTTTGTTTGTTTTTGAAAGGTTAGATATAAATTGCTTATAACCTTTTTCTGGCATAATACATTGAGTTCTTTGCCACATATATTAATAATTAAGGTTTTGGTTTTAATTCTTGCGTGTAACTCTTTAGAGGCTTAATTTAAAATTGTTTACATGATGTCGCACGTTTCTCTCAAAAATAGAGATAAAATAACGCAATCCAGAACGAACGACTCATTATATTGATGACGTAATAAAAGATCTGTAGAAAGCATGGCGGTCCAAAGAAATAGGTTTACTTCAAAAGTCCTATATCTGTACTGTTAGAAAATACAATTCTGAGCTGTTATCTTGGTAAGAATAGATAGACGATTTAGATCAGTCTTTTCCAAACTTGACTAGACCGCAACCTTCGCATAATAAAAAAAAATATAGCTTCCAAATTCGGGGCGCACCTTAATTGCTGTCATGAAGAAAAAAGGGACCTAACCACATACCTACATGATGAACTGTTTAAATAATGTTTCCAGGGCCACCAGTGAATCATGATCCATAGTTTTGGAAATAGCGCTTTAGATAGACAATTGTGAGCATGAATACGTCACGAAAAGTATTTTAATGTTTGAATTATGAGGAATTGTTCGGATTGATCCCTGCAGCCTCTTTTCGCCATCGTTCTACGCGACAACAGTTCCATCCCCATCATCTTGATGGCTGGCAGTCCACAACTGTGCGTTTCTCTAGAAACTTTCTGCCTCGCACAACAAAACTGTGGAATGAACTGTCGCCTGCAGTATTTCCGGACCAATACGACCTTCAAACTTTCAAGAAAAGAGCGTACTCCCTTTTAAAAGGCCGGCAGCGCACTTGTGACTCCTCTGGTGTTGCAGGGTGTCCATGGGCGGCGGTGATCGCTTACCATCAGGCGATCCGTCTGCTCGTTTGCCTGCTATCACATAAAAAAAAAGACATTGACACTCACCAGTGCTCAATTCGATATTGAGCGCATGTAAATGTCAATTACATCAGATTATTAATGGCAATATTCAATGGCTAGTCATAATCCATGTCAATTACCTTCCATTTTCTTCTCATCATGACGTAATCAGGGCTATAGAACTTCACTTGTTTATGGGCTGACGTTTCACTCGTTGAAATGGGAGTTTCAAGTACGATGTTACCGCTTTTCGTATCTTACTGACAGACACGCTACCCCGTCGTGAAATCTAGGCTGTACTATGTTTGCCATGCTTTGTATGCTTGTACTTAGTAATTTACAATTACAATTACGATTTGAGTATACTGTGTGTGTATACTCTACTCAAGGACTACATAGGAAATTTAAATCATGTGGACAATCCATCATGTGGTCAGATTTTTCTGGAGAGATTCAGAACAAAGTCCGATTTTCCGAAAATGGAAAAGTACTTACAGCAAATACTTAGGTACTAAGTAATATTGTAAATGCGAAAGTATCCTTTTATCTGTTTGTTTGATTGTTATCACGCCTAAACCGCTGAAGTTATTTTTGTTTAATTCTAGTAAAGATAGATGAGGCCATGGACAAGGAAGGACATAGGCTATGTTTTGTACTGATTGAAACCACAGGTGACAGCTAGTACTATAGACCTAATAATATTGTGTCAATATTTTTGGGAATCTCACCACTAGGCTAGTTTAAATACGATTCAATTTATATTAACGTTTTTCTGACAGTTTTGAGTAATTTACATGACCTACGCAAATGTCTTGCTGATCTGGTATCGTCGTGCGACAGGTCGTTGAGCTCCCTAAATAATGGTTGATCTACACGATGCCTGATGTATGCGTACCGTCAGTTAGGACAGGTCAACTCAAAGCTGCTATGGCTCTTTCTTCAAAAGGCCTGTCCAGATTATGCCCTATATCGTAACACTCGTATAATATCTGATAATACTACCACTATTACTATGTGGACTTTAAATGAGACCACGATTCTCTTAGTTGGTTTCGGTGTTTCTTCTCAGAGGTTGTCAGTTAGAAAACACCGACGCCATCATGTTAAATAAAAAAATAATAATAATATTGACTTTAAAAGATCTATTTACAGAAATAAATATCATTTATTTATCACTATCTAGTAAACTAATTAGCTCATACTTTTTGACTTATTTTAATGCAATTTAAAGGGGCCACGAATATTGTCCCAAATTGTATCAGTTCAGTTGTAATCGTACGTTGCAGGTGTCAATAATGGCCATGGAGGAGTCGCGGGTGCTGGTGTGGCACCGCGACAAGCTGAAGCTGTCCATCATGTCCGACGGCTTTCTGCAGGCCGTGTTCGACCACATACTGGGTCGAGATGTTGTTCACAAACTTATGCAGGTCAGTCTCCTCATTAAAATAAATAAATAATAATAAATATTCTGCGACATTTTACACAGCACCATCTAGTCCCAAAATAAGCAGAGCTTGTACTATGGGTACTAGACAATGGATAATAATACTTATATACTTACTTTTTTTTGTAAATACATACTTATAATACATAAGAAACACCCAGACGAACACAAACACTTATATTCATCACATAAATTTTTGTGTCCTGTGGGAATCGAACCCACGACCTCATGGACAGCAGTCCGGTACTCGAACCACTAAACCACAGAGGTCGTCAAAATGGATAACATGTTTGAATTATATTGCATTAATAAGGTAGATAGAGGAGCAGTGATAGCGGTGTGGTATGACCATGGACTGCTAAGTTCGAGTTAAAATCCATGGCACACACCTCTGACTTTTCGAAGTCATGTGCGTATTAATAGTTAATTATCACGCGATTAACGAAGAAAAACATCGTGAGTGATTTTCTTGACGGTATGTGAAGTCTGCCAACCCGCATTAGGCCAGTGTGGTGGACTATAGCTTAATCCCTCCCATTCCGAGAGGAGACCCGTCCCCAGCAGTTGGACAATGTATTGGGTTGATTATGAATTAAGGTGGGTTGATGATGTAATAGGGTACATCAAGGTAAGGGTCCCGCAAGTTCGATCCCTGCTCGAAACATATTTTTATTACAATACATTATGGTATAGTGTGGGAAACGAGAAACAAAACGAAGAACGAGAAACCTACCTGTAAACATTAATACAGGTAGGTTTCTCGTTTAAGTGGTCTTTGTATACAAAGTATCAAACGTCAATTTTATTCTTCAGTTATCTAAAGATTCAAAAACCAACCCTTAGTATAACAGTTAAGAAATAATGTATTCCATTTTATTAGTCAACCTACCAATAAGTCATTTTTTCCAGTGAAAGTTAATATTTTTGAAATAAATCTTATTGAAATAGTTTTGCCTACTCAACTAATCGAAATTAGCCATGTAAACTAGATTTTACGACTAGTATCCACTCATAGTAAATAACACACTGCCAGGTGTACTATTACACATTTACAACCGCCCACGCTGAAATTATTTATTCCCTCCACTACACTTCTGAATTTCAGTGAAAATTCTATTGACCTATATTTGGGCCTATCGGTTGCATTATGTTCTAACAAGCGATCGCCAATCGCTTCGTGTTATTGTTATTTCTCTTGGGAACTCGTTTTCGTACATTCGGGAAAATTTAGCTTTTGTACGTGTTAACCGGAATTTTTTTTTGCTATTGCCCGCTCTTGATTTCGTTCCAAGTAACCTTAACTATTTGAAGGTTTTCCTGTCGAACTTGTTCACAATAATCATGAAACTAGCGACCCGCTCTGGCTTGGCACGATTGAAATTGTCGCCTTTTCTCTAATAATATGCATGTTTTATACATACATATAAGTTTTCCGGAACAGATCTCTAAATTATAGTTGAAAACTGTATCATAATCTGTTGCGTGTTTTAGAAGAGATAGCGGAGAAATAGACATACATAAACAGAGACTTCAGTGAGCCATGGTTCGGCACGAATGGGCTGGCTCGACCGGAGTGATACCACGGCCTCACAGAAAAACCGGCGTGAATATCGCTTACTTTGTGTTTCGCCGAGTGAGTGACGATACTGGAGGCTCAAACCCTTTTAAATGGCGGACAACGCACTTGCGACTCTGGTGTTGCGGGTGTCCATGGGCGGCGGTAATCGCTTACCATCTGGCGATCCGTCTGCTCGTTCGCCCCCCAATGCTAAATAAAAAAAACATCCGATGTATATGTTTTTTTATATTTATATCCCCCAATGTGCGCCATTTTACCATGTCCTCGGCATGTCGCATCCAGCTTCCCCCGCTTAAGGCTGATCGTTCACCTGAGCCCGCCAAATTCAAATTTCAATTGGTTTTTCGCAATTTGTAGGTCTATAACACATTCTAGATTCCTAGCTGTAGTAATTGCGGCATTAAGTATACAATAGTCACAACTGAATATTGTATAGCTACTGCCGTAATAATGGCCTAATAGAATGTGTTAAGTATAGACCTACAAATTGCGAAAAACCAATTGAAATTTGAATTTGGCGGGCTCAGGTGAACGATCAGCCTTAATACTATTTAATAACATTTAGAGATTAAAGAAATACAAATATGTGGGATAGTTTCTAATAACACTTTCTATCTGTGTATTTTAGGTTACATGTTTTTTTGGTACTGGTTTATAATTCGTTTTACGGTTTTTATAAACCGGTTTAGTTTATTGATCTTTGTTATAAGACCATCAAAATATATCGTTATTTAATGTCATTTTCTAGAAACTGCCTCATTAGTCCAGTAGTTGTGAGCGCGACTGCTGCTATATATGTCTTAGGTTCTATTTCCAGAGCAGTGTCATTGGAGTTTCTCTGTGAAATGCTCAAGAACAGCTCGGAGTTTGGATCAACGACAATTACTTTTATTAACCTGTATTATCCCACTGCCATTTACTCCTCTTTTCAAGCCGTTGTGCTACTTCATTCCAATTCTCCAGAAAGACATCAATGGTGTCAGCAATCTTCGTACTCTGCCGCGTCTACGATTAACGTCTCTCATAATTCCAGTTCCCTAATACATACCATCACGCCTGTATTCCCCGAAGGGTTAGGCAGAGGCGTACTAATGTACACCCACAGTTCGCCGGTATGTTTAGGTCCCATGTAATAGGGGGCGAGCCTATTGCCATTAACCGGGCACAAATTCCTAACTCCGAGCTGCTACTGGGAATTTCATAGAAAAACCCAATAACACTTTGCTCGACCTGGGAATCGAACCCAGGACCTCTAGCGTAGCAGTCGCGCTCGGAACCACTTGGCTAATGAGGCAGTTCCAGTTCCCTAATTCCAGTTGATATTCATTATTATTACTTGGAATTTTCAGGTGAGCGAAACAATGGCAGTTTCGAACGGGCACCTGCCGAACAGCTACGAGGAGGGCGAGGACAAGCCGATGCTGGTGGTGAAGAAGGCGGGCGACGGGCCCGGCATCACCGCGCTGCTCAACCGACAGCTGCAAGGTGTGTGATGTTCGTGTTGTCACCTCGATGTCCGCGAAAGGGGGGATGAGCATCTGTTTTGTTTGCCTGTTATAGGTTATGCCGGTTATAGTCTGTTCTCATAAGTAACTATATCCGAGCGAAACCACTACCAATTCCAATTTCCGTAAAACAGGAGGAAGTGGTTCTAATTCAGCTTGCAAGATTTTATCTAAACAAACATACAAATACTTAGTTAAGTTTTTTTTTGCAATAGCAAAACCTTAAGAGTATTTTTAATTTTATATAAAAAATGCATTAATATTTTTAGATTTTTTTATTATTTAATAAAAAAATATATAAAAGACTAAATTTGAAATTTAAAATATTGACATTATTTGGGTATTTTATTTAATATGCTTATCATAAACAAAATAGATGCTCAGTTTTCATAAAATCATACTTATATTATGCATGATCATAAAATAGTCAGCTAGCTAAAATAAATTATTGTCTGAGGTAGAATTATCAGTTTAAATTACGATTATGGAGTCATTACACAATATTGTTTAAAATCTTTAGAGCCAGTGCCGTGAATGGAATCCGTCACACAAATTGTAAAAAAAATTACCCAGTTATTAATAATTACTGTAAACTTGTTAAAACACAGTTAACATGCCGACTATATGCCCCGAAAGGAAAAGCCACATAATATGCAGATTCCGAGTTCCGATTTCAGTTTTCCACAACTCTAGCCACTGATGGATCAGTATTTTATGTGTGTATGATATTTTTATATTATTATTATATTTTATATTTATGTGTATGATAGTTTCAGGTGTTTTAATTAGCTTTTCGGGAAAAATAACATATTAAAAACCATTGTAATCGATTCAGTAGTAGATTCTGAACAAACTTTAGGGCGTTAAGCTTATTGTGTTACATATAAATAAAGGGGCATTAAAATGCCTGCCATAATATTCTTTAGAAATTGGGATGACTACAAAAATATACGGATTATGCATTTAAATGATATTGTGTAATGACTGGCCTGAATAAAAAAGCTCCCGTTGTATGTTTGTGTATTTAATTTAATGTTAATTCTCTTTACTTTGGTATGTCTGCTTTTGCAATTTTGCTTCATATTTAAAGCTTTTTTAATGTAACCGAGAACATGTATTAAAGCTGCTTTGCTTGTAAATTTTGACGTTTCTGTAATATTGTTGACTTTTTTATATAATAGCAGACATACTTAGGTATTTATTTGATGTTAGCTAATTAATAGGCGTGCGTGGAGTCCCTTACTTGATAGTGTTGCTATATTATTCCATAGTAATCTAATCACAAAACATTAATTTTAATTTTGCACCTCCTTTTAGTATCTCTATACATTTTTATGCCAGGCAGTTTCGTAAGATTATTGAAATACTCTGATCACATTTTTGTAAATAAATCGTCATTTTTATGGATATAGTAATGAGAAAGAGTGACTACAAAAACAGCTTGTATATTACCTGTGTTTCCCAATAAGAATCTGCCTTGTGTAAATTAGACTTAAAGTCCGCAGACTACGGACAATGTGCAGCGGATTTTTTATCCATGATAATAATATAAATTATGAAATAGGCAAATATTGGCCAAACTTTTGATGCGAATGGCAAATATTGGCCAAACTTTTCATGCGAAAGATCCAATATTGTGGAAAAAATGTCCGCTCCCGGATGTCCGTCGCCTGGTCAGTGGTTAGTGGTTAGTGGGAACTGTACGTAACGCGTCCGTCTGGTGTTGTGGTTGTGCCGTGTCGACGTGTGTGATGACGTGTGGTGGCGGCGGTGACGTCACGCGGCGGTGACGTCACGCGGCAGGCGAGCGCGCGCCGCTGCTGGTGGCGCCGGCGCCTGCGCACGCGCACTCGTGCTGACCACCTCACCGCTCCGTCCCCGACCTGCTCGCTCATCTCCTCGCCACTCCCGTATTTTACATTCCACGACTCTTGCATGAACTCGTCATTATTTTGGAAATCTTGTCTTATTTCAATAGTAATAATAATTCGATATTTCAATATTTTTAATATTATTGCACCAACGTCTGCAATATGTTTAAATTGAATTTAAACACAAAGTGACAATAGAAAATTGTGTTTAAATACAATTTAAACACATTTAAGAAGTTGGTGTAAGTGGCCCTAAAAGTTGTTCCAATAAAAATGGATTAAAAAAATTATACACACCTCCTCAATGCCTTGAACGTCGTGAAGTGTAAATATCCTCCCATTTTCCTAATTCCCATTATAACCGCCATATTCTTGCGATATCAAATTACCAGATTAGAAGTGGTGTCATGAAATATTCTATTCCATCTCTTTCTTTAGACAGACGCAGAAAAATACGACTAAGTTATTTTTTTTTCCTCTAGAGAAGATGCACTAATAATCCTTAACTTACCTTGCGACTGAATAACTTTATTCTTTTTTAACTTGAACTTAATTGACAAAATTCGCCTCAGAATTTTCACTGACTAAAACCCAGTCTTTTATGTGTTCTTTTTAACACATTTCATGCATCACTTCTTTCTGTTAAACAAAAATTAAAACAGTATTGTAACTCATATATAATATTATCCATATCTTCATACATATCTCTAACATTCACATAATATGTGTATGTATATTATGTTGATATTTTATTATAATTATATTGGTGGCTAAAGACTTTATTTATAAAATGGGGGTATTCATATTCTTTAAATTATACTCAATTTTATTTATAAATTATCATGACATCCATGTCGGACACAAATTGAAATTTTAACAGAATAATCGCTATAATTAAATTTAAGTAAAAATATAACATTTGAATATCCACAAAAAATTAAGGATATTGAAAAAATAGTCTTAGTTCAACTTTTAGTTGTACTTATAGAACATTTTCTTCCATGGCATTTTTTTTATAAACGTAATCATCAGTATACTTAACAAAAACTGTCTCTCTATATTGCGTGCTATTTTGACACCCAACTTTGGTGCTTAGATTTTATCTAACTCGTTATTATCACGTTTTAGAAGCTTAGAGCTTTAATATAAAATTATAATCATGTATTATTACAACGAGTTATTGACGTATTATTTATAAAGTAATTTTATATTAATTTTATGGTTTCGCATGTAGTAGCCCTATGTACGAGTATTAAGTGTCAAGCTAGTCTTATTATCCGCTCATCATTATCTCTCTTAGGCTCAGCAGACCACGGTCCAAGGAGAACTTTTTGTATCCGAAAATATAGACCTGTGTCGTCTGTAGTCGCCCTTATTATAAGTACTAATTACATTATTATAATAAATAATTTATTATGCATGTGATGAAACTAAAAACAGGTCAGGATAAGTACATATTTCTTTGAAATGAAACTACTTTTTACGGATTTTATCGCAGTATATTGATATTATTTAGTTCCCGACGTTTCACATACATATTATGTTTTCTTTTTTTTTTCTAATAATAATAATAATAACTAGACACTATGACAAATGCTGTCAAGACTTCGATTAACAATCATATAGGTACATTATTCCTATAAATTCCGTCCTCAAATTGAGTATAGTCTAAAAATTTCATATTCTGATTCATTTTCATATAAAATTAAAACTGATTTAACCGCTATGTGAACATTGCCTGCTCCCTAACGCATAATAGAATATTGTGTGTATCTATTTATAAGGGAATTACCATAACACAGCAATCTACCTAAGATTAATTTTTAACGATAAATAAGATTAATTTTCTTTTCTAACCTATTTCTTCCCACTTTTGGGCAAAGGCATACCTTTCCCTTTTTCCAATTCGAGTTCATAACGCTATTTCAGTCTGGCGGATATTGAAGTATCGCCAATATAACTCACACTTTAAAAAAACCGTTGTTCTATATCCTGACCTTATACTGTATGCTTTAATACTAGTTGTTACCTTTACCTGCTAAGTATATATAAGTAAGTATATAGTATATGTAAGTTATATTATAGTTGTGTAAGCTATAACAGTCCCGTAGTCCTATCCTATGTCCGAACTCCCAAAGCATGTTTGGAAGATCGACAGTGAAGGTAATATATTTTGTTTTATATTATTTGTCTCACCATCATTTTACATTATAACTGTGTTAACTTTTATCGGGCCTTTAGATAAATAATACTATTATGAAAAATAATCTTATAAAATTAGCAAACTTAATTTTCTAAAACCGCGTAGCTAACGCTTTGCTATAAGGTCTAATTTCCAATGTTATAATTCAAAGTTAGTCCCTATAAAGTGTAACCATTATGTGAAAATCACCGATGACGAATGAAGTAATAAAAAACTAACATATCGTTATTACTTTTGGAAATAGCAACAAATGTGTCGCGTCCCATGGGTTTTGGAAATATAATCTTGAATAATTTTTATTTACCGAATGTCTTGATTGTAGTTTTGTGGATTTTTAACACATTTATAATATTATCTAGATTAATAAAACCATGTTTAAAGGCCATATAATAACATTGTATTTCCTGTAAATTAATTTTATTAATATTCGTTGCCTCACCCCTTACTCACATATAACAATAAATTTTATTGCATCAATGTTTTTTTAATACGAATGCCTTTTGTTCGCCTTAATGTTTATTGTCGTTTTAAGCTTATAATTAAACTAATTAATGGTACCACCTATGTTTACCTATATGAATGAACATCCACATCTTTATTCGGCTGTTAGATATTAAAATTTTAGACACAGATATTATGAGAATAAATAGACAATAATATTGTATGAGAGTTCGTGAGCTTAAAACTACAATACAAATATTTCACATTCGCTAGTTTACATCCACACAACACGCATTGCTTAAGAAATGTTACGCTTTTGTTTGTTACAACTACCAAATATTGTTTAAAATGCAGTTCGAAGTATACCGTAACTACTGTCGACAAAGCTTATTCTTGCGCTACGCAACTTCGCTCAGTAATTCACTTTCCGATATTTTGGGAAATGCCAACACGAAACACAAGGTTATGTAATTATACCTACTTTCATCCCTGTCATATTAATTTTTTTATTAGAGGTAACATTATTATATTTACCCCCTTTCCGGGGTGAATTCAATTAACATAAAATTAAAAGTATATTTCAACAATTTCTATGTATTAAGCCCCATTTTAAGAAATGCTATAAATGAGTTTTAATTGTGCTTTGAATGGCGAAAGCTTCCCATAATTATTTCAGAATAATTAATGTTGTATACTTAAATATGTTTTATATTGTCGAGCTGGCCACACAGCCAGTATTTATTTTTGTGAAACGTCATAACAGTCGTCGACACGTGCACAACACGGTTGAACGTGGTGTTTCGCTTGTGTGAATGTTGGCTAGATATGTGAGGTGGAACTTCTTTTCTCTGGGTGTTATGTCTACTCACTTAAACTGTATTATTTGCACAAAATACTAATGTCACAGTCACAATAAAATAACAAAAAAACTAAACTAAATGACATTTGTATTTTGCACGCACTACACTAATATTTTTTGACGGTTCGTGCTAAAATGATGTTCAAGTATTGGCCTACATTTTACGAAAGATGTGGACCCTATCTAAATGAAGATTACAACTTGAGTACCGTTTTATAATCCGAGCTTTAAGTCAAGCTTACACATTACGAGTTAGCCTCAATCAAAATTTTCCCAGTTGCTTGGAGCTATGAGATGTAATGTGTAAACTATTCTCGATAAATCAGAGCACTGACAGTCGTTTTTCTGATATAATTCAGCGGCTGACCCAAACGCATGGCGGCTCGGGCGGATAGAGGAGGCCGACCACGAGACGCCCGTGTGAGGCCGCGCCCTGCACGTGGCCGTGCGCCCGCGCCGGCCCCGCGCCCGCCGCTAGTGCAAACACTACCTTATACCCACCCGCGTAAGGCACAACCCGGACTGAGCTGGGCTCGACGGACCTGGCTACCTCAGTAACTCGAACTCTATGTCGAGGATATTAGGATACAAAGTCGAACGTTCATATCGTATATTACATGTAGATCTTATTACAGGAAGTAAGTTGTGTGAAGTGCTGTCACTGTTGGCTTGCAAGTAAGATTGAACGCGAGAGTCGGTGTTGTGGATGCGTACACGTTCGATTGAATAGTCGATTACGTTTTACTTCTTTCACTAGCGAATTATAGTTTAATAATCCGATTTTAGTGATAAGGAATATCAAAAAAGCTAAGTACTCGGTAAGATTTCTTGAACGCACCTCGTATCAGAATCGACTAAAATATTTTTAGTCATATAAATTACATATTTATTACAAGATGAGGTGCTTTAATTAAATCTTAACCACTATATAATAATTTAAGCATAATATTGTCATCAATTAATCAACTAATCTGACTATTCAATCAAACAAATTTTAGCCTATGTAATTTTTACAAACCAGGGAACCATCGTCACTGTAAGCTTTTATATTTAAATAAAGTATATAACGATGGTTCATTGCTATGTAAAGAATTATTTATTAAAGTGTAGCTAACAAATGATCTGAAACGAAATAGCACATTGAAAAAAGACTAGAATCATTATTTTGTGTATACTATTTATATAGATAGACGTAATATAACTAAATATTGAATCGATATGACGCCGTGTTGTCCCCAATAAAGTAAATAAGCAAAGTATATTTAAATAAATGTTTTGTGTAAATACAATATAGGATGATATTGTAAAGATATTGAGAAATTGTGTGTACAAAATTATGTATTCTAATCTATTCGTAGTGGCCATATTGAGAAAAAGGAATAAATTTAAATACCATGCCCTTAAAATTTCACAGTTTTATTATTTTAGAAGATTCACTGCTTAAATATAGGCTATCTATTCTTGTGGTCATCTTTATCTTAGTTTTTCGTGTAAGTGATTTTATTTATTTGCAGTAACTTTTATGTAAGATTGTGTATTGATGATAAGTGCAGGTCACTGTTATCAAGTTATTTGGTGCAAACAAATGCAAATAACAAGTTATTTTACTTCAGTTATAGGTATCTTTTTCAGCAATATATGTTCTTGTT